>SJYV01055413.1:457367-519514 GCA_006410875.1 Neotragus pygmaeus
ACACACACACACACACACACACACACACACACGCGCGCGCGCGCGCGCGCTTTCTTTCAGAACTCCAGAAAACAAAGGGAAAATTTTAGAAGAAAAAAGTATATTAAATGTACTTCTGCCATTTAAGGGTTAATTGTGTCAAATCTTCATTTGTTTTGAATATTCTTTTAATTTGAAAAGTTCTGTTCTTCAGGCTATAATTCAGCCTTTGAATATCATCATTAGGTGGTCCACTTTATGTATTATCTATGGCACATGTTAAATTTTATGATGTTTTTCCCTTGCTTCCCGAGAGATTTTAATATTCCTTTGCTAGATTTTTGTTGAGATTTTTTTGGTTAAACATGAACAGATTTTAGTGTTAGCTTAAGAAAACTATAAATAGAACAAGATACTTAACAAAATTCATGTCATACATATTTCAGAATCACATATTGGAGAATGCCTCAGACTTGTGTAGTTTCTGTTACATCTGCAGCCAGAACTGTGGGGATTAAAAAATGAATGTCAGAGATGAGAGCCTGCCACTCAGAGCCTCAGTGTGTCACAGACACAGACTTTACTAATTCTAAAATAAGCTGGACCCTTGTCAGTGGTATAGGCCAGTATGATCCAAATTCTATGGGAAAAGTATAGACAGGAGGATAAATTGTTTCTAACCAGAGACATGGAGAGGTTTCTTTGGGAGAATGAGTAGAACTTTAACTGGTCTTGAGCAGTGTGTTGGACTTCAGGAGACGCGTTGAGGCAAGGGGAATTTGAACGAGGGCTCTAAATGAAGACAGTGTAAGGTGTGTTTGGAGAGGGATTAGCAGAACAGTTTGGCTAGAAAATGAGGATTGTGAACTGAAATAGTGGAAAAAGGAGCTCAAAGCGATTTGGGCCCAGACAGTGGAGGACTTTGAGTGGCAAGCTGAGAAATCTAGATTTCAGCACATTTTATTTTTGCGTTAAATTTCAGTAATACAGCAGTGATTTAGTTGTGTTTACATTGCTGTGAAATAGTTGACAAAAATCAGAGAAGATGCTCCATATGGTCTTACTTAGAAAATTCTTTCAGTAACTTAGAACTGACTAAAACTTCAACTGCGCTGAAGGAAACATTTATTTAGCATCTGCTGTTGGCTGAACATTGCATTGGCACTTGGAAAGATGTAGAGCATCAGTTGATGGTGCTATTGTAGAGACCAAACACACACGAAACTGAAGAACATTCTTAGAGCAGCCGTATATTTGTCACCCTAGCATCTCTCTTACTTCAGTTTCCCTTCCTAGCATTAATGTATTTGATGTGTTCATTCCAGAGAGGCAAAAAGTTAGGCATCCAGAAGAGGCATTTTCTGTCTTACTGTTTTAAAATGTTATAAACCTCAGATGAGAGCAATTGGGATAATCTTTGCCACCATCCTGACTGGCAGTGTGTTTAGAAGCCCTGGTGTCTACAGGAGTCAGGCTTCTGTGGTGGCTCCGCCTGCAGTGTGGGAGACCTGGGATTGATACCGGTGTGGAAAGATCCCCCAGGAAGAGGGCATGGCAACCCACTCCAGTATTCTTGCCTGAAGAATCCAATGGACAGAGGAGCCTGGCTGGCTACAGTTGAGGGGGTCGCCAAAAGTGGGACACAGCTATCTGAGCACAGCACAGATAGGAGTCATCACAATAAAGCATTTCAGTGCCATGCACAGTCTCTTCAGTTTGTGAGATCTAGTTCTCAGAGGCAAATGAGTGTTTCATAACCATCCCAACAAAATCTCACTAACTCTTTAGTTGATGGAAATGCTTTTAATAATTGTCACAGTGGGTTTGATTTCATGAATTTGTTTTCTTAGAAGGTTGGTGTTCCCTTATAATCTCTTATTATTATATATATATTGTAAAAAAGTTTCTAGGTCTATAGAGATAATAGACAGTCTCTGTAGACCTAGTAACTTTTTTGTTATCTCTTTTCTGATCTTTATTAAGATAGCAATATTGTATTCACACTCCCCTAATTGTGTGTAGTAATTTCTCACAAGTTTATGAGGGGCTTGTAGGCTTGAAATGTTTCTCAGTGCTGACGTGGAGAACTCGAGTGAAGTTGAACGAGTTGCTCACTCTTCCCTCTGCGTCCTGGGCTCTCCCACCTCTGCAGCTTGGCTCAAGTTTTCTCCTTTGCCTGGAATGCTCCTCCTGTTTCTCCTTCCCTTGACTGTCTCTGACCTGGTAACTTAAAAATGCAGCATGTTACAGGGTAATTTCCTCCTATTCATAGTTCTTTTGCAATATGTATATATATTCTATTTTTATTTAGTTCTTAATGATTCTTTTCCTTCATGTCTTTTAAAAAAATTGCCACTTAATATTTAAGGTATGATTAATTAGAATAACAATTCCCGTTTCCTTCAGGGTTAATTAGTTGTTTCATGTGTTTGGAACTTTATGTATAAAAAGCACAATATAAATATGTTGTCATTGTTAAAATGGTAGTGAATACCACATCAATTAATACCATCTGTTTCATCCTTGTTTTTTGTTGTGTGGTTCTTAGGTTCAGAATTTAACGTTACGCAGCCAGAAGTTGGGTGTATTATCTAGCTCACAAAATGGTCCGCCAAAAAGTACTAGTCAAACTCAGTCATTGACGATTTGTCATAACAAAACAACAGTGACCAGTTCTAAAATCAGCCAACGAGATCCTTCTCCAGAAAGTAATAAGAAAGGAGAAAGTCCAAGTCTGGAATCACGAAGCACAGCTGTCACCCGGACATCAAGTATTCACCAGTTAATAGCACCAGGTGGGAAAAACTTTTGTTGAAAATAGTTGCATTATTCATTTTCTTTACAGGAAGAGCAAAACAAAAGATATCCATTACTTGAACAAGAATACTTTTAAAACATAAAGTGTGAATTTTATAAGTTAACAAAAGAATGTTTCAATAGTATAGCTTGAAAAAAGAAAAAGAGCCCAACAGATAAAGCATTATAATAGATTTTTTTGGTCAGTTGACATTTGATTAACATCTTCATTGTGTGCTAGTCTCCTGTTGTATGGATAAAACCTGTTGGCTTTAAAAAAATTTTGCCTGTGGTTTATTTAATATGCTTTACTTGTCCAAAATAAAAAGCTTTTTAAAAAAGCAAGTATATATTTTTCTTTAAAGTTGTGACTACTGGGAGGAATTTATCACTTTCCAAAAATAAGGATTATGCATAATTATTTTCCTCACCGTATTGCTCTTTTTCCATCTTTGATTTCATCTTTGAGAGGAAGATGTCAGGGAACCAACCAAGTTGTTTCATTCTTGTCAGCCTTTGAAACCCGTGTCTGTTCCCTTTGCCATCTACAGATAATCTTCCTTCATGGTTCTTATGCTGAAAGTGTCAGGGCTGTGCAGAGTGAGTTTCCTTATCATGTCCTCTGTTCATCTCAGAATTTCTCAGTTTTGAGCTTTCTTCAATTCTGGGAGGATAAGGAATTACCTGCTTTCTGCTTTAAAGTTAGCACCATTTCCTTGTGTCATTGATTGCATTTTTTCTAAACTGGTTCCTGACCTTCTTTCATAGTTAGAGCAGTGTGTGTCTGCCTCATGCTTGATCCTTTCTTTTGCTTCTTAAGCCTACTTAGACCTCTCCTATTCCTAATATATCTAGTGATAGTGGGAGTGAAGCCGCTCAGTCATGTCCGACTCTTTGCGACCCTATTAACTGTAGCCTACCAGGTTCTTTCATCCTTGGGATTTTTATACCAGTTTAATTTATTTATTGAAAGTGTGTGTGTGTGTCATGCCCCGAGCTAGGCACTTCATATGTTACCAAAAAAAAAAATCTTCCTTTGATCCAACCTCATCAGGTAAGTATCTTTCTATCCTTTTACAATTATGCATTACTTTTTATAATATATATATTTTACTGAAGTATAGTTGGCTTAACAATGTTTTAGGTGCAGAACAAGGTGATTCATTATACAAATACACATATATTATTTTTGAGATTATTTTCTATCATAGGTTATTACAAGATATTAACTGTAGTTCCCTTGACCATACAGTAAACCTTTGTTGCTTATTGCATATCTATTTTTTAATTAGAAATCTAGCATTCTGTTCATACTAAGTCAAACAAGTGGAATCAAAATGTCATAATTTTTTTACTTAGACAAAAATTGATAAATTTTGTGAAATATATATTATACATATTTATATGTAGACAAAAGCTTTTCTACTACTTGATAAAGGCTTGAGAGACAATGTAAAAAAGAGATGGAGGAATTGGAGAACATAAACTGAATGAAATGGGAGCATTGAATATGAAATAGAAAAAGTGAAACTGACTAGATAAAAATAAAAGATCATATAGTTCAGTTATTTTTAAACATGATTGCTCATTAAAGATGTATCTGGAGCTCTGGAGAAAAAAAGCAATACCTGAGCATTTGTATTTTTCAAAAAATTTCAAGATAATTCTGATAATGCATCTGCATTTTAAAAAGTGATTACAAGTTTTTCTACTAGATCCTAGTTTTGGTGATAGAGAGTTCTATTTTTCTGTTGACCAATCATGATACAATGATATTAAGTGAATAATAGTTACATAATCACAGTAGTAAAACATGTTTATCAGCTTTCATAATCAGTAGCCAGACAAAAAATAAAAGATAATGACAGTTGAAGCTATAATAGGAACATGATTAGCTTAACAATATAAAGTAATTACATACAACTCGGGGGATCAAGCAGGGTGATGTGGTAGGTGCAGTGCACGCATGCACATGTTTTGATGACGCAGCCGATCTTGTCTTTCGGTTGGTGCACCTAATCCATTTGCATTTAGGGTGATTATCAATATGTATGATCCTGTTTTCTTTATTGTCTTGGGTTTCTTTTCCTTGTTCTTTGTTTCCTACCTAGTTAGTTCCTTTAGCATTTGTTGTAAAGCTGCTTTTGGTGGTGCTGAATTCTCTTTTGTCTGTCTGGAAAGTTTTTGAAGTCTGAAGGTGAGTCTTGCTGGGTAGAGTATTCTTGGTTTTAGGTTCTTACCATTCATCACTTTAAATAATCATGCCATTCCCTTTTGACTTGTGGAGTTTCTGTTAAGAAATCAGCTGATAGCGTGATGGGAGTTCCCTTGTATGTTATTTGTTGTTTTCCCTTGTTGCTTTTAATATTTTATCTCTGTGTTTAATTTTTGTCAGTTTGATTACTATGTGTACTGGGGTATTTCTCCTTGGGTTTACCCTTACTGGGACTCTGTGGTTCCTGGAGTTGATTATTTCCCTTTCCAATGTTAGGGAAGTTTTTAGCTATTATCCCTTCAAATATTTTCTCTCTCTCTTCTTCTGGGACCCCTAAAATGTGAATGTTGGTGCATTTAATGTTGTTGAAGAGGTCTCTTAGGCTGTCTTCATTTCTTTTCATTCTTTTTTCTATGTTTTGTTCTGCGACAGTGATTTTCACCGTTCTGTTCTCCAGATCGTTTATCTGTGTTTCTGCCTCAGTTATTCTGCTGTTGGTTCCTTCTAGTGTAATATTAATCTGTGTTCTTTAGTTCTTCTAGGTCTTTGGTAAACATTTCTTACATCTTTTCAATCTTTGCCTCCAGTCTGTTTCTGAGATCCTAGATCATCTTCACTACCGTTATTCTGAATTTTTTTTCTGGAAGGTTGCCTGTCTCCACTTCATCATTGAGTTTTTTTCTCTGGGTTTTATCTTGTCTCTTCATCTGAGACATAACTTTCTGCTTTTTCATGCTGATTAACTTTCTGTCATGGTTTTTGTTTTAGCTGCTATGAGACTGCTCCTTACTGCTGCTTCTGTCTGCCCTCTGATGGAAGAGGCCAAGAGGCTTGTGTAAGCTGCTTGATGGGAGGGACTGGCAGGGAAAAATTGGGTCTTATTCTGGTGGGCAGGGCCTTGCTCAGTAAAGCTTTAATCCAGTTATCTGCTGATGGGTGGGCTTCTACTCCTCCCTGGTGGTAGTTTGGCCTGAGGTGACCCAGCCCTGGAGTGTGTGGGCTCTATGGTAGGGTTAATTCCAGGAGGGTATATGCCAGTGAGTACTTTCCAGTGCCTCTGCCTGTGGTGAGCCCCTGCTGACCCATGCCTCCACCGGAGACCCTCCAACACTAGCAGGTAGTTTTAGTTTCGGTCTTCTGTGGGGTCACTGCTCCTCTTCTCTGGGTCTTGGTGCATGCAGAATTTTGTTTGTGCCCTCCAAGACTGGAGTCTGTTTCCCTCAGTACCCTGGAGGTCCTCTGATCAAATCCCACTGACCCTCAAGGCCAGATTCCCTGGGGATTCCCAGTCCCTTTGTCGGATCTTCAGGCTGGGAAACCTGACATGGGGTTCAGAATCTTCACAATAGTGTGAGAATGTCTTTGGTATTTCTCTTCTCCAGTCTGTGGGTCACCTACCTGGCAGTTACGGGATTTGATTTGATTGCAGTTGCACCCCTCCTACCATCTTGCTGCGGCTTCTTTTTCTTTGGACATAAGGTATACTTTTTTGATGTGTCCTTCTGTTGATGGTTGTTCAACAGCTCTTTGCTGTTTGATTTTTGGTGCTCTCGCAGGAGATGAGCACACGTCCTTCTGTTCCACCATCTTGAACCGCCCTGTATGCATTGCTTCTTTTTTTTTTTTAATAATATATGTTTTTATTTATTTATTTGACTGTGTTGGGTCTTAGTTGCAGCATGTGGGATCTACTTCCCTGACCAAGGATCGAACCCCTGCCCCCTGCATTGGGAGCATGGAGCCTTAGCCACTGGACCATCAGGGAAATCCCCGTATGCAATACTTCTTAAAGTTTCATTTTATTAATACACTGCTGAAGGTTGCCTCTCCTCCATCTAAACCTGTTGCTCTTTTCATATTTCCTCTGTGCTAATATTGCCAACTTTCTCTATATGACATAATCAGAAGATCTTGTTAGAATGTAAAAATAATCCATTGATAGTGTGGTTACATGTGAAGTCTTCTTTATAAACATCTGGGTGCCCAGTCCTGCTGTCTGTATGGCCTGGTAACAGGATTTTTGTACTGTATTGTTTAGAGCATTCTTAGCCTCATATCTGCTCCTGGCCATTGTTTTGTTTTTTGGTTATTTTTGGCCACACTCATGGCTTGTGGAATTTCACTTCCCTGGCCAAGGGTTGAACCTTGGATGGTGCCTTCGGCAGTGAAAGCACAGAGTCCTATCCACTGGACTGCCTCGTAATTCCCTGGCCAGTGTTGATGGAAGGAGTTAGTGTGGAGAGGCAGGGACTCACTGTGCTTGGAATGACTGCTCAGGGGGAAATTTCTAGTGATTTCTATAGTTTAAATGGAGGGTAGGTTAATTTCCTTCCAAAGAGAAAGGTACAAAGTCTGTCAGGGTTAGTTCAAGCAAAGAGATTGACTTTTTGATTTTCAATCCCTTCGAACCCCCTAATACCTGGCTCTAAGTTGGCAAGGCAGCAGTTATAATTTTTCTCCCCTTTTAGGTCTTCTCCTCTTGCGGGTGGGGTATTAGTCTGAAGCCAAAATTTTTTTTTTAGATTCTTGATTTGGTAATTTGTCCTTTTCTTCAATCGGAAAAATGTTCACTCTTGCAGGTCACTTTCACATATTAAGAAATCTACTTGTGTTCTAACATAATGTGCAGCCTAATATTTATTATAATAGACATGTTTATTATTTCCTTACGTATATTTCTAGGGTGCTAAAATCATTTACTTTTCTTCACCATTTCTTGAGAGTGGAATTCCTGCTTGATAGTTATTAATCCTTTTCTTAATATATAAAATATAGGCAAACTTCAACCAAATATCTGAAAATTATCCTGAGCTGTATTGGAACTCAAGTTTTTTAGTAGCAGTTTTTAGAGCTTTTATGAAATTAATCTAGTTTAAAAAATATGCTTGTTTGCAGATATTAATGAAGTATGTAGAAGGACTTAATGAAAGCCTAATTAGTCTGCTTAGATTGCCATTAAATAATACCATAGATTAGGTAGTTTAAGCAACAGAAATTGATCTTCTCAGAGTTCTGGAGGATGGAAAGCTCGGGATCAAAAGCTGGCGGCACCTGGTCTTTGGTGAGTGCTTTCTCCCTGGCGTGCAGGTGGCTGCCACCTCGATGTCCTCACGTGTCTTCCTTCTGAGTGTGAGAAGAGGATAGCAGGTTTTCCTGTTGGGTCAGGGTCTTGCCCGTTGACCTCATTTAACCGTATATTAGTTTCTTAGATGCCTCATTACCAAATACAGTCACATAAAGAGTTAGGAATTGAACTTATGAATTTTGGGGGACACAAACATTTGGACCATGGTTGGAACCCAGACTCAGCTTGGACTGTGGCTTCTTTTATACCCTTCTTGCTGCCCCTTAATAGCTAGGTGATTGCAGGAAAGTCACTTGACTATTGAAAGTTTCTTCTCCTGAAATATATTGGATTCATAGAATACCTGTCTTACCTCATGGGGTTGTAGTAACTATGGAATGAAATGATATATTTAATAATTCATAATTATACAACTATTTGCGATAATAAAAAGTTCTACTTTGTATGTAGACTACCTGACAATACTGAAGTGTTTGTTAAAATAAGAAAAATTAACAAATGTCATATTCTCCAGAGCACTAAGACTTTCCTTATACAGAAGTATTGTTTAAGGTATCCTCACAGTTATTCTGTAGTATATGTGCTTGTCAGTTGGACTTAGGACTAATATAAAATATATAAACACATTCTGATGTCTGATCAAAGAAAAGTTTAATTTAGGTGAAAGGATAACTATTATTCCAGTGAATTACCAGCTCTAGAAAACAAAGTTTGCTTACTTGCTAGAGCACATAGAGACTTTATTCCTGTGACTATAATCGCCATTGTATTTCAAGAATATGGTAAATCTTAATTATAACTTAAAAAATTGAAGTAAAATGGGCCTTTGCTATTATGCTCACAAAACCTCTATTTCCTTAGCTGTAAAAGGGCAATAATAATAATACCTATTCCACAGGCATTTTGTAAGTACAAAGGAAAATTATGTGAAAGCATCTTAAGCCCCTCTGTGGAAAGGTACTCTATAGAAAGCCAAGATTTCACTGACTGTAATATAGAGTGTTTACCAACACATTTATAAGGTGGTGATGTAAAATTTTCAGTCTTAGTTTGAAATGCTAGTCTAGTTATATGAAGAAATGCTAGTTTAGTTATATGAAGTTATATGAAAATTATCTAATTTCCATTTTGGTTTCAACAATGCTTGGGTATTTGTTAAACCTTCTAAATGCTTCTTTCTTGAGATGTTAATCAGATGTTAATTTCTTTAAAGAATCTCCAGAATTTTAAATAATAACCAAATGTAAAAAGATTGAAATAAGTTGTTAGAATTTTTTATAACGTTTTTGTCACAAATGTAGTTCAGTGTAAAAGTAAAAGGTGTTACAGTCTGAGATTAAGAAAAAAATTTTGTCTTTATGTTTTAAATGTGATAATTGATACATGATATTAATATTAAGCAGTCTTTCCAGTTTATCTTCCAGTGAACCCAGTTTCCATTATTTAGATAGGATTTTATCAGCATCTCCCTCTATGTAAACATATGCACCAGTATACAGAAGAGGCATAATGATGTGGAAACCACTTAGTACTTGATTTTGCTAATTCTTACATGTATATGTGTTTATATATATATGCTTTTTTTCCTGTATGAGTGACTCCCTTGTGGAAAGAACTGATGTTATTACTTACAGATTACTGTAGGGTTTTGTGAGTGTGGGGAAGAAGAGAAGTAAACCAAGATCGTTTATCTAGACAGCATGACTGATGGGTATCATTTTTTCTGCAAGCAAAACTAGTGCTCTCCTAGATTTGGAATGGCCTCTGAAATTTCATTTCACCATGGTTAAATTTCATTTAATCATGCTATAGGAGTTACACACATGTTTTGCTTAACTGAATTAACTTTTTATACAAAAATTTTCCTGGGTCAAATAGTACCAACTGTTTATCTTGGTTTAAATTTGGGAATTTATTTTGGAAGCTTTTTAAGTAATTGACTGTTAGCTGGAAGAATGTTTAGACATGAATTAAAAAGGATCCAATCTTTATTTTATGATTTTAGAGTTATCATAGTATAATATAAAGATATTATACTTGTTCAGTTGTGCTCGTCTTGCCAAAGAATGATTCAAGTGGATACACTTTGTTAAAAGTTATTGGAAATATTTCATGACCTTTAAAATTTAATAAGAATAAATCATGTGTAAATTCAGATTTTATATTAGTTTTAGGCAGTTTTCTTTTGGAATATATCACAGTGTCATTTATTTTATGAAATTATGTAGTTTTTCAAGGAAAAATCGTCATTACATTTTCAAATCATTCTTATTAGGAAGACTCGTTATAGATTTCTGATGTGAAAACTTTCCTCCTCTAGATTTATTTTAAAATTTATGTAATGTTTTTGAAATAAAGACTAATTGTCATTTTTTTCTCTTGTAGCGTCATATCCTCCAATTCAGCCTCATCCTCTAATAAAACATCAGCAGATTCCTCTTCATTCACCACCTCCCAAAGTTTCCCATCATCAGCTGATACTACAGCAGCAGCAACAACAAATTCAGCCAATCACACTTCAAAGTCCAACTCAAGACCCAGCGCCCTCCCAGCATTGTATACCACTCCAAAACCATGGCCTGCCTCCAGCTCCCAGTAGTGCCCAGTCACAGCATTGTTCACCAATTCAGAGTCATCCCCCTCCTCTAGCAATGTCTCCTAGCCAGTCACAGTCAGCACAGCAGTCTGTAGTGGTGTCTCCTCCTCCACCTCATTCACCAAGTCAGTCTCCTACTATAATTATTCATCCACAAGCACTTATTCAGCCACACCCTCTTGTGTCATCAGCTCTCCAGCCAGGGTCAAACTTGCAGCAGTCCACTGCTAATCAGGTGCAGCCTACAGCACAGCTGAATCTTCCATCTCACCTTCCACTTCCAGCTTCCCCTGTTGTACACATTGGTCCAGTTCAGCAGTCCGCCTTGGTATCCCCAGGTCAGCAGATCGTGTCCCCAACATCACACCAGCAATATTCAACCCTGCAGTCTTCTCCAATCCCAATTGCAACCCCTCCACAGATGTCAACATCACCTCCAGCTCAGATTCCACCACTGCCCCTGCAGTCTATGCAGTCTTTACAAGTGCAGCCTGAAATTCTATCCCAGGGTCAGGTTTTGGTACAGAATGCTTTGGTGTCTGAAGAGGAGCTTCCAGCTGCAGAAGCCTTGGTCCAGTTGCCATTTCAGACTCTTCCTCCTCCACAGACTGTTGCGGTAAACCTACAAGTACAACCACCAGCACCCGTTGATCCACCAGTGGTAAGCCCTTGGAAGCTCTTTGACTTTCTTGCTGAACTGAAAGTAAACAGTTTTCTCCCACGTTGTGTTTTATCATTAGATCTAAATGCCTATGAATTTAAAAAGCTTGAAATTTCCATCTGTCAGTGTCTGACATACGTGCTGTATGGGCCAAAAAAATGCCATTTGTTGTAGTATGGTTGCATGCTTGATAATTTGTGATGGTTATTAAAGTCCCTCGTTAATTTTATTACTATTTAAACAAATCCATCTGCTATCTTTACAGAGTTGATTTTTTTTCCCCAAGGGAATGCATTTGAACCAGTGTCATCTGCACAAAGTTTTTTCTCTTAAGGTGATTATCCTTCATAGATCCCTTTGTTGGCTTGTATGTTCTTAAACGTATGGTTTATCTAGCTAACCTTTTTGGTTGTATGCATTCTGCAGTTATAGGCCGTTATGGGGCTTTTGCATCAAGGTGGAGGTATGCTTGTATGATGTAATTTTTTGGTAAACTTATATTTTATAATTAAAATTTTGTAAAAAGTTATTCTAGGAAAGAATCCAACTTTGCAAAGAAACATTAACTATAGTCCATCTTTTAGAATTGTAACTTCTGATTTTTAAATTTCTACTAAGGGAAAACATATACTTGAAATATTTCTCATTTAAAAAGCTAAGAAGGATGAGTTGAACACTGAGAATAAAAAAGTTCATTGAGAGGAGTAAAAGTTTTGAATAACTGAGACTATGGTGAAATCTATCAAAACAAACCTCTAAAAATGGCACATATTGCCCAGAAAGGAAAATTATTCTGTAAAAATATTTGTCTTTTAAACATTCTATAAAGGACTTTTATAAAATAATTTATAATAAAATTGAAATAAGGTCTCTAAATGTTAGAACGATCAAATTTATAACTGAGGAAAACAATATTCCCAAAGGAGATTTATATCAAACCTCACTGAAGAGATCTTAACACTTAAATACAAATAACCATTAGCTCTGAAAGGAAAACAGTTTCAAAGTGTGTTCCTTAATGGACAACATTTTGATTCTCAGGATATAAATTTATAGATTCTTCATTCTTGTCATTCTGACTGATAAGCATGAAGAGGTTGAATTCCACTTTTATTCAGAACAGAATTTGGCAAAGGTAACAGTTGGCATCTAGAAATAAGTTTGCATTTCAGTATTTTCTTTTAATGGATTTTGAAGAGCTTACAATGGATAATGTAACATAAAAACAGTCTTTAAGGTGTACAGTACCTTCAAAAAAATAAAATTTAATTTGAATTTATGTTCTCAATTTCTAGTTCAGTGGATCGACTTTTAACAAGTAAAAAATAAAGTGTTCCTCTCTATGCCTTTTATTTTAATATGCCAGTTATTTTTGTTAGGGCAAATCTTGGAGGATATTGGGGATAGAAATATCAAAAATAGAACACTTGCATTAAATTAAAGCTAAAAATCTAAGATCTTATTATTTTCTGCCCTCTATTAATTTTGTGTTTTTTTCTGAAAATTTATGTTACTTAATTTTTGGAATTTTTTTCATGAGAAGAGTAGTTTTCTTTGCTATCACTGGTGTGGTTATATTTGCTATATATGTTTCCATGTTACTTTTCTTTTACTTTTGAATACCATAGCCTGTTTATTACATTGCTGTGTTTTTCTTTTATTGCCTTTATCAAATCTATGTTTTTACCATCAGATTTCTTCATGAATTACTCATTCCTTCACAGTTTCCAGGTTGTTTCAAATGTTTAAGGGTAGAGAGATGTTTATTTCTAAAGAGAAATAATAGGTGTTTACTTCTAAATAATAGATGTGAAACTTTCAAACATAAGTGTGAATTTTCAAAGTAAAATCAGTATTTTTTTTAAAAGATTTTTCATTGATATTTGGGTATGATAAATAGGTTATGAGTGTAGATAATTTAGAACTAATAAATGTTTTCCACAGTTTGTTTAGGGAAGGGAGACAGATGAGGCTGATGTACTTTGAGGTAAGTTTGGCAGCCATTGTTAGTTATAGAATAGTTATGAATTAAAGAGAAATTGTAATGTACAGTTTCCAAATGATCTTGTGAGCAAAACCTTCACTTCTTTGCTTTATTCAATCTTTTAGTTATTGTTTTTTATGTTGATGGTGCCAGGTGTCTGACAGGTCTGTTTTTGCCTACTTCTTTCATTCTTTATTTTGCCTTCATGTGGGAGATTTAGAATAAAGTATGTACGGTTAGGCTTACTTGTAAAGAATGAAAAGTATTTTACAGGATTTTTTGATGGATTATTTCAGAATATGCTATTTGTATTTGCCTCTTTTAATCCTTTAAAACTTTTCCTATTTTTAAAAAAAATCAGAATTCTATGCATGATCTCCATGATCTTTGATTCCTTAAAAGCTATTAGTAGCTGTTTGAAAAACTTGTGACAGCATTAATATTAAAAAGTTTTCAGCATGTAAGGAAAAGATGCCCTTTGTAAGAAGAGTAATTATCTAACAAAGGAATGCTGCATAGATAGACTGAACTAGCGTAGTTGATAAAACTGTTACTTGTGTAATTACCTATGCGTCAACATCCCTGCCACTCTTCCAAATTAAGGTCATGACCACTGCAGCAGATGCCCCTCACTAGAAGGTTTTTTGGTTTTACTTTAACCCCCAGGACTTTTTCTTGGATGACTTTCCTTATATAGGACATTATCATCATTTAAGAAAATTTATCATGAACAGATAATAGCAGCTATCATTCTTGCACTGTACAATAACCAACAACTGCTTTCACTACCGAGGATCCAAACACGAGGCAAGGACTCTCTCTTGGTGAAACAGGTTTTCAGATGCAGGGTTGAGAGCAGATAACTTTTAAAAAATGTTGCCTACTTAGTAGCTGATTCAGATGACAACTCTGAATATTATATTTATATAGAATTAGCAGTAACAATAGGAATTAAAAATTTTTTAAACAAAAGGGAAATTTTTTTCTTAATAGGGTTGAAAAATTAGGAGTTTTTTGTTTGTTTTGGTTTTTAAATTCTATTGCTGTTGTTAGATATGCCTTTGTAGGTAAAACTTAATAGTCCTTTTTCTCACACATGGTTTATGCTGGTTTCAGAAATTTTGATCATTTTTAATTTCAAATCATCAAACTTTTTCAATAGTTGGATTAAAAATTTTTTTGTGAATGTTACTGAAACTTTATTTTGACATTAGAAATATTAATCACTTTAGGTAAGTTATCTTAAAAATTCACTTTTATAAGTGTAAGTAATAAGCTTTGTACATAAAAGAAGGGGGGTAAATTGCTTTGTGGCTTTGCTTTTAGTAACCTTTCAAAAACAATGGTTCAGTAAAAACGAGGACAAATTAAAATACCTGTGTCAGTCTGTACAAGTGGACATTGAAAATTCATCCTTAATTTTAATAAAAATCAATAGTAGTTTCCATATTTTTTAGTTACAAAGTTCCTTCTCAGAGTGCTTTTGAGTCTGTTTTCCTCAAGTATTATCTTTACCATTGGATAACAAGGCAGAAATGTAAAAACTTGCTTCTGTAAGTATGGAACAATATTAAAGAAAAACAAGTAATACGTCAAATGGTTTAGGATGGGAGGGGTGTGTGTGTGTGTGTGTGTGTGATTCCAGGAACAGATATTTTCTGTTTACTTGATATTAGCTTATAAAAATTCATTAGATTCTTGAGTCGATTAGAAGATTAAAAATGTAATCACATACAATTTTGTAGGTTCTCAGGCATTACTTTTTAAAATTCGCTCTTTAATTTACATAAATACAGTAAAGAAGAGTTTGGGATATAGTCATTTAGGCAGTACATTTATTTATATAATATGTGTCATTCTGGAAGTTCACCTAACATGCTTTGAAAAATGTTAGTATCTGTTTTGATTTATGAGAATTGAAAGTTAATAGAAACTTTAGTAAACTCTCCAAATAGTTATTTGAGTGTATAAATTCAAAACATTTTTAAAAATTAACAAAATTTAAAGTAATTCCTGATTCTACTATCACCTTTTGGGAAAACCTTAGTGGTTTATAACTTAAGTACTGATCCACAGCTTGCTTCCAGTGAAATATCATCAGGTATTATGAAAAACTTCATTTGAATGATTTTAAAGCTTCTCTTTCAGTCGATCAAATAGTCGTTTTGTCTTTTACATTTTAAAACACTTAGAATTTATTTTGTTAATTAAATTAGGAACACCTTATTCAGTGTATCTTACAAACATTTTTAGGCAGTGTGGTTTGTTGTCGTAGGTTTATCAAGTAGAAGATGTCTGTGAAGAAGAAATGCCAGAAGAGTCAGAAGACTGTGTACGGATGGATAGGACGCCGCCGCCACCCACGCTGTCTCCAGCAGCTATAACTGTGGGGAGAGGAGAAGATTTGACTTCTGAACATCCCTTGTTAGGTGAGGAGGTGCCTAAATTTGGGGGAAATTTCTGTTAGGCAAATGTTAGTAATGGAAAAAGTTCATTTTTTTTCCCACCAGAGATGATCTTAAACTAATTTGTTATATAATAAATTGCAGCAAAACATAGATTAGCATTCAAGAGCTTTTTTTGATGAAAAACAATTAGAGCAATTGATGAGGAACTGCCCAAATCAAAAACACATTTCAGTCTTTGAAGTTTTAGTAGTTTGTACAGATGTATTTCATATGCTCATTCAGATTTGTCAAGCTATTTCTAGCATAAAAATTAGGCAAAGTTCTGTTAGAAAATTTCAGTTACACTGTCCAGAAGTCACAAAGCATTTGAAGTTAAATCACAAACCATTTGAGGTTATGTCTGACATTCCTCATAATTGCTTGTGATTCAGATTGAGTAAATGCTTTTAAAAGTGTTGCTTCCTGGATAGTACTTAAGCCACACTGATTCTTACTAGAGACATGGATTAAAACATTCCTAACACCTTCAAATTCTTATTCACTACTTTAGAACTACTTATGAGTTCAAGTTAATCCTCTCTATTCTCTGCACATTATCAAAGTGAATGTGAATCCTAGGTACTTCACTAAAACATTATGATGTATAGCCCAGTATCTAAGTCCTAAAAAAGATACGTTCTGGGTTAGGTGGGTTTTTTTTTTTTTTTTAATTTTTGAATATTTTATTTAGATCAGGGCATGGCAAATGATAGCTTATGCTTCAGATCTTTCTGCTACATGTTTTGGTATGGCCCATGAGCCGAGGATAGTTGTAAAATTTTTAAATGTTTGGAAAAAAAAAATCAAAGAGTTAATTCATGTCATGTGAAGATTATATGAAATTCAAATTTCCATTGTCCATAAAGTAAGTTCTATGCAACGTAGCCACATTCATTTGTTCAGATGTTATCTATGGTTACCTTTATACTACTACAGCAAAGAGGGGTCATTGCAGAGAACATATGTCTTATAAAAACGTTTACTGACTCCTCACCCAGATAATGCTAATCTTGATTCAGGCTTTGTTGTAAGTATTCTGTCCTATTGAATATCTCATCACCTTCATGATCATGTTCAGCTGAGAGGAACCAATATTATCAGGCACGGAAGCAAACTATAATGGGGCACTGACTTAGCCTCTCCTCCTTCAGCGTGCCATATCTCTAACCCTTCTCTTCTTTCTAGGTTTTATTTCTTACTGCCAGTGTGAATCTCCAGAAAGCAAGGAGCTAGAAAACCAATTTTACTCCAACTTTTTCTCCTTCCTGAGAAATAGAAAACATTTAGTCAATAAAATTATGAAAAATATTTAAGACAAATTCAGTATCATTGCCTTTGCCTATTCAAAATAATACCTCAAAAGATAAATCTAAGGAAACTTACCTATAGTACTAAACCTTTGTAGTTTTTGTACACTGCAAATGGATTCATGTTGCTGCAGATATCTTGGGAGTTTTGATTTAAAGGCAGAAATACGTATTTCATTGGAAACTAACCCTGCATTGTGACTGTGATTTAATTGCCTAATAAGCGTTACTAATGGTACTCAAAATTTAAAATACTTTTGAAGTATTGAACGTCAACAATATCTTCACATTATTTCCTTAGAAATATAATCTGATATCCTGCCAGGCATATTCTTCTGGCTAAATTGCCTCAATAAACTATAAATTTTTGAATCTTCCTTTAGTTTTCTTCAAGCTTAACTACTTTTCTGTAGTATATGAGAGGGAAAAGCAAGTACAGATTGCTCATCAAATCATATAATAAACTAACCTATAAAAATAGAGGGACTTGTTTCCACCAGGACTGAGTCTTCATAAGTCTAAGAATTCTTAAAGCATCCATAAAGGACTTCCCTGGTGGTACAGTGGATAAGAATCCACCTGCCAGTGTAGGAGACACGGTTTCCATCCCTAATCCAGGAAGATTCCATGTACGGTGGAGCAGCTGTGCCTGTGCACCACAGCTGCTGAGGCTGGGCCCTAGAGACTGAGCCACAACTAATGAAGCTTCGCACCTAGAGCCTGTGCTTCGCAATAAGAGAAGCCACCGCAATGAAAACTGGCACTTATCACAACTAGAGAAGGCCACGCAAAGCAGCAAAGGCCCAGTGTAGCCAAAAATAAGTAAATAAAAATAAAATGAAAAGCATCTATAAAAAAGTAGAACAGATTCATTGGTTTCACCCAGGAAATGAAACTACAAATAGGCAGAGTAACTTGTGGCAAAGTCTTTATCAGTTAGCTTGGGGTTTCTCGATTCACAGCTGTCTTAAATCTAGAGAGGATAATAATTGTGTTTGTTCTACTGTGTTGTGTTTTTTATTTTAACAGCTGATTATGAACTGGCATGTAAACATTCTTTGTAAAGTCAGTAACTCATACGTTTTCAACAAAACTTAGGTCTATTTGTATATATGATCCAAAAATCAGTTAGAACATATATACCAAGCAGTATTTTCTGAATAAACAACATTATACTTAATGCAGTATCTATAAATCTGTAAGGGGACATTAAATTTTTCTTATTTTTCAGCTCTCCATAGATTTGTATTTCCCTTCCAACAGAAAAGTTGTTTTTCAGTTCTTGTTCAGAATTATCTTTTATCCCTTTTTCTCTAGGAGTATATGTGAAAATTAGGTATGTGGGATAGGATTTTTATGGAGTTTTTCAGTATTGTAATACATGTGTACAATTGTGTATTTGTTCCTGGAAATAAGCAAATCAGTATTTCCTGCTGACTTTTAGTTTTTAATGAGGGATTGTGTGACTTTAGGTTTTCCAGTACAGTTTATCCTGGTGGATTATTTGGTGGAACAGGGTTAATTTATGGATATAATATTGCTATGATAAATAAGCTATATAGTAATAGTAATTACATCAAAGTTACTAGGTGTGAACCATTAGCTTTTCCTTTTCTGACACTGTACCAGTTATCACTGCACTGTTTCATTAGTGGAAATTTTTGTCTATCTATCTTTGGCTGTGCTGGTTCTTCATTGCTGCATGTGGGCTTGCTCTAGTTGTGGCGAGTGGGGGCTGCTCTTTGTTGTGTTACAAGGACTTCTCATTGCAGTAGCTTCTCTTGTTGCAGAGCATTGACTAAGCTCAGAAGTTGTGGTGCACAGGCTTAGTTGCCCTGCAGCATGTGGGGTCTTTCTGGGCCAGGGATCAAACCTGTGTCCCCAGCAATGGCAGGTGGATTCTTAACCACTGGACGGACCACCAAAGAAGGCTCTGAAATTTTTATTCGATAGGGATTTTTCTTTCTTCTGTACCTAACTGGGCTATGTTTGACCATCTTTGATAGTGATATCAATTCTTTTCATACTGATGGTGGAGTTACCATAGGAGTTAAAAGCATCGTCTCTGTTAGTAACCCAGCTCCACTACTTACTAGCTGTATGTCTTTAGGCAAGTTAATCTTTTTTTTTTCCCTCCACATCTATAAAATGGAGATAATAACAGTACTTACCCATAGGCTTGAAGAAGGAAATGGCAACCCACTCCAGTGTTCTTGCCTAGAGAATCCCGTGGACAGAGGAGCCTGGTGGGCTGCTGTCCATGCAGTCGCACAGAGTCGGACACGACTGAAGCGACTTAGCATGCGTGCGTGCCTTGGAGAAGGAAATGGCAACCCACTGCAGTATTTTTGCCTGGAGAATCCCAGAGACAGAGGAGCCTGGTGGGCTGCCATCTGTGGGGTCGCACAGAGTCGGACATGATTGAAGTGACTTAGCAGCAGCAGCAGCACCCATAGGCTAGCTAGGATTAACTATGTTACAACGTGTAAGACATTTATACATGTAAGTGCTGGCACATGCTCAGTAAGTAGTGGTATTATGTTTACCATATGCCCCTTTTTTTGTTGTTGTTACTTCTCTCTGCCATCTTGTACTCACTAGTCTTCCTGGCTATCACCTGATTCCACCTCTCCACTTTGGTGCAGCTTAGTAAAGGTTCAGGGCTAACAAATGAGTAGGTAAAGTCTCTGTCGTAGGCTGTGGATCTGTCTTATTGTGATCCTCAGAGCTTGCCTGGGAAAAATCAAAGTGAACTAGCCCAACATTTTGCAATTGCCTGGTACTGCAGTGTTCCTACAAACTGACATGTGTCGTTGAAGGTTTATTAAATATAGCAACAGCAAAGAACATTTGTGCATGGTTGTGGATTACTTGAAATAAAGGTAATGCCCTGTATAATTCATTATAATTTCTATTTATTCTATCAATTTCATGATCTTTTTTTCTTAAGCATATTCTCCCCTCCCTAGTACCATTTGGAATATATGAATAGAAACATAGGAAATTTAATAACTGTAGCTTAAAATTAAAAAAAAAATTCTTCTTAAGTTGACATTCTAAAACATTTTCATGTCTTATGGGACAGTTCTTTTTAACCAAAGTTAGAATGCTAACTTTGAGCAAGTTGCTGCCTTCCGCTGTAAAGGGGGATAGTAGTACATATTTCATAAGATTATTGTGGAGATTCCCAGGTAGTGCTACTGGTAAGGAACCCACCTGCCAATGCAGGAGACACAAGAGGTACAGGTTCGATCCCTGGCTTGGGAAGATCCCCTGGAGGAGGAAATGCCAACCCACTCTGGTATTCTTAGCTGGAGAATCCCATGGACAGAGAAGCCTGGTGGGCTACAGTCCATAGGGTCTCAAAGAGTCAGATGCTGTTGAAGCGACTTAGCATGAATTGTGGAGAGATGAGATAATAAATATAAGGGTCTCAGAATTTTGTTTTACAACGTAAGACATTAACTGTTATTGTTATTAATGTTCTCCAGTTTTCTTTCATATTTGCCTGGGTAGAATGGTACAGATTTAAAAAGTGACTTTTTTTTTTTTCCAGAGCAAGTAGAATTACCTGCAGTGGCATCAGTCAGTGCTTCAGTAATTAAATCTCCTTCAGATCCTTCACATGTTTCTGTTCCTCCACCTCCGCTCTTACTTCCAGCTGCTACCACAAGAAGTAATAGTACATCTATGCCCAGTAGTGTACCTAGTGTTGAAAACAAACCTCCACAAGCTATTGTAAAGCCACAGATCTTGACCCATGTTATTGAAGGTTTTGTGATTCAGGAGGGATTGGAGCCATTTCCTGTAAGTAGCAAGCAAATTTGCATTTTCAAAATTATTCACATAGCATAATTTTAAAATGTATGATCTATTGGTCTCTAATGTATTTTCTCTAATAAAAAACTTCAAAAGTTCTTAATCTCCCTGGAGAGGGAAATGGCAGTCCACTCCAGTATTCTTGCCTGGGAAATCCCATGGACAGAGGAGCCTGGAGGACCACAGACCATGGGGTCAAAAAAAAAAAAGAGAATTTTTTTCTGTCTATTCTCTGTGTATTTCCATATATATCAATAGTTCAAGAATTTTATGTTAGCTATTTAGATAATATAAGATGGAAGCAAACAGTTTCAGGGTATAAAGATATTAGTTTTATAATTTTTAGAGAAGGCAATTAGATGTTCACTCTGAAGGAAACTTTCAATTTTTCCCCTTTAAGGGGATTGAAATGACACCAGAAGTGTATTATTTTCTTTTAAAAGGTGTTTCTTATATAATGTGATACTTGAGAACTTTAACTTGGATACAGAAAATAGTAACTTCCCAATGATCTTATACATCTGAAGTTATCCAGTTGATGGTTTTTAATTAGCAAATAGATTTTCTCATTTTTTAAATCTCAGGCATCAATCAGATTTTATAAATGTTTCAGAATGTACACATCAAAATTGAGATGCTGTATCCTATCACTAAAAGTAATTTGATTTGAGACTAGCTATACATTACAGCTACGTTAGCTACATTACATGTTGTGTCTAGAAATGAACATTTTTCCTTAGGAAATATACCAAGACAAATGGCCAAAATCAAAGCCCCAAACAAAAACACAAGAAAACAAAATTATGTATTTTGAAGCCCTTAGAAGCATCTGATTTTCAGATTCATAGGCAGGGCATTGTGATTGCACAGTGATAGTTGATTGTAGCCATTTGCCCTTGTTTTCAGTTTACTGTGTGTAGGATCTAAGAGCCAAACTGGGATCTAAGAACCTCTGATAGAGTGGAGAAACAGTCTTTTCTCCCTGGTCTCAGAGATTGGATCCTGGCTCTGCCATATACTGAATGTGTAACCTTTGTCAGGCCACTCAACCTTTTTGAAATTCATTTGCTCATACAGCAAATGGAGATGATACTTTGCTCTTAGGGTTATTGTGAAGACTAAATGTGTGTGACTGTTCTGTGTAGTAATATGTATTATTTTTTCACTGAAAATTTGGAAAATGTACAGAGTAAATAGTAATACCACAAAATGTATTTTAATATGTATATTTTCATATGATCAGGACTATAATTGTATATATAGTTCAGATTCCCCCTTTTTTTTTTTTAATAAAAAAAATTTTTTTTGACCACACCTTTCTTCTTACCTCTTGTGAGATCTTAGTTCCCCAACCAGAGACTGAACTTGGGTCCTTGGCATGGAAAGTGCAGGATCCTAACCACTGGACCGCCAGGGAATTCCTTACAGGTCAGCTTCTTTTGCTTAGTATAGCTTGAACATTTATTTTCTCATTTGATTAATGGTATTTTGGAAACATTTTGAAAGGTTACCTGATATTTCACTTTCTGGACAGTCATAATTTATATAATCCTTCAATTACAGTTGCTCCCCCCCACCCCGCCAATATCCACAGGTTTCACACTGGGGAGTCAACGCAATTGTAGATCAAGAATCTAGGGGAAAAAAAGAAATCTAGAAAATTCCAAATAGTAAAACTTGAATTGATCATGCACAGGCAGCTATTTACTTCATATTTACATTGTTTTTGGGATTATCAGTAATCTAGAGATGATTTAAAGGGCTTCCCTTTGACTCAAATGGTAAAGAATTTGCCTGCAATGCAGGGGACTTGGGTTCAATCCCTGGGTTGGGAAGATCCCTTGGAGAAGGAAATGGCAACCCATTCCAGTATTCTTGCTGATTTAAACCACATGGCAGAATGTGCATAGGTTATATGCAAATAACGCTCCATTTATACATAAGGGACTTGAGCATCTGTGTTTTTTTGTACCCTGTGGAGTCCTGGAATCAATCCCCTGCAGATACTGAGGGACATCAATACTGTTGGACATTTAGGTTTTCTTTTTTTTTTTTTTGCTATTCAAAGGAATATCCTTGTATATAAATTATCCACATTTGAAATATTATTTCTTTAGCATAAATTCCCAGAAGTATAGGTGTTAGATCACATTACATATGTATTCATAAGACTCTTGATATATATTGGCAAATCATTTTCTGGAAGAGTATTTAAATTTATTGATATGCCCTAAGTGTATACTCTCATCAGCACTCAATAGTGGTTTTTTCAGCAATAATTTCCACTGTTTTTATTTGAGACATAATTACATATACAAACTGAAATAGAATTTAAAAGGTTATGGGTTGAGAATTCCCTGGTGATCAGTGGCTATGACTTGGTGCTTTTACTGCAGGGGCCGGGTTTGATCCCTGCAAGCGAGGCCAAAAAAAAGTTTATGGGTAATTATTCTCCAGGGTAACATGTAAAAAGTTCCAATAAGCTGCTATTCACTATGTATGGAAAATGTTGGAGACTTGACCAGCATTCTCAAATAGAATCAAAGGTTTTGTTTTTTAAGATTAGCGGAGGGTTCACTAGTAAATCAGTAAATACTTTTCGTGTAGATTATTTTTGCTAAAAGCATTTCTAAAGTAAGTAGACTTTCATGACTTAAATTGATGTACTGAACGTAAGTGACTATATTTTTGTTGATAATGTTTGAGGAATTTTCCATTTCTATTTGTGATTAAAATAGGTTACTTAACTAGGAGTCAGGAGACTTGAGTTCTAGTCCTATTTCTGCTGTTAAAAAGAAGTCACCTGCACACTTTGAATATTAGTTCCCTTATCTTTAAAATACAGTAATGTTCTACCCTGAGGAAAGAATCCTATAAATAAAAAGTTTTGTACATGAAAAATCAATCTTAAAGGTTGTTGCAGAAGAAGGTAAGGTACCTATAATCACAATTTATTACTGATTTTTTTAAAAGAATTTTTTTAGCCTACCCACCTAAACAAAGACCCTTGGTTCCATTTGACTGAGACTTTGGTCATACTGCTCACGAGCTGTGATATAGTATTTAGGCAACCTGAACATAACCTTTTTTCAAGAAATAAATGAATGGATCTGATCATTGTACAAGTAAATTATCGCAGATCCTATTGATTTCAAGAGACTTTTAAACTAAATTATTTCTGAAGGTCTTTAAAAATATCATTTCATTTTGTTCTGTCTTTTAAAGGTGAGTCGTTCATCGTTGCTTATTGAACAGCCTGTGAAAAGAAGGCCTGTTTTGGATAATCAGGTGATAAATTCTGTGTGTGTTCAGCCAGAGCTACAGAATAATGCAAAGCATGCAGATAATTCATCTGACACAGAGATGGAAGACATGATTGCTGAAGGTTTGTGGATTTTTCTTTTAAGATACTCTTTAACTTTGGCATTTATTGCTTGAATCAGAACATGGATTTTTTTTTTTTTTTTAATTTATTTATTTTTAAATTTAACTTTACAATACTCTATTGGGTTTGCCATACATAGAACATGGATTTTTATCATACACAGATTTTTCCCTTGGACATGGTTACTTTTATTCTCATATAATGCATTATTTGACTAAAATAATGGGAACTCGAACCAGACTCTTAATGACCATTTCATTAAAATAACAAGATTGGTGTTAATTTTTATAATACCAGTTTGACCTTTAAAGGAATGTGAGTGAGAAAATTTCTGTTATATATGAAACCAGTTCAAAATTTTAGGATCAAAACAACCAATTTTCTTCCTTAAACAGACTTTATTAAATGACTATTTTACTGAGCTTGTTTAAAAATTTAGAGCTTCCAGGTTGTTTGGTTTTAGATTTTATGTATTCTTATGTTTGATATCAGGTGGGTATTAACAGTTGTGTTAAGTCTTCAATCAAAAGATGATTAAATTTGTTCAAGGAGGAAAATGCCACTAAATCTTCTCCGTGTCAAAGAATCTTTTTTTTTAATAGGCCTTGTTCTACCAGTGAATATTTCATTAAAGTTAAAGTGGTATGCAAAATGACTTCAGGAAAACAAACACAAATGCAAAAATGATGTTTTTTATTGATTCTGATCATGGCTCTGCAGTAGATGCTGTTCAGTTAAATAGCATGTAGTGTGGTCGGGGCTCTACAATTGTGAATTAATTAACATCTGTGTCTAAGTAATTATCCTCAATATATTAGTGTATTTCATCTAAATTTATTCACTTAGTAAATGTTTACTGAATATGTACTGTGCGCCTGTACTTTGCTAAATTAAGTAAAATAGCATGCTGGTAAGCAAAATAGATATTGACTTCACTCACAGTTTTCCTAATTAAGAGGAAGGCATCTCTGTCATTGGTAACATATGGACTGTTGCAGTGTATTTATCACTGTTTTACTTGTTATTTGAATAGCAAAGAACTGATAGTAGTATACAATTTTTTACTGCTAACTTATGTTGAGTTGTTTTATTTTTTTATTTAAAAGAATGTTAAATGTGAAAAATTTCAAACTTACTTAAAATTAGAACTGTATAATGAATCTCAGCTCACCCAGACTCAATATTATTACCCAGTTTTAAACATTATTTTGCGAAGTTAGCTTCATGCAGCCCTTTGTTTTTTTCCTCCTACATTCCCCATTCTCTTTTTCTCTATTGCTTTTTCTCTTTCCCTTTTCTTCTTTCTTCTGTTTAAAAACAAATCATAGTTCTTATTGTCTTTTACTAGTATATACTTCAGTGTGCATCTATAAAATGTACTTTTTAATGCTGTGTCACCCAGAACAATATTAATAATAATTCTTTGTCATCTAGTACCTGGTTCATATTCAAATTTCCTCAATTGTATAATTACTTAAATTGTATAAGTGTCCTTTTATAGTTATTTTGTTCAAATCAGGGTTCAGAAAGTGCCTGGTGGTGGTTTAGGAGTAAAGAGTTAATCACTCAGTTGTGTCCGACTCATTGTGACTCCATGGACTGTCTGTCCAGACTCCTCTGTCCATGGGATTCTCCAGGCAAGAATATTGGAGTGGATTGCCATTCCCTTCTCCAGGGGATCTTCAAACTGGGTTTCCTGTGTCACAGGCAGGATTCTTTACCAACTGAGCCACCAGGGAAGCCTTTTGTTGTTAGGAATTTAATTTCATTTAATTCCTAAGTACTTGCTTTTATTACAGTTATGCATACTATTTATCTGAGAATTTTTCATTTGAGATGAAGAGTAGTAAAGACAAATGAACAGGGATTTTTTTTTTTTTGTTTATATAAGTGTATAAACAAAAGTTTTCTAGGTTAATAAGCTATACTAATGTGCCCTCTTGTGTGCGCATATTGGAGAAAAATGGAAAACTGCCTAGGAAACTTCACAGCATACTTTGTGATGCTCATGGTTTATAATACATATAAAACATACGGTGGACTGTGGTAGAACGTCAAGGAACTTTTGATCTAGTTCAGTTCAGTTGCTCAGTCGTGTCCGACTCTTTGCGACCCTATGAATCGCAGCATGCCAGGCCTCCCTGTCCATCACCAACTCATGGAGGTCACTCAGACTCATGTCCATCGAGTCTGTGATGCCATCCAGCCATCTCATCCTCTGTCGTCCCCTTCTCCTCCTGCCCCCAATCCCTCCCAGCATCAGAGTCTTTTCCAATGAGTCAACTCTTCTCATGAGGTGGCCAAAGTACTGGAGTTTCAGCTTTAGCATCATTCCTTCCAAAGAAATCCCAGGGCTGATCTCCTTCAGAATGGACTGGTTGGATCTCCTTGCAGTCGATCTAGTAGGAAATAGCAATCTCTATAACAGAAAGATAACTAAGAAGCAGCATATGCTAGGTATTAAGTGAATTATATAGACAGTAAGAACATGGCACTTTAAAGCTGGATGATATTATTGCCAGACTGGTGAGTTTTCTGTGAAGAGGGGTCTTTGATTTGGGTCTTGGATGATAAAGCATAGATTTAAGATAACAGAAAGAACCTCTCAGGTTAGCATACCACAAATAAATGCACAGAAGATGTGCAAGTGCTAAGTAACTTCAGGAGGGGCCAGTGAAGAGAAGGCAGTTGGGTTAGAGAAGATTGTGGGCAGTAAGGCAGAGTCAGATTCTAGCGTACCTTGAGATTCGATTATGGAGTTAGGAGTTATTTTGCTGTCAAGAAGATGGTTATTGAAAATTTTTAGGCAGGCGACATGAAAAAATGTTTTTGAAACTGCTGGTCATGTGTGGATGAATAGTAGAGGTTTGGCACGTAATTGATACTTGTAGTCATGGTAGGAAGAGAAAGGAAAGAATTGATGGCAGACAAGGCACAGGGTAGTTTTAACAAACAGGATACCAGAGTAAGGAAAAGGAAGGTTTAAAGATGACTAATCTTTGCAATGAATAATAAATAACCCATAGAAATCTAATGCACAGTATTATGAATATTGACAATATTATACTATAATCATCAGTCTAACTTAAGCTAAAACTTAATTATCCCAATGACTAAAATAAAAAGATAAAAATGTAATGTGATAGAAATGTTCAGAATTTCTACTGAGGCAGTCATTTATATAAATGTATCAAATTAACACCTTGTACACCTTAAGTTTACACAGTGTTATATGTTAACTGTGGCTAAAAAAAGATGAATCTTTCATAGTGGAGATACGTTTACTGAAAATGTATCAATTTTTAAAATACTTCGTAATTTCCCATGGTAATTTTATTAGGTATTTCTGATGGGAAGTACTATAGGGTGAAATGGTGAGGTCATTTATTTAGTGGCTTTGGGTTTACGAGTGTATGCAGTTTAATTCAGTATAAAAAACTTAATGTAATGATTATTCTTTTTTTACAGGATAAACTGTATCTCTATTTGGACTGGTCATAGTACCAGAATCTCCATCTAAAATGTGTTTTATCAAAATGTCTTATGTCTTCCCTGGTAAATCATCATGCTGATGATGGTTTCTATCTCATTGCCTTCTTACTGCTGATCATCACATGATCTCAAGTCTTCAGGAAAATTGAAAAGTAATTCCTCTTTGCACACAAAAAAATTGGGGATCTCTATTAGTTAGGATATATGTTTGGCCACTCTGTTAGACACCCAGAGTAATACGTGGTTAAATAAGAAGTTTCATTTTCTCTGACGTAGTCTAAAGGTAAGCAGTGCGGGGATCCGTTTTGTTGGGCACGTAAGCTGTCAGTGTCTCATGGCCCTGCCATCCCTGGAGTTTCACTCTCATTTCCAAGATAGCTAATCTTCATGATCACATTCTAATCAGTAAGATAGGGCATCACCCGGAATTTGGTCAGAAATTGGCCACACATAGGGCAGCAGTTGTACTTTTTATTCTCAGTGGCTATATTCCTAGCTAAAAGTTAGGCTTTTGTTGCTGGGGGAGAAAAGTGAAGAGCTGGTATTAGGGAATTGCCAGCTGTCTCTGTATAGAATCCCATCTTTATTATCTCAAGCAGTAGTTTTTTAAAACTTACTTGGCTCTGTAATTTTTTATGTACAAATGTGAAAAAGTAGCCTTGGTAACATTACCAAATTTGTTGAAATTCTGACCAAAATTAGAACTGGACTTCTTTGAATCTGTTAATGTTCCTCTCATCTTTATGAGAAATAAAACTGATGTAAACTTTTTGTCAGATTGTTAACCCTTACCCCATACCTGTTTGGGATCTTGCATCTCTCTCTCCTCAGCAAAAACATTTCCTTCTCCTTCATAAGGTTGTCTAACTCTCCTCAGCAAAAACATTTCCTTCTCCTTCATAAGGTTGTCTAACCTTTTATTAAATGTTGCATATTTTTATGTTAATTAATTCAAGGTTTTGAAATAAAGCTTTCAGTAGAGTCAAAATGAAAGAGCCCAAAGAATGGGCTCTTGGGGCTGGATTGGTGTCAAATGAGAGGTTCTATATCCAGTGCAGGCTTTTCGAGGTCAGATCTGGTTATAGGCATGACAAAGAAGAAACAATACTGGAAGTTATGACACCAGGTCCCAGGAATGTGTTGTGGGGCAGAGCTGTGTGAAAGCCATCTCTGGGTCATTGGAAGAAACAGTTTTTACTTGACTTGGTTTGAGACTCTTTGCTCCTCATTGCCACTAAATAGATGAGTTTGCTTATGAAGGTAGTCCTGAGAATTTCTTTGAGATGATCATTTGCTAGTTTATGACTTGACTGGTCATGACAGTGTCTTTGGATGTCCCTTGACACTTGAAATATTTCACAGTGTGTTTTTGCTGCCTTCACTTAATTTGGCACTTTGCCATTTGCTTATCCAGTAACACTGGGATAAAACGATTGAATGTATGAGTGCATGTTCACGTCTACATTTCAGAGTCCCTTTCTTCATCTTAACAAGTCTTGGTTAAGTGAATAACATAGAAAAGCACATAAAGAGCTCATAGCTAAAAGCTTTAGTTAGAATTCCTTTTTTTTGTATATTTTATATGACTCAGCATAGGAATTATGATGATGCATGAAAATAATAAAATATGGTGATTTTAAGAATTAAACAGTTTTCATTGAAGTGTTTAAGTTACTTGTTATAGGTCTTGGTACTGCTAATTCTTACGTGGAAGATAGGAAGTGGACCTGTCACTTTTTTATGCCTGATACCTGTTAGGCATTCATGTAAACTTCACTACATTTCTTTGGGGGAAGGTATCATAAGCGCCGTTTTACAGATGAGAAAACTGTGGGTCTTGAAGATTAAGTTGCTTGTTTATAGGTGACTGCTGCTGGATACTTGAGGGTGTGGTGGGAAGTTTCTTTAGGTCCTGTGGTATGACTCGAAGAAAGTTATGGATACAGAGATAGAGGAAGGACATTCTCAATTAACAGAGAGCACCCTGACAAAAAAAGAGCAGAGGTTAGAAATTACAAAACTATTGAAGATTTTGAAGATAAATGTAAATTATTTTAATATAACTAAAAGGAACTTTAATAATTAGATAAATACATCTTTATATATTCTGTTGTACACTGCAGATCTTAGAGAGTGTTAACAGTTTTAAATGCTCCTCTGAAATCAGACATCAAAGTCTTCTTTTTGGAGTCCTTATTTTCTCCAGAGAATTGTGTTCTTTGCTATGTATATCATACATAGCACAATGTATCAAAATTCTTATAATACATAATACTTTTTGGAAGGTAGTGACTTTATTTGCACATTTTAGGTAGGTTGGATTCTTTGCAAGTGAACCTTTAAAAAATTATTTACTTATATAGAGAAAACTCCCTAAGATTTTTATGCAGGAGCTAGAGGGAATTGGTGGAAGTGGTTTTGGGGGGCTTTGCCTTGCCAAAGTGGCTGTGAATTGAAANTTGGATTCTTTGCAAGTGAACCTTTAAAAAATTATTTACTTATATAGAGAAAACTCCCTAAGATTTTTATGCAGGAGCTAGAGGGAATTGGTGGAAGTGGTTTTGGGGGGCTTTGCCTTGCCAAAGTGGCTGTGAATTGAAAAGTTAAAAGACCATTCCTTTTAAGTCTCCTGTAGGGTCTGAACACTAGCAGCATCCAACCAAAGTAGAAGCTAAAAGAAAATTTGCCGCAATTAAGTTTTTGGAATTTCTTTGTTTTTGTTTTTTTTTCTTTTTTAGAGACATTAGAAGAAATGGACAGTGAGTTGCTCAAGTGTGAATTCTGTGGAAAGATGGGGTATGCTAATGAATTTCTTCGGTCAAAACGATTCTGCACTATGTCATGCGCCAAAAGGTATTTCTGTTCTCAAGTTTCCTAGAGTACAAGGCAAAAGCTGCTGTCACAAAACTAAAAAACTTGCAGAGTTTACCATTAGTCACAATTAGGTACTGTAGAAGAATAATATCAAATAGACATTATCTGGTTCTACTTTGCTATTTAGTTGTTAAATTTTACTTGGCGAAAACTGTATTCATAACATATATAGCATAATCTAGAGACATACAGCATAATCTAATATTGAAGTAGCAATCTCCAGGTGGTAAGAATATGGTTAGGAGAATCCCTTCTGTGAATACACTGCTAGTCCTTTGTTTTAACAATATTGAAATACTTGGATTTACTTTGTTATATTTTAAAATGTTTCATTTCTTTTAACCATATCCTGTTTATTATAGGGTTTTAAGTGGGACATCTGTAGCATAAATTCTCCACATTGTTATATTACTTGATAACAAAAATGCCTGTCTTTTCTAAATGTTTTTTCAGTAATATTATAGGTAAATAGTACTACTGTCAAAAAGCCTTTTTAGTATCTTCATTGATCTAGTCACAAATTTAGTTTAAAGAAAGCCTCTCTAATTCTGTTAATAAAACCTAATATAGGTGTTTCCCACTGAAGGTAAAGTGTGTGCACAGTTTATTTTGAACTTTGTTCTGTATTCCAAAAGTTATTTTCTGAAAGAATTTAAGATCTTAAAGATACATCTAGGGAATTTCTTTGGAGAAGGCAATGGCAACCCACTCCAGTACTCTTGCCTGGAAAATCCCATGGACGGAGAAGCCTGGTGGGCTGCAGTCCATGGGGTTGCTAAGAGTCGAACACTACTCAGCGACTTCACTTTCACTTTTCACTTTCATGCATTGGAGAAGGAAATGGCAGCCCACTCCAGTGTTCTTGCCTGGAGAATCCCAGGGATGGTGGAGCCTGGTGGGGTTCCGTCTATGGGGTCGCACAGAGTCGGACACGACTGAAGCGACCTAGCAGCAGCAGCAGGGTATTTCTTGCTCCCTAAATAAATCCATTATTTAGTATGGTGCACCTAAAATATATTTAGTAAAACTTAAGTTAAATAAGCAGAAGTATTTTCTTCTGAAAATGGGTTAATGGTTTTTCATTTGTTAATCTGTTATTCAGATAGTCTTTCATGTTATTTTGATAGTCCTAATCAAATTATGTAACTCCTATTTTGTTTGCATATACCACAAGAAAGAATAGTGGCTCTCTGATTCAAAGGGATGAAAAACTGAGGGAGGAGGATTGCCTTTCAGAATATTTTAAACTTCGTAACTATTCAGAAATATTTCAGGACAGTTAACACACTATCATCACTCTTCTCCAGAGATGACTGTTGAGTTGTCAGGTAGTATACCTTTAGGTGGAGCTCTTTAGAGGCTTAGAGGTCCTAAGGTAGGAAAATATAGAGGAGAGAAGAGTAAGGAGGGGAGGATAAGTCAGGTCAGGTAAGAAATGCTGTTCACATGTATGCCTCGCTATCTTTTTTCTGTATCTCCATATTTAGGGACTAAATAGCAAATGTAAAGTTAGTCTCCCTTCTCTCTTCTTTAGTCAGTTGGGAAAGAAGTTTGTTAGTTGATGTAAATGGAAATCAGAAACCTTTAGAGCCGAGCCCACAGATGAGCATATTGAACACAGGAGGAGCTTGTTTAACTGTTTCAAGGTAAAATGAAGTGACCATCAGGACACTCTTTCCTTTTTTATATTTTTAGGGGAAAAATAGCCTACTTATTCTCATAGTACTTCTTACTTCCACCTCATTGATATTTTCATGAACATAAGTGAGGGAATTTTCTTTTGGTAAAACAGTTTTCAATAGCAAAGTTAACTGGGATTTATTCTTGTCATTTCCCTGAAAAATCATCTTAGAGCAAAAGAGTTTCAAAAAGAACTTTGAAAATAAGAAATTACAACAGCAATTTTATGTGTAAAAAAAAAAAAGAGGAACTATGTGCATTTTTTAGCCTTTTTATCACATTTCAGAAATTTGTTTATTAGATGATCTCTTTTCACTCTTCTTTCTAGGGAAGGAGTCAGAGGACTATACCCAGGCTGAGTCCTTTCTGTAGCCTATTTTTGTATGGCCCCTGAACTAAGGATAGTATTTAAATTTTTAGGTGGGTGAAAAAGAATCAGAAGAATATTTTGTGACACATGAAAATTAATAAAATCCAATCTAATTGTCACTGCATATAATGTACTGCTCAGTCATGACTGAGCATGTTTGTGACTGCATGGACTGTAGCTCGCCAGGCTCCTCTACCATGGGACTTCCCAGGCAAGAATATTGGCGTGGGTAGCCATGCCTTTCTCCAGGCGATNATTGTCACTGCATATAATGTACTGCTCAGTCATGACTGAGCATGTTTGTGACTGCATGGACTGTAGCTCGCCAGGCTCCTCTACCATGGGACTTCCCAGGCAAGAATATTGGCGTGGGTAGCCATGCCTTTTTCCAGGCGATCTTCCCCACCCAAAGATTAAACCCAGTTCTCCTGCATTGCAGGCAGATTCTTTACCATCTGAGCCACCAGGAAGGCCCCAAGTGTCACTGAGTCGAGTTTTATGGGAACACATCTATTCTCATTCATTACTGTCTGTGGCTGCTTCTGTGTTACAATCACAGAGTTGAATAGTTGTGGCAGAACCTTTGTGTGGCCTACAAAATCTAAAACATTTAATATCTGGCCCTTTATAGAAAAAGTTGTCCAGCCCCTGTTTAGGGCATTGGAACCCAATAAATGGCAAAATATTGTCTTTTTTTTTTTTTTTTTTTTGGCCACACTGCATAACGTGCAGTATCTTAGTTCCCCAACCAGGGATTGGACCTGCACTCTTTGCAGTGAAATGTGGATTTTTAACCATTGGACCTCCAGTAAAGTCCCATCACAGGACTCCTTTAAACTGTCATCATGCCTTAGAAAGTGAAACTGTTAGTTGCTCGGCCATGTCTGACTCATTGCAACCCTATGGACTGTAGCCTGCCAGGGTCTTCCGTCCATGGAATTCTCCGGGCAAGAATACTGGAGTGAGTTGCCATTCCCTTCTCCAGGGGAAGCTTCCCAACCCAGGGATCGAACCCATGTCTCCTGGATTGCAGGCAGACTCTACCATCTGAGCCACCAGGGCCTTACAAAGATCGATGTTAAAAAAGTCATAAGAGTGCTCACTTTGACAATACATATGCTAAAATTAGAACGCTATAGAGAAGATGAGCATGGTCCCTGCATAAGATGATAGGCAAATAAAATGTTCCACATTTAAAAATATGTATATATTAAAATATACACGTAAAAATATTAGTCTGTTTTGATAAAATAATCTTCCATCCAGTTTTTTTAAAGAAAAAATAACTTTATTGGCTGTGCTAGGTCCTCATGGCTGCATGGGGGCTTTCTTGAGTTTGGAGAGCAGGGGCTGCTCTGGTTGCGGTGTATGGGGTTCCCATCGCGGTGGCTTCTCTTGTTGAGCCGCACAGGCTTATATGTATGTGGACTTCAGGAGTTGTGGTGCACACTTAGCTGCTCTGCAGCATGTGGAAGCTTCCCGGGCATGTGGAGTCTTCCCAGGCCGGGGATCACCCCGTGTCCTCTGCATTGACAGGCAGATTCCCAACTACTAGTCCACCGGGGAAGTCCTTTTCCAGCCAGTTTTAAAGAATGAAATATATCTGAATTGCCTGAATTCCTAAGAACCATGAATTCCTTGTATAACTTTGATAACTCAACTTTACCTTTCTGTCTTTGATTTTAGTTATATTTGAAAAATATTTTACTAGCCATTTGAGATTTCCTCTTCTCTACTATATTAATCTCTTGAAAAAAATAAATCTCTTCAGAAATGGTTACCCAAGAAAATAACCATTTGAATGATCGTCTAAATAGTTAACTAATAATTTCTTCTTCTCCTGGAACCTTGAATTATTTTGCAGCTGCAAAAATGAGTTATTGTTTGTATTTTGCAGGAAGTTTCCCACTATCATGCTGTTATTAGGAGATATCAGTACCTTGTTATAGGTGTCCAGTATTATATTGAGAGCTATATTATATATATAACAAGGCCATTTTATTTACTATTAGCATAAGTAAATTTATTGAACACTGTGCTTTACTTTCTGAGGTATTATAATCCATAATGAAATAAATGGCATTTACTGATTCACAACTGCACTTTAATTAAGGTCATAATTACTAAGTGGAGCATCCCATACATCATTTAATATTTTTTTTCTTACTTGAATTTCTTAGGTACAATGTTAGCTGTTCTAAAAAATTTGCACTTAGTCGTTGGAATCGTAAGCCTGATAATCAGAGTCTTGGGCATCGTGGCCGTCGTCCAAGTGGCCCTGATGGGGCAGCAAGAGAACATATCCTTAGGCAGGTCTGTAGAAACCTTGATTCAATGTACAATACCCTTTTCAGAAATACAAGGAAAGTGCAATGCTGTATTTTACTTGTACTACATTTTCCAGCTTCCACTTACTTATCCATCTGCAGAAGAAGACTTGGCTTCTCACGAAGATGCTGTGCCATCTGCTATGACAACACGCCTGCGCAGGCAGAGTGAGCGGGAAAGAGAGCGTGAGCTTCGGGATGTGAGGATGAGGAAGATGCCTGAAAACAGTGGCCTGCTGCCAGTGGCACAAACAGAGCCGTCTATATGGACAGTTGATGACGTCTGGGCCTTCATCCACTCTTTACCCGGTATGTGATTGGCCACTTTGACCTTGACTTTTGCCTTGTGCACACACCCAGGAATGACATTAGATCCATCCACCCCTATTGCACAAAAGGGCTAGAGAAGTTCTGTGTATATATACTCATTACATGACATTTGCTATTGAAATGTGATCTGTTTCCTCTTGCTTATTCCCTCAGCACAACTGGGTATTTTCTCATACCCCCCAAGTCGATAAAAACTGACTAGTCCTGCTTCTGCTGTGACACCTCAGCCGGTGAAGATATTAAAGGTGCTCTCTTCTCTTCAGTCTGATTTCTCTCGAGAGGTCAGTAGAGAGATTGAGTCAGACACTTCTTCCCTTCTGCTCTTCCAGTTTTCTAGTCTATCAATATTTCCTCCTTATTTCCTAATTTAACCTTTTTTAAATGAAATAACACAGACCAAATTTTTTTTACATTTTTGAAAGCTAATCAAGACCTTTTAGAGTGTGACAAAATTTTGGTTTCTTTAAAAAAAATTAAAAAAACCAAAACTGTTGTTTCTTTTAAAGGAGGCTGCATTCTTTGATTCTTTGCAAAAACTTTAAGACATCAAGAACACTTCTGAAATTAAGTAGACAGCTGAAATTCAGTTATGATATTCCCTTCCAATATTGAGGGTTACTTACTTTCTTATTTATATTTCCTGCTCTCTCATTTGGTATTCTTTCCATCAGCTGAAGTCGTTATGTTCTTTTATCTTTACTAAACAATAATCTTTATATCCACTTTCTCTACTGGGCTGGGTACTGAAGACCACCTTTGCCAATGATGAGACCCACACTGCCTCTATATGTTGAGGCAGTATGTATTTTTTTAATCAGCAAATCTTTTATCATTTACTTTATGAATATGGAAAGTAAGATTTCTAAAAACATTTGTTCCATTTTGGGTTTTTGGTGAATCATATCGTTTCTCTTGAAACAAGCTTTCCAGAAAAATACATCCCCTTTGAACTTGTCCATAGACTTAACTAAAACTAATCCACCTATATTTGGTAATCAGTCTTTCTATGAAGGTGACCACTGTCTCAGAAGCAGACTTATAGCTAAAATCTTATGATTGAAGAAAATATATTCAGAAGTATTCTGCATTAAAAAAAAAAAAATCTGTTAGCCATTTTACCTTACACAGATGGTTCCTGACTTGTGATGGATAAACTTAAGGAACTTTTGATTTTATGACGATACAAAAGTGATAGACATTAAGTAGAAAGCATGCTTCAGATTTTGGATTTTGATCTTTTGCTGGTGATAACGAAGCATGATGCTCTCCGCACACTGGGCAGGACAGCTCCGTCAGCCGTGCTGCCTCGAGGGTGAATGGCTGACACAACCGTGCTTGACTCATGCAGTCATTCTGGTTTTTACTTTCAGTACAGTATTCAGTAACGTACATGAGATATTCAACACTTTATTATAAAACAGCCTTCATATGTTAGGTAATTTTGCCCTGTTACAGTAGGGTATTCTTAATGTTCTGAGGATGTTTAAAGTAGGCTAAGCTAGGCTATGATGTTTGGAAGTTTAGGTATGTTAAATGCATTTTTGACTTCATGTTTTCAACTTTCAGTGGTTTTATCAGGATGTCAAGTTTGAGGGAGATAAATATACAGAACTTGAGTTTTATTAAATTATTTTTTAATGGTTTATTTTAGAAATGTGAGGTAAGCTTTTTTCCTAATAAATAAGATATGGTCACTTTTAAAGAAAGATGAAATTGTTTAAAGAAGGGATACATTTTTCATGGGAAGATTTTTAAGCATGCACCTAGGAAAACTTAGGTGTGATTCAAGTGCTGACCATGTGGGTTTAGAATCTGCTTTAAAAAGCTGATATATTAGAGAATGGTGCGTCTTCACAGGGTGTGGCTTTAATACTTAATGAAGTTTTATACCAGTCTAAGAATCTTGAGAATTAACATTGGAACTGTCATCTTTAGACAGTCTCAATCTTCCAAATGGGATATATGAGCTGTTTGTTAGCCTGATTTCTCATTTGCAGGGGGAAATATTTCTTTTCCTTTGGGGAGGAAGAAAGTAGTTGGCCAAACAGATAACAAATAACAGCTGCTGCTGACTGTTCTATCACTTCATATGCTTTTTTTTAGGGCTAGTTTTCTAATTTTCCCCAGCATCTATTTGCGACAAGGCTACTCTTGGCTGCTTTATTAGGACAAAGGCTAACTTTTTTGTTTGTTCTTCCTTCATTGAATTGAAAAAAATTATTTCTTATAACTTGAGACAATTTTGTTGCCAGCCTTTTAGAGAAAATTACATATAAGGTAGACCCAGACTGTTTTATAATTTAGAATTCTTGGTATTAAGAGTGTGCTGAATATAACTATTTTTTTTACTGATTAAATGGGAGTATTTCTAAACTGCTTTGATAGACTGAGTAACAAGCTTATTTGTGTGATGCATTGCATCTTCTTTCTCAGAGTTTTTCTCTGAATAATGCCTGTGGCTTAAGGTAAATCTCAGCCAGAAAAGGCCATTAATGTCATTTTTCTATGTTCGTCTGGCCTTTGTAAATCCTTTTGAGCCTCTTTCAGCTTATACTGGGCTGTATTTTATTTTTTCCCCTGAGCTCTTCTCATGGAATGAATAAACTTGTAAATTCTGTAATCTCTTGCATTTTTGTTTCTTTCCAGTTGAGGCTCGGTTTCCCTCTTTCATCAGGGCACCTGTATTTATTCCTAGAGTTTTCTCTTGTTGTAGTCATCTTGTGAACCATCTTGGTGGGACCATATTAGAGCTGGTATGCAGACAAGTCTCAGAGCTGTTACCAGAGTAAAATATTATCTTCCTCTAAATGTTTGTACATTTAAAAGTTCTCTATAGGAAAGGCTCTTTGTACTCTCCGTTTACTGCAGTTATCTTCTTTAACTCTTCCTTGATACAGTGAACTGCGTTCTGCAAAGATCACTTTAGTCTGTATTTGTTGGTCTGTGAATCTGCAGTAGGTTTAGTTTCTATGTAGGTGTAAAAAGTAAGTACTGTTTAAAAACATGACTATTTACTATAGTTTCATAATATCGATATTGGGACTCTGTTCTGTAGTGTTGAGTGCAGGTGATAGCCTTTCATCATCCTTACCGAGGTTAATTTTTGTGTGGGGTGTTTTTGTTTTAGGGTTAGCTGGAAATGTGACTGGGCACTTGTGAGGTTCCTTTGGGACCCATGTCTGTGTGCAGAGGTCCATCCCATCCTGATCTGCTTCTAGTGATGAGAAGCCAGCTGAGCTGACTGCTTGTTGCAGTCAGGGTATGTTCTGTAATGTCCCTGGAGCACCAGCTGTTCTACAGATGTAGATTCTAAATATGTCAGAAATCCATAGGATTTTAGCTCAGTATACCTTGGGTATCTAGCTTTGCCTCTGCCTCCCCTTTTTAAAATCACTTGATTTTTTCATTTCTATACTAATGTATAAACACCCTTTTTTTGTGGTTGGCTTAAAGTTGTGATCTAAAATTCTGAAGATCATTCCTGTTTTATCATGCTGTTTCCCCACATTTTGTCCTTTATTATTTTGCTAACACATATTTTGTCTACCTACAAGAAGACACTTGAAGAGGGATCTAATAATACTGAGGAACAAGAAGATACTATGAATTTCTTCATGGAGAACTCCTTGTTTCTATTCCCAAATGTAGCTCTTATGGTCCTCATTACTTCTCACTGCTTCTCTTTTCTGAATCTAAGTCCTACCCTGTCTTTCTCTTCTTTTCTTTCCTGTGTTCTTGTAAGTAAGACTGAAGAGAGAAGAACATTAGTTCTTTCATAAAAAGAAGGATGAAGTCACAACTAGATGCAAGATTAGTCAGTTTTGTCTGCTCAGTTTTGAGAGCTACCTCTGGGGAAAAAAAGGGGGCTTTTCTATGGTGAGTAATCTCATTTTAACTATTTAGTTTCTTTTATATGGTAAATAGCCAAAACCATAAAAATTCTGTGGAGGGTACTTTTGAAATGGCAATTTTTGAAAATCTGAGAAATTATTAAAATAGAGGAATTGAAAAGCTGACTGCCACATAGGAGACAGGCAGGTTACAATCAGCAGAGAAGTTGGGAAAGAAAGAAGCAAGAGAAAAGCTGGCCACACAGCTGAATACAGGGGAAAAAAATCTGCATTACTCTTACAGATGGCTCCTTTTTAGCAGATTCTGTTTTTGTTCATTATTTATTCAGTCCTTCACTTACCCAGAAATACATGTGTTTAGCACCTGCAATGTTTTGTGTTTGGTACTGGGGTTATAGGGATTACATTGTTATCTTACATAAACAAGAGGGTGATACATTTGCAGTAGAAAGAATAATGACTCCCACAAAGTTGTATCCAAAGGTATAATGTAACCATTGTCATTGTGCGTTCTTTTTCTTTGTGTTTTCCCTTAGAATGCTGATTTGAAGAAAAGAGACTTTAAGCTCTTAGTTTTTTTATTCTTAAATTCACTTTCATAATTTTGTCTTTTATAAGGAAGTTTCCACGTTTTTGTATTCTCTCCTCTCATGGGTCCTTAATTCATTACTTTTCCTGCTGATTTCTTTCTCCTTAGTGGGGAAGTTCATTAGCTGTGCAAAATGTGGTGGGTAATAAAAACGTTCGAGGGTCAAGTAGAGTGTTCGCACTGTTACTTGTTCTAAAGCACCCAGTTTATGCTGAAAGGTAAAATATTGGTTATTCATCAAGAGATTAGCCCAGCAAGCTCAAAATTCATTAAGAATTTGTTTTCTTATTAGAAGTGGAGATGAGTCCAATAACGTTAAGATTTGAAGTTGAAATTACAAGTTGAGTATTGTAATACATTTCAACAGTAGATTGATACTATAATTTTGATGGATTGGTTCTATGCTGAGTGAATAATAAAAATGTTTCAGATGTGCCTGGCAGTCAAAGATTATAAATCAGAATAAAACTACCAATGAAAATATTTCTAAATTAAGTGGCAGAACAGTGTGCTTTATTCTTTTGTACCTGTATGTGAAGGATATTGGATACAAAGAAGAGTTCTTGAGGTGTTATAAGCAGTTAATCCAGGCTTGTGTGTGCAGTGTGCTCTCAGGTGGCAGCATGGTCCTTTTATGACGGTGTGTTATGTCTGGACTGAACAAGCTGTACAGTTTAACCTCTTACTAATTATTTCTGCAGTATTATTTTTAAGGCAAAAATTCCAAGTAAATTGCTTTACCTAGATTTCGAATTCTTAATTCTTTTTTAGAATGCCAAGAAATACTGCCTTCTTCCAGAGTGAGCCCACGACTGCCATCAGTAAATTTCATTTGTTTCTCAGCCTGTGTTAAGTCACTCAGGGTGACTTAACTGTGACTGTTAGCAGTGATGTCAGATTGTTGTGTATTAATTCTAACATCCTTCCTCTGATGAAATTCTAGGCTGCCAGGATATCGCAGATGAGTTCAGAGCACAGGAGATTGATGGACAGGCTCTTCTCTTGCTCAAAGAAGACCATCTCATGAGTGCAATGAATATCAAGCTAGGCCCAGCCCTAAAGATCTGTGCACGCATCAACTCTCTGAAGGAATCTTAACAGGATCATGAGGCTTTGAGATAACAGCAATTGTATTCTTAAACAAACTTATAAGGGTAAAGGCTCAAGTTGGCCTAAAATATTATCACTTACTGTGGCGGATAGCCAAGCACATTGGGATCTCTGCATCAAAGGCTGACATCTGTACAGATACAATAATTCATTATACATTTTCATAATTAGCTAACATGGGTGATTTAATTTTACAGGTTACACACCTTGAAAGACTTGTTACAGAGGGTCATGATATTTTTCAAAGTGTTTTACTAGATAATTTTTTAAAAGGTGATGTTTATCATTAATATAAAAATCCTTTTGAAAGTAATTTAATAATTTACATTTCTCCTCTTTTGATTTGGTTTTCTTATATACATTTTTCTACCCTATAAGTTTTCTATAGGTTGTCATGAGAGATATAAATTTAGGAGTAATTAAGGAATAATTTTGGAGTCCAATGACTGGAATTGTATGCAATGAGATATCAGTGTATGTTTAAAAAAAACATGTCTGTTAAACAGTTGCTTTATCTATAAAAAGAATTGCATTCTAGCATGAATAATACTGATCTGGAAGTTAGAAGATTTGGTTTCTCTTCCAAACTTGACCAAGAATTTGGTGTGACTGAGGAAGTTTGTTTTCCTTAGTTTTTGTTCATTTAGAGCAGTGGTTCTAAATGGAGGTCAGCTTTGTTCGCCAGGGGACATCTGACAATGTCAAGGGACATTTTGGTTGTCATGGCCTAGGGGTGAGGGGAGGGGCGGGTTACTGTTGGTATCTGGCATGTGGAGGACAGGGATGTCACTAAATATCCTACAAATGCACAGGACAGCCCTCTACAGCAGAGTTATTTGGTCCAAAATGTCAGTAGTGCCAAGGTTGAGAAACCGTAATGAAGGAGTGATTAATGTTGGTCTTTTTCACCCAGAGGGATATTTTTTGGGAAAAAAGATGGGATGTAATAAGGAATACATTGTATAATGGAAATATTTCAGATAGCATTAATGTTCTGCTGGAATATTGTTCCCAGCTTTATGCATACTAGAAAAAGGGGGGAAATCCATTAAGTTGGCATATAAAATGAGAACTAGCATACCAGTAATTTGACTCTCAGAATTGATTCATAATAATAATCTTTCATATCTCTGCACTGATGAAGGCATAATATGATTATGCCTTAAGAACCAGGGCTCGGCCTTTGCTGGCAGGGCGCTAGTTTGTGGTGGCTATGTGGTTGGTTTTTGGAGTTTTCTAATGTGGAACAAGGTGGATCTAGCTAGAATGCACATTCCTTTTTCCTTGACTAAATCCTTGTATGCTTCCTGCAAAACACTCTTCGATAAATTGAGTCTAATTTTGTGTGTACATGTTTTAGGGAAAAAAGTCTTTAAAGCAAAATTTTTCATTGAACGGTTAGTGTTGCATTAGTTATGGCACTAAAAGTTGTTGTGGGAGCCCTGTAAACTATATGTAGTCCTGGACATCAAAAGCATTTGACTCTTTTATCATCTTCTCTTTACCATACGATGGAAATGTTTTAGTAATTGAAGGAACATACACAGATATTTGGCAGAAGTTCAGTAAGTGAGGAAGAGTCCATGGGTTTCAGTCATTGTCACTGATCTTTTCAGAAAGATTGTGTTACGCTATTAGAAGACTAAAGATGTCATTAAAGACATCACAGATATTTATCTTTTGGCTTTGTGTACATTAGAGAATGTTGATTATTTTTATACAAAAATACAGCGGGTAATTTTTTTAACCTTTAGATGCCTCTTGTTTGAATGTATGCTTTGTGGGATTCTTTTGTGTAGTAATGTTTTTTAAAAAAAAAAAGATGTTTACTGATAGTTATGTGTAGGATTAGAATATGTAATATAGTATAAGGCTCATGTTCCAGACCTACAATAGCTTGTAGTGTATGTCACATGTTTCTTTTATATCACATTTTTAATTACTGGATTAAAGTTCCAAGGAAAGGTAGGTACTCTACATGTAGTCAGTTTTCATTTATTAGCAGTTAATCTTTATGACAAGAGTTGTCATATGCTTTGACTTTCCCCCTCAGCTTGCAATTTCAGGACACAGGTGAAAGCTAAGCGTTAGTAGGAGCCGGTCCACTGTGTGAGGGCCGAAGGGCACAAAGGAAGCTCTCTCCTGAAGTAAGACTTTGTATAGACGATCCATAGACAGTCCACACAAGACTGAGTCTTTGGGGACAGACTCCTCCAGCAGTAATGATCACCTCCATAACTATATATTATCGACATATAGCCTGCATTACAGGGTCTCCTGTTCGCTTGCTCTTCTGATCCCAGTTGTCATGGACCTACCCAGGGCCCCTGCTTCACACTGTGCTCTGTGTCCAAGAAAGCTTAGGAGGGGGCTTCCATTGGAGAGCACCTTTTAATCCTAAATCGTATAATAATGTTAAAAACAGTCCAGACCTGCTGCTGTCCCCACTCAAAACATACTTAAAAAACATACTTGCTTTTTTTCCAATTTATTTTAGAAATGGCTCATTGGCTTTTAAGTAGTAGCTTTACCATTGACACAGTTGTTTTCTTTCTGGATGATTTAATCATGTGAATTCTAAAATTTCAGTTCTATATTTAATGGATATAGATTGATAACACTGGATGCCCACCTCCCTCCTGAGCTCTAAGCACAGTTTTAGTATGAAATAGGTGGGGTGAGTGCTGTTATTCTCATTTTCCTTCATATTACTACCTGTTTCAGGATTTTGATAGGGAATGATAAGCAGAAAGGGGACATGGGAAGTTCTTACTTTTTGCTACCTAAGTTTGCATTTTCTGACTTCTTCATACTGAGATACNAGCTTTACCATTGACACAGTTGTTTTCTTTCTGGATGATTTAATCATGTGAATTCTAAAATTTCAGTTCTATATTTAATGGATATAGATTGATAACACTGGATGCCCACCTCCCTCCTGAGCTCTAAGCACAGTTTTAGTATGAAATAGGTGGGGTGAGTGCTGTTATTCTCATTTTCCTTCATATTACTACCTGTTTCAGGATTTTGATAGGGAATGATAAGCAGAAAGGGGACATGGGAAGTTCTTACTTTTTGCTACCTAAGTTTGCATTTTCTGACTTCTTCATACTGAGATACTCTTTTCCCATTGAGGAAGGAAATCCCTACAAGTCTGAAATTTTACTTTCGTTAAGTCATGTGTGCTTAAGAAAGTAAACAGCTGGTTTGTAAAAATTGTTTCTGACATGGTGCGCGTTTTCCTCCAGCCTTATGTGGGCATGTGTCTTACACCGCGGTGCAGCTTTGAGAAGATCAGTATGCGAGTGCTGTCCCACAGCCTGTCACTTTCTAAGGTCTGGTTATTTTCCCATGAGGGTGCTTTTAATTTGCTGGGGCATTCCCCAAACAGACCCTTTCTGAAGTCCCAGTTTAAGGGCTGTCCCCTCCGAACAGAGAATGTGGAGGAGGCGGAAAGCACTGTTAGTGATGGAGCTTGAGGACAGGAGACCTGCCACGTTTAGTTTACCCCACCTTAACACTGAACACATCTCTGTACTTTTGAAGTTAATACTCATTTTACCTAGTTGTAAATAGAAAAAAAAATTTTTTAGGTAGCCCACTTAAATTTTTGGCATAGCTAATTTTCCCACATCCAGTGCAATGTTATAGTCAGACTGTATTCAGATACCAGTCTTGGATTGAAATCTGTCCTAGTGCCTCATGTCACCTGACTTGTTCAGCTAAATATTATGAAGACCCATTGTTTGCATTTGCAAGGTTTTGGTACCACCATGGCATAAAGTATGGTAGTAAGGCAATGCATAGATTGTGTGTAGTTTTAGGCTGTGTTTACATGTGTGTAAAGAATTTTGGAAAGAAGAAACTAGTACAGATGCGTGGGAAAGATGCTGTCTTTATAGCCATATCAAGTGGAAGAAATCCCTGGCTGGACACACTGTTAGAACATTTCAAAAATGTATTTTCAGCTGGAACAGCTTGGTTATATTTTGTAGTTTGAAGATCCTCCCCCTCCCCTCATTGAATGGCAAGAACTCACACTGCCTCTGAGCAACGGGCATTGAGGAACACTGTTGCTTAATAGGATGAAAGGGCCTCATTCCCCCTTACCTCCTCAAGACCGAAGGAGACTGATAACTTTCTTCTTTGCCTGAGAAGCCCTACAGACAATTCTGTGGTAGGGTTAATTTCAGGGAGGAACTAACTGGGGCAGGAATTTCTAATACCTAGCACTTGACTCATGTCTTATGAGCAGCCTCTGGGCAGTGGAAGCTGGCCACTCTGCACAGTGTCCTCTCAGATGTTTGCTGCACACTACTCCTGGGCCTTGGGGAAGGTTTTCTAGGGGAGATGACAGGGAAGTGGGGGATGAGACAGACAAAGCATTCCAGACCCAAGAGGGTAATTCAGTTAGCTGAGTGAGGTGGTATTGTATAGATAAGGCCATTCGTAGTTCAAATAAATTGTAATGGTTGGGTTCCGTTTACTGCAATAAACAGGGTATAGGGTTGTTTTTTTCCCTTAATGTCAAGATTTACCTGCAATCGAAGTCATTCTTTTACTCTCCTGGTCAAATGATCCTGCCCTTAGGAACACATTAATAGTTCCAGTGATACATAAATTGGTGATTTTTGACTTCTGAGGAAGGTGAACAGCTGGTATATGTCAAGAACTCAAAGGTTTTATGAGGTATCAGAATTATATAGAAGAGAGAGTATCCATGGATAGTATTTTGTTAGGTTGTGTCTTGGTCTGAGAATCGGATGACTAGAGCTGCAGGGTTCTGTTTTCTTAGTGGGGATTTCAGTAACTACAAGCCTACCTCTTTCTTTGATGCACAGTGTGGTTCTTGAAAAAACTGTTTAATCTACTTTCATCAAAATTGGTATTTCTGAATCTACAGCATTTCATTTTTATCTAACAGTTGTGATTCAATTAAATAAGCACAAATGCAGTATTAGGGAAAGTAAATATGCAATCTTATTAAAATTTAATTTCAACCTATAAGCTGTGTACACTTTAAAAAAATTCTTTGGGAAGATAATTCCTTTTTTGTTAGAAGTTCAAAAAATGTATCATATAGTTTTACTCATAGCACTAATATAAGCCATTTCTTCAGTAAAAAATGTTGAAAATTATATTATCTTCTTTGGAAAATTCCTAAATTTTAAAGAATTTTTAGAAGTTTTTACATATTATTTTTCAGAGCTTAATCTATTTTAAAATAATACTATGATAGTTGTTTTTGAAAGTTGTAAAGCACTAGTACAAATAATCTTCATATTCCAGAGCAAAACATGTGGCTTTTTCTGAACCTGCATTTTAGTATACTTGCATGAAAAGGGAGACCTGCCCTCCTTAGATTTGAAGCCCAGCTTCTCTAATAAAAGCTCTCCCATTCTACTCTGACACACACCTCTTAAAGTGCCATGTTCATGGAAGCTTTGGGAAATGCTTTCCACAGTTTCATTTTTTTCCCCCTTTGAACAGCTTGTGAACATTTAACTTTACTTATTAAAGGTGACTATTTCAACCTCCGACATTAGGGAAGAAGTACATTAAAACATTTTTCTCTACTGAAAAGTACAGTTGCTGTCAATGATATTGGTGGCATCAGTATGAATCCACAGAAAGAAAGCCTGTGCCAGGGTTTTAAAATATTTTAAAAAGTAATGAATGAAATTTAATTTGGACAAAAGAAATCAATATAAATGTAAAACACTTACTGTGCTAACATGGTACAGTTTTAAATATGAGAGTAATGAAAGTAAGCCCTTTTAGACCACCTATTTAAATTGCCAGTAATCTTAAGGATTGATAGTAGTTGTCATTTATTGACTTCAAAGTTATACTTTAGGGTCTATTATCAGTGTTAAATCCTTGATTTTTGTGGAGCTTTAATGGATGGAGGTGAAAAAGTTGTTTTTTAAGAGAGTGATGAGGAATAGTAGTGAAATGAACATCAACCTATTTTAGAAAAGGAACTTCAGTCTTGCCTCAAGCAAACCAGATGTATTCATTGCTAAAATCTTTTCTAATATTAAAACCATAATTTTAGGTAGTACTAAATAACTTCAGTAGCAAACAGTAGGTGGACATAATCATTAAATGAACATGGTTAGTGAAGATAAAATACTGGCCGGGAGACTGGAGTTTTACTTCTAGTTCATAAATTAGCTGTATGATATCTTAGGCCGTTACTAAGTTCATAACCTGTTCCCTCTTCTGAATATTCAGTATGGAGCCTATACTACTCAAAAGGTTGATTTTTAAAAAAATCATCTTTAAGCTGTATAAACTATGATTCCAGACCACATAGTGAGGTAGTTTTCAAAGTTGCTCCTACTTCTTTCTCTTTTTTTTTTTAATGATTTGTTTCACACTTAAGAGCTTTGGCTAAAAGACAATTATTTATTATGATCCATTTCCTGGGACACCCACAGTCTTTGTTCTCTTTAGGATTAAGGTAGAAAATTCACACAGATGAGCTAATTGAGATTTTTCTAAATGCTTGCTAAATCACTTAAACACATCTAAATATTCTCATTCATTTATCCAACCATTTGAACATTTACTATGTAGAGTGCAGTGTGTAGTTGGTATACCTGACTTCAGGAACTAGTAGTAACAAAATCCTCTCTTGCCCTCAGTTTTGATTGTGGCATAAACAAACATTCACTGCATTATTACTTACTGCAGTGAATATAAAGTTGGAGCTGATTTATGCACTGGGTAAAGGATTAAGCTAGATGATATCCAAGGAGTCTGACTGAATCATATCACATTTTCTATAACACATTTTGCATACTAATCCATGGACCTGATTAGGTTATAAAATTAAAGGTACTTAATATTATTTACATTTTGAAGCTATTTTAACAGCCCCATATTTCTCAATTATTTTGACACTTGAGTCTATTCCGGAGGTATTGATATGCAGGGTGTGTGGCAGAATGATTATGAGGAAAGCTGGTGCTGGCTTACTATATATATTTTGTACTAAGAGCTTTACACCCAGTATTGACAGTGCAGTAACTTCTGAAAAGTGAAAAATCTCAAAGGAGCTTGCTGAACAGGTTTAGTTTTTGTGTTTCTTTTTAAAGCAAGAAATACTACATAAAATTCTACAATTATCACAAATATCTTCTTTTTAGAAAGCACACATCTTTTACATAGTAAAAGGGTTTCCTTTAACATGCAGAAGCTGTAAAGAATAAAACAGTTCCGTGCTTGGAGCTTGAATTTACAAGTAGTTGGGGAGCAAACATAGAATGGGAGGATTGATTTAATTGGGTAGAAACTTCCTTGCCACCAGAGGATTCTGAGTTATGGTGTAATTTCCTGTTTGACACTTTATATTTTCTCCATAAAATGAAAAAAGATTTAAAAAACTTTTCTGTATCATAGTTAAACAGCTTTTTTAAGCAGGAAAATGTCCAAATAAGTGTTAAGAATAGAATCTGTAATAAAGTGTTTGTAAATAGGAACACTAACATCCAAGTAACCAGATAGTCTGGGTTTAAAATTTTTTTTCCATGGTACTGGCTAAAACTTTCAAAGTATCTTAGTTTACCTAGTTTTTCAAGTATTTTTGCTGTTAAAATATTACATAAATATTTTTTGTATGTGTATTCTAAATTTTTAAAAACCAGTTTGAGTGTGCAAAGATGGTAATAATTTTAGACATCTAATTTCCAAGACATTTAACTAGATTCTCAATCACCTCATTCAAAAGCATGTTTTTTTCCATAGGAAAAAGTCAAAGTAAGCTCTAAAAATTATCCTCACAGTAAGGGGTGAGCTTGTGATAAAGTTTGGAGTTGTAGACAGCAGGGTGCAGAATGGAGGCTGACATGGGTGTTGGGCATTCCAAGCCTCTTTGTTGAATCAGTCCTTTTTGTCTTCTTGCTTGTTGAAAGCATGCTTTTTGCTGTTGATTTAACAAAGGCAGATTGTGATAAATTAAAAAAAAAACAACTTTATTTTTGATGCTTCAAGCACACGTTAACTGATTTTTTTAAATTCCTCCTTTTGGTTCCTCCCATTGTCCTAATATAGGATTTTCATATTTTAAAACCTCAAACACTGATCCACGCAGAATGAACAAAAAGCATCACCAAGGGGAAAGAAAACACTTTATCTTTACAAAAAACAAATGTCAAGATTATATATAGATGTATTCTTTATGTTGGATATTGTACTAGAGTCCTCCTTACAGATGAAATAGTTCTAGAACTCTTAGCATTAGTGTTCCTAGATTGGTGTCTGTAGCTACCAGTTTTAAAATGTATAACCTGAAAATGAAGTTAATTTTGCATTATAAGAGCACACCATGATCTATGTAAAAAGATTGTCCATTTGGTGTATTTTTTTAAAAGAGAAAGCACTTTCATATTAACAGTAGCATGTGTATGAATTTTAGATTTTCATATTTGTTGTGTCTGTATTCAGTGAAGTAAAATTGAACATTCAGCTGTTTGTTGATGGCAACATTAACTGTTAAATTAAAGCACCTTATGCTCTGCTGCTTAAACTTGCTTGTAATTGCACCTTTGTTAACCTGCACATTTTCACATAGAATATTGTAACATTACTTCATGTGGGTCTGGATGGAAGGTTAGTGGGCCTACAGGATCATTTATTTATATTGTTTATATTACAATAATATATTGTAGACCAGTTGTAAGTTCATTTCTTTACAAATAAAAGCTTCTTCCATTTGGCTGGTCTATTGAATATTTTTTTTTTAAGCTTGTGAAGAATGGGGGCATCTTGTAAACCAGCAGCTTAAAAAGGGGCTAGAAACAGTATACATTTTCCAGATTTAAAGTTTGCAGGGAGTTTTAAGTCTTTACTAGTTAATTAGTAAAATAGTTTTAAATATCTCAGTCCCATGTATGGTCAGTTAGAAAGCCATACATTAAGAAGGAAAGGAACACAGAAGCAGAGCATATTTAGACACTGACAAATTAGATGATATCTTTGTAGTTTAACTCAGAGTGATTTCAGATTACTCTGCCATTCAGATGATTGCTTCACTTCAGTAGTTCTCACGCAAGAACTTGATTTCTGGAGACACTGATTGTGATGACTGGGGAAGGAGGTTCTACTGGCATCTGGTGGATGAAGGCAGAGGTGCTCCAGAACATCCTATAGAGTACATGGGGCAGCTCCCACAACAAAGGATTATCCAACCTACAACATCAACAGTGCTAAGGATAAATTCTACTTTCACACTATGGTATATTGTATATTACCAATGTGATTGCCGGTTGCCATGCAGATTCTATGACAGATCTAAGTTACAACTGAAAAACCTAGCATGTCATGGAAGAGACCCAGTCACCACTCCCAACTCTTTATGGGGAGCGACAAAAACTCTGCTCTTAGGAATGTTTGCATTAAGAACCGATGTATTTTTAAAAATTAGCTAAATTTAAATTGAGCTAATCCTTTCCTTATGTTAATATTTAAACTAAAGAAAACAATCTTGATTTTCTTGCTCTGAGTTTAATAAAAATGTTTTATTTAAATCTGAAAAGTTGGCAAAACAATCTCAGATTTACATAACAGTTTGTATCCAGTAGTTTTCTGGGTAACACAAACATGAGTATGGCCAACAGGTATAAATATGTTTTTGGCAACAGGTATAAATATGTTTTTGGAAGTATTTTGTTAAAATTCATAAATAAAGCCCCCAAAAGACACATTCTGAAAAGATATGAAAGTTTGGGGTCGGGGGAGAGCTTCAGTTAACTACTTATATGTCCCAAGGGCTCATTCTTTCCTGTTTGTAAAATTATTAGTCTTGTAGCTTTAGTTTTAACATGGTAACATATCAACAAATTATTACTGATATAGGCTTTTCAATTTGCTCAAAATTACGAAGTATAAGTGGAATGAAGCAGCATTTCCAGTTGACAAATGGATCCACAGGTAATGCCATGTCTCTAAAATTAAGTCTGTGACAATTAAACCAAAAAATTGTAGCAATGAGAAAACTATTGACAAAGTACAACCATGGAATGTTCATTTCAATGTAAGCCGGAATCTGTACTTTAAGTAAAAGGATAATTACTTGAAGTAGTACAAATGGTAACCAGGTACCAAGAAAACAGATAATCAACTTGGGCAAGAGTGTTTTTTTAGAGTTCATGGTATAAGAAGAGTCTGATGAAAAGGGAAAATACAGGATCGTCTCATTCATGTAGGAAGTTATCCTAACAGCCTGTACCAAGGTAATGATTTCTGACCAAGAGGTTATAAAACCCATAAATAAAATTGTCACCATGGAAAATGACAGCCAGTAACTCTGAGTACCAATATAGAAAGGACATTGATGAGAATAAACATTTTGTGCCTTCAGGCTTTGGTAGATAGCTGGATCTCCCAAAACATAAGTAAGGACAGAAATCCAAATTAAAATAATTGTGAAGAAATAACATATTTTTTGACACTTAAATGGAAGCTTGGTGGCTGTAGAGAAATTCAGGTAATAATCTATACAAGCTATCAGGAAAACTGGATAATGCAAAAAACCATAAGTAAAAGAAATAATTTGAATAAATAGGCAGATGTGGTATTTAGTAAATCTAATGCCTAAAAGCACAAAATCCCTGAAATAAGATATAATGGAAATATTCACCAAAAGTAGAAGATCAGTAAATGCTAGTGAAATGCAAAAATATTCCAAAAAATTTTGATGGGTGTTTTTCCTTTTCATTCCTAATGTGAGAATATTTAACAGTATTTTCCCAAGTATAATCAAGAATAACAGACAGTTACCATCTAGAACCTGATGTGTTTGATGCAGCTGGTACTGAAAAGAGCAGTTGTCTGAATTAAGAGCACTCATTTTTTGAGTTAAATTTCAAAGGCCCGCTGCTACAATAAACAGTGTTTCACTTGATTTTCCATCCCTGCAAAGAAAAGTGAAAAGAAAACCTTGATGCCATCTTGATGTTCTCACTACTGTAAAACTTTACAAAGTAAGCACTTCAAAAATCTATTTTAATCCAGTCATTTCCCTAAATAATTAACCTTATATTTCTCACACTTACAGAACACTTACACAGAATATGACCAAGAAGAATTCATGCATATACTCTGTTCTGGTCATTCTTTGAGATGCAGGTGGTCACATCTATAACCAAACTGCTTTATTTAAATTAGTTAACTTATTTTTTTAGGATAAATTTCTTGAATGCCCTTCTCTTCCTGATTTCAATTGTTTAAATTCAAGATATTTTTTAAAAGCTAGATAAAACACTTTATTTACCAGAGCCAAAATATAGGCTTCAAATAGCAGAATACTGATCAGAATACTCAGAACAATCATCCACTGATAGTTGTGGACTCAGTCCCACTCTAGACATTACCTGGTTTTGTTTTTCTGCCCATGAAATTTAGATGATACTCATGAGGCCCCTTTAGTTGTTTTCAAAGCTTTTTAGCCGCAGCATCATCATTTAAATAAATCTCCAAAGCTGAAAGATATAAAACAGATGGTTCAGGTGAAAATCATGAGAATATTGGTAAAGGAAAGATTTATCTTCTGGATGTGACCTGTCAAGTGTGGCACCTAGAGAGATGAAAGAAGATAGGGAAGGAGCAGGGACCAAGTAGGGCACCTGAAAACATCAAGAATTGCTGCTGCTGCTGCAAAGTCGCTTCAGTCGTGTCTGTGTCCGACTCTGTGCGACCCCATAGATGGCAGCCCACCAGGCTCCCCCGTCCCTGGGATTCTCCAGGCAAGAACACTGCAGTGGGTTGCCATTTCCTTCTCCAATGCATCAAAGTGAAAAGTGAAAGTGAAGTCGCTCAAGTCGTGTCAGACTCAGCGACCCCATGGACTGCGGCCCACCAGGCTCCTCCGTCTGTGGGATTTTCCAGGCAAGAGTACTGGAGTGGGCTGCCATTGTAAGTGCAAAGGAACAAGAACAAGAATGGAGCTGCATCATTTTTTATCCTGTATTTCACTTAAGTAAACCTCCTGTTGAAATTTATCATGGTATTTTTTTAAAACATTCACAAGGCATAACAACATTTAATGTGTAGGAAATATAGAGTGAAAACTAAGTCTTCCTATCCCAAGAAACATTTTTAATGACTGCATAATAGCCCATCATAAGGAGGTATCACTTTTAGCCTATCCCTGATTGTTGACATTCATGAGTAAGTTTTTTGTTACTGTGAGGGCTGGGGTTTTTTTTCCTTGCTGTTATACACAGTGGTGGAACAGTCTTGCAGAAACAACTTTGGGTCAACTCTGCATTTTGTCTTTAGGATGTTTCTTGAATTTCCTTCTTTTTCTTCCATCCTTTCCTGATTTCTTCCTCTTTGAACTTCCTCTTTCATCATTGCTTTTTCCTGCTTGTAAAGCTGTCTAAGTTCCATTCCTGTTCCTTTGCACTTACCTAGCAATTCATGTTTTTTTTTAAAGATATTATACATGTACAGAAAAAGTAAAAAGGTACACATCAAGTTATTAATATGGTATTCCACTTACAGGTTTTTCTGAATTTCTCAAACTTTAAGGGAGAAAAAAAAGGGAGTATCAAGTCTAAGAAGTAAAAAAAAAAAAAATTTTGCCTAGAAACAGGTAATACAATTTCAAGGAAGCCATGAGGATCCTGTCTGAGGGTAAAGAAAAGAAATTGGTATGGGAGAGGGTTGGTCACCAGTTCTGTTGACAAAATCAACTGTGATTTGACAGTGTCTTTCCTAGTTGAGAGACACTAGGACTCTAGTGTAGTGTCTCTCAACTCTTCTCAACTAGGCCAACTTCTAAGCTTTTATATTTGTCTTTACCCAGTTTTAGCAAGGATATTGCTAAGTTGGTTTAGCCAGAATCTCTCCCCCTCTATGTCTGATCAGGTTCCTCATCCTCACTATCCTTCAGGTGATGTTTAACCACCTTGACCTGCCTTCAGCAAGAATTCTGATAAGTCAGTTTAACCAGAATCCCCTCTCACCACTGATGTTTTCCTTGGTAATAGTCCATTCACAGACCCCTACCTTCTTCCTTGGCTGTAAATTCCCACTTCTATTGCATTTGAGCTTGAGTCCAGTCTCCAAACCCGACTGCAAAATCCCAGTATTGTGGTGCCCTTGCCTATTGCAATGGTCTTAAAGTCTGCCTCACCGTTCTCTAACAAGGATCATGGATAATTTTGTCTTTAACATACTCTCATGGATATAAATCTACCTTGTCATTAAGGTACACAAATAATGTGCCTATTTACACACACATGTATATATGAAAGATAACTATAAAAATCATCCAATACCTATTTCCATAACTGTACGTTAGAACAAATCAAACAAGTTCTGGGTGTATGCTCAATTTTTTTTTAAAACTATACTCAAAATACACTATAAACTTTACCCTCTCAAAAAAGTTCCATTCCAGATTTGATATACCAGGGCACAGAATCATGGCTACCACCCTGATGAATGCTACTGGCTTTGGGTAAAGAAACCGGGGTGGAATGATAAGACCATATGAAATCCTCCTTGCTCTAAGGAAAGAACTGGCTTAGTTTTAAATGGCAGATGTTGGGAATTGGAGGGGGAGGGGAAGGGAAATGGTATGGGTTCATAAAGACCTACTTTTAAAAAGTATGTTTAGGATTAAAAGAAAGAATCATCAGTATAAAATGACTGTATCCTTTATAATTCCTATCAAAAATTCAAAAAGGCTAAGGAATCATGCTTAAGTAGGAAACATCCAAGGAATGTTTGCCAAGTTTCCACTTCACCACTAACTCTGAGGGGAGCTGGTTGAGAAAGACAGGTCCCTTCAGCAGGGAAGTATCCCTGAGTGTCTCCCAGGGGCTAAGGAGGGTCAGAGAAGAGGAAGGGGCCGGGGGCAGCCCCAGCCAGAGAGTCATAAACCAGGAACCTCTTCAAAAGAAGACTGGAAGAGAGAAGACAAGTTTTAAATGGCATATGTAAGAGAATCACAGAGCTGGAAGAAACTTCAGAGGCAAGAAAAACAAGACCTAGGGAAGACAGGAAATTGAGGCAATTTCTATTGCTTTTTAGCAGTCAAAGGGAAGTATGCTGGAAAATGACGTGGAAACCAACTTTCTTAGGTGAAAATGTTACACCCCACGTCCCCCAGAAACCACTAAAAGTATTTAAAATTGCAATATTTTGTTGGACAAAGTCCTTTGATAGGTTACCTGTCCCCAATCTTCCCTTGACTACCAGGATTCAGAGATTTATTAAGATAACGATCCTTTCCTGCACGATGTTTTAGATGACTTAGGAATCAAGTCATGCTCTCATACAACTTAAGAAGTTAACGTGCAAGTCCTTTTCAAGGCATCTTTGGGCTTGCTGTGTGATCTGGCCAGTTTAGAAGTATTAGCAGGCTAGGCCTGAGAGAAACAAAACATTATTTCTTTTCACTGACCCAGTCTCTGCTTTTCCATGTATTAATACAACCCAATAAATTCTTAATGACACACTATACTTACTCTGCTTCCTCCAATAGGCCCTTCTTGGCTGATGATCTTCAGTTTCACTGCCTTTAATTATCTTATTTTTGGTTCCTGGCACACCAAAACGCCACGCAAATAAGCTGTGTGTGAATGAAAACAAAAATAACCATCGTTAATAGCCATCTAAATAATTGCAGCTCAGTGCTACTGCCTTCAGATCTCTGCTTAGAAAAACTATTTGTGGGATTAGAGCAAGTTAACTGTTTGTCATCTTTTTTCCAGCAAAAGGAAGAAAAGAGATCTAATAAATAAATAATCTATTTATTATTTATCTATTATAGATAATTATTATAATAATCTATTACCTAATAATAAAAGATATAATCTAAGATACTTAGATTATATATGTGTGTGTGTATGTGCACACATATGCTCAGTCACCTCTGATTTTTAAAATTTTTTTTAATTAATTATTTTAATTGGAGGCTAATTACAATATTGTGGTGGTTTTTGCCTTACATTCACATGAATTGGTCATGGGTGGACATGTGTCCCCCATCCTGAGCCGCCTCCCACCTCCCTCCCTATCCCATCCCTCAGGGTTGTCCCACTGCACCGGCTTTGAGCGCCCTGTTTCATGCATCGAACCTGGACTGGCGATCTATTCCACATATGGTAACAGACATGTTTCAATGCTATTCTCTCAAATCATCCCACCCTCACCTCCTCCCAGAGTCCAAAAGTCTGTTCTCTATATCTGTGTCTCTTTTGCTGTCTCATATATAGGGTCATTGTTACTATCTTTCTAAATTCCATATGTATGCGGTAATATGCTGTATTGATGTTTTTCTTTCTGCATGCCCAACTCTTTGAGACACCGTGGACTGTAGCCCGCCAGGCTCCTCTGTCCATGGGATTTTCCAAAAATACTGACTGGGTTACCATTCCCTCCTCCAGGGGATCTTCCTGGCCTAGGAAGCGAACCTGAGCCTCCTGGGTCTCCTGCAGTGGCAGGCGGGTTCTGTGTCCCTGCTGGGAGGCCCTGATACGTGGATGAAGTCACCAAAGGCCCTGGGACGTGAGTGCGGACACAGGCCCCCGCCCTCAGGGCCTCTCCCCGCGCTCAGCCTGCAAGCAGCTCTCAGACTGCTCTGCTTCAGGGCCTCCGGCACTCGTTCCATGGCAAAGTGACATTTTTTTAAAGTGAAAAATTACTCTCTTTTCCCAAACAAAAGAACTGAGTGAGCACAGTTGCACTCTTTCACATTTCACAAATTACTTCAGTCAGTATCTGGCTCAATAGCAGGCAGCTGAATTCTCATCTATAAAAATCAGCTGCAATATCACACATGTAGCTTTTGTAAAGTCTGCTGTACATTAATGAAAGTTATGTATCTTGTTTTACTCTCAAACTTTCATTAATGTACAGCAGACTTTACAAAAGCTACATAACTTCATAGCATTATTACAATCAAGTGGCTGTGTTACACAATCACAGAGGAATTTAACAAAACCGTTTGCATTAACAGGATGGGAAGATAAGCACAGCTAACATCCTGGTCTACTGTTATACAGAAAATGAGATTAGCTTGTAGCTGGATTTGCTGAACCTCCTGAGTGAAGAAAGCCGGTGGGAGAAATAATGTATTACTCCTTGTCCAGCGTTTTCACACACTTTTTTCTAACCCCTACAAGCATCATGAAAAGGAGGCATTTTTTCCTATGAGGAAGCGCTCGGGGGTTAGCTGGCACACTTCCCCGGGATGCATGACTGTTAGGTGTTGAAGCTTGAAGTTCAGCCTTGGGTCTGACTTCAAAACTCTTCAGGAAGCCACAATTATGGCTCATCTCACAAGGGGAAACGTAGAAGGGGATCTAATTTATGTGAATGAGCTTTCCAAGTAAGAGTAACTATGTAGATTACTGGTACCCATAGGAGTGGAGCAGAGTCCCTCAGGGTATCTTCCTGCCACAGGGAATCAACGGCATGTATTTCAGATGGTATAGCTCAACACAGTGGGACCTGTCAACCCGGGTCCTTTGCGTTACTGTGTGCGGCAGAGCAGCAAAGCCCCCAGGGATTCAGAATGGATGGACAGTGTAAGCAAGAAGACAGTTTGTTATATCAAGCTGAAAGGATTTGTGATTATATTTTATGGCCTATCCTGACACTTAAAATGCCTTGTAATTCTCTGGACCTTTAACATTTCCCAAAGAAATAGCATGTATTATTTATATTATCAGAACTTATAAATCTATAGTAGAAAAAAGAATTTTGAAAAGCAGCAACGCAAATATAAGAAAATCAGGAAAATCAAAATTCAGTTTTGATTTCCACTAAACTAATTGCTTTTGCACTGCATTGTTTTGACATTCTTATATTTGCCTATATTAGAAGAGAAGGTCTTGATTCAGTGACCCAAATTTTCACCTTAAGAAAAAGAAAAGTAAGGGAATTCCCTGGAGTCCAGTGATTAGGACTCTGCATTCTTACTGCTGAGGGTCTAGGTTCAATCCCTGGTCAGGGAACTAAGAGCTCACACAGTTCACAGTGTGGCCAAAAAAAAAAGAGTAGAGTAAATCCCAAAGCAACCAAGGGAAGGCTATAAAAGAGCAGAAAACAGCAGAAATTTTAAAACACAACAGAGAAACAGTCAAAGGCTGGTTGTTTGAAACAAAAAAAACACAAAACAATAAAACTGTAAACCTCCAACCAAACTGAGAAAGAAACTTAGGAAAATTAGGAAAAAGAGGGTCTCAGTACAGATCCTACAAACATTATAAAGATAATAGGGGACTATTTAGAATAATTTTATTCCAATAAATGAGACAACCGTGATGAAACAGAAATTTCTGGAAAGACACTAACTACCAAAACTCATTCAAAAAGATCCCTTAAAAAATAGTTCTCACAGGGCCTCCCTGGTGGCTCGGTGGTAAAGAATTCGCCTGCCAATGCAGGAGACGCGAGTTCGGTCCCTGATCCGGGAAGATCCCACGTGCCGAACAGCAAGCTCCAGAGCACAGGAGCCGCGGCGCCTGAAGCCCAATCAGGAGTGCGTTCAGCGGCGACTCCTGAGCCCTGTGCTCCAGAGCCCGACCGCGGCAACGAGAGAAGCGGCCATGATGAGGCCCTGGCGCCACAGAGAGCAGCCCCCGCGTGCTGCAACCAGAGAAAAGCCTGGGCAGCCACGAAGACTCAGCCTCGCCCAAAATAAACAAAAATATAAACGCATTTTAAAAGTTCCTATTAAAGACACTGATTTTGTACTTAAGAACCTGCCCACGAAGAAAATTTTAGGCTCAGATGCTCACACAGATGAATTCTGCCAAACATTTAAGGAAGAAATACCAGACAAAGAGAACACAAGAGAGAAACACCTTCCAACTTACAAGACCAAAACAAAGACACTTCAAGAAAACTGAGTTACAAAGCATCATCCCTCAAGAATACGAGGCAAAAAACCTTAACAAAACATATGCTATGAAATTAAATTCATTAATATACAAAAATAACAATATAACCTAATACATCATAGCTAATACAATCTTCCAACACTAGAAAATCAATGTAATTCATCATGTTAACAGAATAAAGGAGAAAAGCTATATGATCATCTGAAGAGATGCAGAAAAAGCGCTTCACAAAACCCAACATGATAAAAAAAAACACTCTCACAAAAAACAAAGAGAAGGCAACTTCCCAACCAGATAAAAAGCATCAATGAAAAACCCAAATGCTGAAAGAGTTGTGATTTTCCCCCTACAATCAGGAGCCATGCAAGGATGTCCACCCTCCAACCCTACTCAACATTTCATTAGAGGTCTTAGCTAACACAGGAAGTCATTAAGAAGAAATAAAAGATATGTATGTAGGAAAGAAGTAAAGCTATCTTTAATCATGAGTGATATGATCATGTACTTAGAAAGTCTGCAGTAAGAGCTACTAAAATAAGTGAATTTAGCAAGGTTGCAGATTAATTTTTTAAATTCAATTTCTATATACCAGTGATACTGGAAAATGAAATCACATTTGCCACAGCATTAAAAATATGAAAAATGTAGGGCTAAGTTTAACAAACCACATGCAAGCACAGTATTCTGAATATTTTAAACACTCAGAAATAGCACTTGTGTATGCTTTTGTATCATTTGTGGACAAAAACTTATAGACAGGTACAAATCTAAATCCTCTTTTGCAACTCAGAACTCACTATTCAGCATCAATTTTGATACAGATAAAAATAAACATGATACCTAAAGCAGATTCAAGTAATGTGGGTTCTGATATACACAAAGGTTGCTTCCAGGATTATAGAATTGATAATTTAAAAGCATAAACTATGAGGGAAATGATTATATTGATTTAGTACTCTAATTTTAGTGTTGACATGAAACAAGGATGACTTGTTTTTTAAGACTTTTCATCTTGAGAACACAATGTCCATACTTCAAAAGGTAATGGCATAGCCCAGTCATCTGTCCTAGGATGTGATAGCTTAGGAGTGAATATGATTTCAACTTTATGCATGTTTAGAGGGTGTGCAAATTTAAGAACCAATCAGATCTGTCTCCTCTGACCCTAAACATGGTCCTAAGATAAACTGCTTGAGAAAACTGGATCCCAAAGGTTACAGGTGGGGAATTTTTGAAGTGTGTCCATATCCCACTGGAGATCAAAGAAGGTGACCTCAAAGAATTCTGAACTGACAACTGTGGACTGAGCAAAAGTTCTTTTTAAAAGGGCTGTCTTGAAGAGTATGACTCAAACACTGGAGGAACTATGGTGACTGGCAGTGGAAGGAATCAGAACATGTTAAATTCCTCAAAAATGTATTGACAAATAACTTTGTGTCACACATAATATTAAAAGCCCTTTATGCTTATAAAGATACTGCAGAAATAAATTAAAGATCTAAATCAATGAAGACATTTATGATGGATTGTAAGACTCAGCAAGTTTTTTTGTAGAAATTGGCAAGCTGATTCTATAACTTATATGGAAATGTAAAGGACCCAACAGAGCCGAAATAATTTTTAAGAACAAAGTTAGTGAACTTACATTACCTGATCTTAAGAACTGTTATAAAGGTACAGAAATAAAGAGGGAGTATTAGCATAACGGGGAGAAGAAAATGGCAACCTACTCCAGTATTCTTGCCTAGAGAATCCCGTGGACAAAGGAGCCTGGTAGGCTGCTGTCCACAGGGTCACACACAGTCAGACACGACTTAAGTGACTTAGCATGCATGCATGCATTGGAGAAGGAAATGGCACCCCGCTCCAGCATTCTTGCCTGGAGCAAGCATAAGGATGGGATTCCCAGTGGTAAAGAATCCGCCTACCAACGCAGGAGACACAAGAGACACAGGTTCGGTCTCTGGGTTGGAAAGATTCCTTGGAGTAGGAAATGGCAACCCACTCCAGTATTCTTCCTTGGAAAATTCCATGGACAGAGAAGCCTGGAGGGCTACAGTCCATGGGGTCACATAGAGTCGGCCACAACTGGGCAGCATTTCTGTAAGGATAGTTCTATAAATCAGTGGACCAGAGAAGAATCCAGTAGACTCACACATTTATGGTCAGTTTATTCTCAACAAAAGGACAAGTTAATTAAGAAGGGGAAGGATAGTATTTTCTAAAAATGGTGCTGGAAAATGGATATCCATATGGATATATCCATATGCACAAAAATGAACTCCAAATGGATCGTAAGACTAAATGTAGAAGTGAAGTTGAAATTTGTTGGAAAAAACAGAAGATCTTTGTGATCCCAGTAAGTGTATTAGCTTCCAAGGGCTGCCATAAAAAATTACCACTGGGTAGTCAAAGCAACAAAAATTGATTTTCTCACAGTTCTGGGGACCAGAAATCTGAAATCAAGGTATCAGCACAGCTGTGCCTCCTTACAGCTCTAGAGGAGCGTCCTCCCCTGCCTCTTGCGGTTTCTGAAGACTCACGGCACTCCTGGGCTTGCGCCAGCGTGACACCTGCCTCTGCCTCCATCTTCACACAGGCTTCTCCCCAGTGTTGTCTCTGTGTGTCCTCCCTCTTCTTGTAAGAACCCTGGCCACTGCATTCAAAATCCTTCAAGCTAGGCTTCAACAGTATGTGAACCAAGAACTTCCAGATGTTCAAGGTGGATTTAGAAAAGTTAGAGAAATCAGAAATCAAATTGCCAGCATCTGCTGGATCACAGAAACAAGAGAATTTCAGAAAAATATCTACTTCTGCTTCACTGACTCCAACAAACTGTGGAAAATTCCTCATTTCAGTTCAGTCACTCAGTCGTGTCCGACTCTTTGCGACCCCATGAATTGCAGCACGCCAGGCCTCCTTATTCATCACCATCTCTCGGAGTTCACTCAGACTCATGTCCATCGAGTCCGTGATGCCATCCAGCCATCTCATCCTCTGTCGTCCCCTTCTCCTCCTGCCCCCAATCCCTCCCAGCATCAGAGTCTTTTCCAGTGAGTCAACTCTTCCCATGAGGTGGCCAAAGTACTGGAGTTTCGGCTTCAGCATCATTCTTTCCAAAGAAATCCCAGGGTTGATCTCCTTCACAATGGACTGGTTGGATCTCCTTGCAGTCCAAGGGACTCTCAAGAGTCTTCTTCAACACCACAGTTCAAAAGCATCAATTCTTCGGTGCTCAGCCTTCTTCACAGTCCAACTCTCACATCCATACATGACCACAGGAAAAACCATAGCCTTGACTAGACGGACCTTAGTCGGCAAAGTAATGTCTCTGCTTTTGAATATACTGTCTAGGTTGGTCATAACTTTTCTTCCAAGGAGTAAGC
>SJYV01055413.1:519736-583706 GCA_006410875.1 Neotragus pygmaeus
GCGGTAGTTTGAGCATTCTTTGGCATTGCCTTTCTTTGGAATTGGAATGAAAACTGACCTTTTCCAGTCCTGTGGCCACTGCTGAGTTTTCCAAATTTGCTGGCATATTGAGTACAGCACGTTCACAGCATTATCTTTCAGGATTTGAAACAGCTCAACTGGAATTCCATCACCTCCACTAGCTTTGGAGATGGGAATATCAGACCACCTCACCTGTCTCCTGTGAAACCTGTATGTAGGTCAAGAAGCAACAGTCAGAAGTGGACATGGAACAATGGACTGGCTCCAAACTGGGGAAGAAGTATGTCAAGGCTGTATATTGTCACCCTGCTTATTTAACTTACATTCAGAGTACATCATGTGAAACACAGGGCTGGATGAATGACAAGCTGGAATCAAGACTGCGGAAAGAAATACCAACACTCAGATACGATGATATCACTCTAATGGCAGAAAGCGAAGAGGAACTAAAGAGCTTCTTGATGAGGGTGAAAGAGGAGAGTGAAAACGCTGGCTTAAAACTCAACATTCAAAAAACTAAAATCATGGCATCTGGTCCCATCACTTCACGTCATATAGATGAGGGAAAAGTGGAAATAGTGACAGACTTTATTTTCTTGGACTCCAAAATCACTGTGGACAGTGACTACAGCCATGAAATTAAAAGACTTTTGCTCCTTAGAGGAAAAGCTATGACCAACCTAGACAGTGTATTAAATAGCAGAGACATCACTTTGCCAACAAATATCCTGAATAGTCAAAGCTATGGTTTTTTCAGTGGTCATGTATGGATGTGAGCACTGGACCAAGGCTGAATATTGATGAAGTGATGCTTTTTAACTGTGGCGCTGGAGAAGACTCTTGAGAGTCCCTTGGACAGCAAGGAGATCAAACTAGTCAATCCTAAAGGAAATCAACCCTGAATATTCGTTGGAAGGACTGATGTTGAAGCTCCAATACTTTGATCACCTCATGTGAAGAGCTGACTGACCGGAAAAGACTCTGATATTGGGAAAGACTGAAGGTAGGAGGAGAAGGGGACGACAGAAGATGAGATGGTAGGATGGCATCATTGACTCAATGGACTCAATGGTTTGAGCCAACTCCAGGAGATAGTGAAGACAGGGAAGCCTAGTACACTGGAGCTCATAGGGCCACAAAGAGCTGGACACAACTTAGTGACTGAAAAACAACTGGACGTCCACTAAAGTGGTCACAGCTTTCTCAGCATGTGCACATGTGCTCACACACACACAGCTTGATAAACTGGATTCAGTTAAAAAGCAAATATTTACTTCTCTTTAAAAGCATAGTTAAGAAAAACAAAAGCTACAGGCTTTCCAGTGAGACGATATTCAGAGTTATCAATGACTTGGACCCAGAATAAAAACAGTCTCTTATAACTCTAAGACCCAGAATAAAAACAGACTCTTATAACTCTAAGATAATTAGCCTTTCAAAAAATGGGCAGAAGATCTGAACAGACATGTTCAGGAGACAAAGATCACATGAGATACTGTTGCATACCCACTAGAGGAGCTAAAATTTAAAGACTGACAATATGTGTGTGGACGAGGATGTAGAACAACATGAAAGTGCTCAAACAGTTTGCAGATTTCTTAACAACATTAACATTTGATTACTTATCCAATAATCCTCCTCCTAGGTATTTACCCAAGAAAAATGAAGATGTTATGTCTACAAAAAGAGACTTAGACACAAACGTGTGTGGCAGCTTGATTCATCATGGCTCCAAAACCCACACCACATGTCCACCAACAGGAGAATGGAAAAATAAACTGTGTGTTAAGCCACTTCAGTGATGGCTGACTCTTTGCAACCCTACGGACCACAGCCCATCAGGCTCCTCCTCTGTCCACAGGATTTTCCAGGCAAGACCCAGGGATCGAACCCAAGTCTTTTTTGTCTCCTGCACTGGCAGGTGGATTCTTCACCACTAGCACCACCTAAACAGTAGTATACCCATAGAATGTACTTTTTATGGATAGGAAGTAGAAAAGTAGTAGAATAGATAGAGACAGTAGAATACTTTTCAGCAATAAAAAGGAATAAAGTTCTGATACATGCTACACAGGGATAAATTGAAAAAACATGCTGAAAGAAAACATCCTAACACAAAATAGTACAGACTGTATAATTCCAAGTATATGGAATTATAGAACAGCAGAACTAATCAATAGGGTCAGACAGACCATCAGTAGAAACCTAGGACCAGGCTGGGGCAGAGGCACCAGGGAACTTTTTCATAGAGATGAAAATGTAATTTATTTGGGTTGAGATGGTGGTTCAACAAGTTAATATACATCTTTCAAAATTCAAACCAAATATGGAAATGGATATGTTTTATTTATTTTTAATGCTTTCATCTCACAATATTAAATTTAAAAGTAAAAATCTAGAATTAATTTAAATATTCAGCAATAGGAAATTGACCATATAAATTATGATACAACCTCCAATGAAGCTGTTTCTTTGCTTTCCAAGAAAACAGGAACAGGAACATAAGCATCACCTTGGAGCTTGCTATGGGCTTCCTAGCTGGCTCAACTGAACAGAATCTGCCCACCAAGCAGACTCAGGTTTGATCCCTGGATTGGGACGATCCCTTGGAGATCCAGTATTCTTGCCTGGGAACTCACTCCAGTATTCTTGCCTGGGAACTCACTCCAGTATTCTTGCCTGGGAACTCACTCCAGTATTCTTGCCTGGGAACTCACTCCAGTATTCTTGCCTGGGAAACCGCATGGACAGAGGAGCCTGGCGGGCTACAGTCCACAAGGTTGCGAAGAGTCAGACATGACTTAGCAACTGAACAACAGCAACAAGGAGCTTATTATAAATATAGAATCTCAGGCTCCAACTTGGAGCTGTTAAATCAATCAGCATTTTTAATAAAATCTTCAGATGAGTCACATATACTGATAATAGACTGAAGAATGCCTGCGACAGAGAAAGCCCAGTGGCAATCCAATTTATACTTCAGGGCCCTCCAAAGGCTTAGGAATTGTTGGCTCAGGTAGATTTGAAAAGGGATGCAAAGATGGGGCTAAAAACAAGAGGATTACCTGCAAATGAAATAAACAGATCCGAGATTCCTTCCCCAATTCAAAGCAACAGGTAACAGTCTCACCCAAACTGTGGAATAAGAATGGAGGTGTTCTCTGGCATGGGAAACACAGAGTCTCTAGACTATGGCAAGAGCTGGAAGATGAAGGGCTACCAGGCTGAAAACAGACTCTGAGTAAAACTACGCACATTAAAAGCTGAGACCTCCCCAGCCTTCTTTTCCCAACTTAGATTGCAAGAATACCATTTTCACAAAACATAAAGATCCAAACATCCTTCTCTCGGGATCAATCCAGGAAAAAACAGTAAAGACACTGCCACTTAAGGAAACTTCCCAGATTATGCTCTACTCATAAGTATGACCAGACATCCACAGATTCTCAGACATTCGAAGAAAATCTCTACAATGAAAAGTCAAACCCACAAGCAGAAAAAAAGATAACTTGTAGAAAAGAGACACAGTGCTAGAAGAAAACATTATTTAAAAACTCATTGTTTTCAGGAAGAAGGTACTACATTCACGAAATAAAAAGAGGAAGCTATTTCCAACCACCAACACAGAAAAGAAATCACTCCTGGAAGATAAAAGTCTGATGGCAGAAATTATAAGCTGAACTATAGAGTTAGAAAATAAAGTTTAGGAAATTTCCCAGAAAATGTAGAATAAAAAAATGAAGGATAAGAAAGCAGAAAACCAATCCAGCAGGTGGGAAATCTGAACAGGAGTCACAGAAAGAGAATAAACTGGAAAGAAGGGAATCAGGAAGAAAAGGGTGTACCATTTTCTAGAACTGAAAGCTTTTCAAGACTGAAAACCTTCTACCTTGATGGAAGAAAATAGACCTGTGCTTAGATACATCAGAAAATTTGAAACTGATAACAGAAGAGAAGAGATGACCAGTTTCCCAAGAGAAAACAAATTTTATACAAAGAAATTAAGGGATAGAAGGGAAACAGGTAAATTAAGGGAAAAAATATAGGATTTATGCTGCCTTATATGAGGTGTACCACTGGGTAGCTAAGTAGAAGATGAGGGGAAGCAGCTCTTTAGAGTGTTTCAACTTATAAATGAAAAATAAGTTGTAGACCTGAAACTCCACCCATGAATTAACAGCTGGTCACACTAAGCACCTATGGCTGTGCCTGTCACAGCGGGAGAGGAACCGAACATTCTGTGCCTTCTACAGGCTGAACCTGAGTCTGCCAAAGCTCTGGATCCAGCTGCCAATTTGCAAGAAAGGCAAAGGACACAAAACTGGAAACAATCCAGATTTCGATCAATGAGTGAATGGATAAACAAGAGTGGGAGACCCATGCAGTGGATCACTACTGAGCAATAAAAAGGAGGAGCTATCAATACACGCAACAATACAGACGAGTCTCAAAATAACTGTGCTGAGTGGGATAGGCCAGGCAAAAACCAGAATGCATGCTGATGATTCCATTTGCATAGAATCTCAGAAAACACAAACTCACCTAGAATGACAGAAAGCAGATATTATTTGCTGAGGAGATAGGAGTGGGAGAAGGGAGAAACTACAGAGGGCCACAGGGAACTTTCGGGGTAATAAATGTGTTCACTCTCCTGATGCTGGTGATGTTTCATGGGTATAGATATATGGCAAAAGGTATCAAACTGTACACATTAGATATGTGCAGTTACTGTATGTCAGGTATACTTCAATAAAGCTGTTTTTAAACAAGGTAATGAACACAGAGGGATTACTGAGCTGCACGATGAGTGTACAATCAGCAAAAGTCACAGTGGAAAACCCTAAAGGTCAAGTGGTCCAGTTCAATAGAAGGAATGGAGACGTGATCTATACATTAAAACAGAGACATGAAAGACCTCTCAAATACTTTTCAAAGAAAGTGTAGGACTATAGTCTCCAGGGACAAACACTTGGATGATAAAACTACGTTTTAGAAATGCAAGAAAGCCTTTTCAAATGTAAAAAAGAATGAAAGAATGGCATCTGCAGCAACATGGATGGACGCAGAGGCTATCATACTAAGTGAAGAAAGTCAGAAAGAGAAAAATATCATATGGTATCACACATGTGACATCCAAAATATGACATACATGAATTTATCCATGAAATGGAAACAGACTCACAAACAAACAGAACAGACTTCTGTGTGCCAAGGGGGAAAGGAGATGGTGAAGCGACGCAGCGGGAATTTGGAATTAGCAGATGCAAACTACTATATAAAGGATGGATAGACAAGGCCTAGGATCAGGCTCTTCAACAACCAGAAGCCAGAAATACCTTTAATAGATTGCTAAATTTAACCAAATAATAACAACACTTTCTGACATAAAAACTATAAGAAAAATTAAAACAACAAATTGGAAAAAAATATATAAAACATAATCTCTTACAGATCAACCAGAGAAAAGATCAGAAGTCCAACAGTGAAATAGTAAAAAGAGCAAAGGACTGGAAGAGACAATTCACAAAAACAGAAAATGAGCTATTAAATATATGAAAAGATATCAACATCACTCATACAGAAAACCAGAAATTTAAACTATCCTGTCTCTTAAAAAGATAGGCACCCTCCCAAATTTGTCAATAGTGTTTTTCTGTGAGACTTGTAGCAGTATAACTGGAAAAACTCCTTTGGAAAGCAATTTGAAAATATCTATCAAAGCTGCAAACATAGCTATATGTTCTTTGAGCCAACAATTCCACTTCTAAGGATATATCCTACAGATTCACTTTGATGCATGAAAAAATGTCTATAAGATTATTCATGGAAGCACTGTTTATTATAACAAAGGGATGAAAATAATCTAAATATCCAGCAACAAGGAAACAGTTAAATACTTGCATCCAATGCAATACTATGCAGTTATTTTTTTAAAAGAAACTCTCCAGATACTGACATGGACATGTCTCTGAGACACATTTTTAAGGAAAACATCAAAATACAGAACAGTGCATAGAACACAACACCATTTGTGTAAAAGCAGTAAGAAAACAAAACAAAACACATAGTTCCACATATGCATAAAGAAATCCTGGAAAGACACTTAAGAAGTCAAAAAACAATGATAACATGGGCAGGAACTTGTCAGATGGGGTCATGATGGGATGGAGACTTTAATACACTTTCCCTACTATTAAAATTCTCCTAACCAAGGATCATACGAGACTACTACGAACTATATGCCAATAAAATGGACAACTTGGAAGATATGGACAAATTCTTAGAAAAGTATAACCTTCCAAAACGGAACCAGGAAGAAACAGAAAATATGAACATATCAATCACAAGCACAGAAATTGAAACTGTAATAAAAAATCTTCCAACAAACAAAAGCCCAGGGTCAAATGGCTTCACAGGCAAATTCCACCAAAAGTTTAGAGAAGAGCTAACACTTGTCCTGCTCAATTCTTCCATAAAACTGCAGAGGAAGGAAAACTCTCAAACCCACCTACGAGGCCACCATCACCGTGATACCAAAAAAACAGACAAAGATGCCACAACAAAAGAAAATTATGGGCCAACATCACTGATGAACATAGATGCAAAAATCCTCAACAAAATTATAGCAAACAGAACCCAACAATATATTAAAGAGATCACACATCATGATCAAGTGGTTTTTGTTCCAGAGATGTAAGGATTCTCCAATATATGTAAATCAATCAAAGTGATACAAACTGAAACATAAGAACCATACAATCATCTCAATATATGCAGAGAAATCCTTTGACAAAATTCAACACTATTTATGATTAAAAAAAACTCTCCAGAAATAGACATAGAAGCAACATATCTCACATAATAAAGGTATGACAAACCCAAAGCAAACATTATCCTCAGTGGTGAAAAACCAAAAGCATTTCCTCTAAAATCAGGAACAATACAAGGGTGCCCACTCTCCCCACTATTATTCAACATAATTTTGGAAGTCCTAGCTACAGCAATCAGAGGAGAAAAAGAAATCCAGACTGGAAAAGAAGAAGTAAAACTCTCACTGTTTGCAGATGACTTGATTCTCTGTATAGAAAACCCTAAAGATGCCAACAGAAAATCACTAAAGTATGAATGAATACAGTATATACAGTATTGTAAATACAATGAAAACAGTAAAGTCATAAGATATTAAATTAATACACAAATCCATTCATTCCTACACAAATCCATTGCATTCCTACACACTAACAACGAAAAATCAAAAAGATTTTTCTTTTTGAAAATCAAAACAATCCCGTTCACCATGGCAACAAGAGGAATAAAATATTTAGGAATAGATTTACCTAAAGAGACAAAAGGCCTCCATACAGAAAGCTATAAGATGCTGATGAAAGAAATCAGACAATGCAAACACATGAAGAGATATATGATATTCATTCCTGGACTGAAAGAATCAATATGGTGAAAATTACTTATAATCAAAGCAACCCACAAATTCAATGCAATCCCTATTAAACTACCTACAGTATTTTTTCACAAAACTAGAACAAATAATTTCATAATTTGTATGGAAGCACAAAAGAACCCAAAAAGCCAAAGTAATCTTGAGAAAGAAGAATGGAACTGGAGGAATCCATCTTCTTGACTTCAGATTAAACTACAAACCCACAGTCATGAAGACAGTATGGTACTGGCACAAAAACAGAAATATAGACCAATGGAACAATATAGAAAGCCCGAAAATAAATCCATGCACCCATAGACACCTTGTCTTTGACAAAGGAGGCAAAAATTTACAATAGAGAAAAGACAGCCTCTTCAACAAGTGGTGCTAGGAAAAATGGACAGCTACATGTGAAAGAATGAAGTTAGAATACTTATTAATACCATATACAAAAATAAACTCAAAATGGATTAAAGACCTAAATGTAAGACCCGAAACTCTTAGAGGGAAACACAGGCAGACACTCTCTGATGTAAATCACAGCAACATTCTCTATGATCTACCTCCTAGAGTAATGGAAATAAAAACAAAAACAAATGGGACCAACTTAAAAGCTTTAAGTGAATGAAAACAATGAAGGAAAATATTAGCAAGGTGAAATAATAACCCTGAGAATGCGAGAAAATAAAAGCAAATGAAACTGACAAAGAATTAATCTCCAAAATATACAAGCAGCTCATGCAGCTCAATACCAGAAAAACAAACAACCCAATCAAAAACTGGACAGCAGACCTGAACAGACATCTCTCCAAAGAAGATATGTGGTTGGCTAAACACATGAAAAGATGCTCAACATCACTGATTACTAGAGAAATGCAAATCAAAACTACAATGAGGTATATCATCTCATACTGATCAAAATGGCCATCATCAAAAAGTCAAATGCTGGAGAGGTGTGGAGAGAAGAGAACCCTCTTACACTGTGGTGGGAATGCAAACTGAAAAAGCCACTATGGAAAACATTATAGAAAATCCTTTAAAAGTTAGGAATAGAAATTTAAAAAATTAAAAAAAAAATTTAAAAAAAGTTAGGAATAAAACTACCATGTGACCCAGCAATCCCACTACTGGGCATATACCCTGAGGAAATCATTACTGAAAAAGACACATGCACCCCAATGTTCACTGCAGCACTATTTACAATAGCTAGGACATGGAAGCAACCTAGATGTCCAATGACAGATGAATAGGTAAAGAAGCTGCAGTACACACACACAATGGAATATTCAGTTCAGTTCAGTTCAGTTGCTCAGTGGTGTCCGACTCTTTGTGACCCCATGAACCACAGCACGCCAGGCCTCCTTGTCCATCACCAACTCCCAGAGTCCACCCAACCCATGTCCATCAAGTTGGTGATGCCAACCAATGATCTCATCCTCTGTTGTCCCCTTCTCCTCCTACCCTCAATCTTTCCCAGCATCAGGGTCTTTTCAAATGTCAGCTCTTCGCATGAGGTGGCCAAAGTATTGGAGTTGCAGCTTCAACATCAGTCCTTCCAATGAACACCCAGGACTGATCTCCTTTAGGATGGACTGGTTGGATCTCCTTGCAGTCCAAGGGACTCTCAAGAGTCTTCTCCAACACCACAGTTCAAAAGCATCAATTCTTCGGTGCTCAGCTTTCTTCACAGTTCAACTCTCACATCCATACATGACCACAGGAAAAACCATAGCCCTGACTGGATGGACCTTTGTTGGCAAAGTAATGTCTCTGCTTTTGAATATGCTGTCTAGGCTGGTCATAACTTTCTTTCCAAGGAGTAAGTGTCTTTTAATTTCATGGTTGGAATCACCATCTGCAGTGATTTTGGAGCCCAGAAAAATAAAGTCAGCCACTGTTCCCCATCTATTTCCCATGAAGTGATGGGACCAGATGTCATGATCTTCGTTTTCTGAATGTTGAGCTTTAAGCCAACTTTTTCACTCTTCTCTTTCATTTTCATCAACAGGCTCTTTAGTTCTTCTTCACTTTCTGCCATAAGGGTGGTGTCATCGGCATATCTGAGGTTATTACTATTACTCAGTTATTATAAAAAGGAACACATGTAAGTCAGTTCTAATAAGATGGATAAACCTAGAATCTATTATACAGAGTGAAGTAAATCAGAAAGAGAAAGACAAATATCATATATTAACACATACATATGATCTCAGTGATGCTTTATTGCAACTGTGCTGCTAAGTACAGTTATCATCTTGATTTTAAACACTTTTATCAGCCTTTTTGGAGAAGGAAATGGCAACCCACTCCAGTATTCTTGCCTGGAAAATCCCATGGACGGAGGAGCCTGGTAGGCTGCAGTCCATGGGGTCGCGAAGAGTTGGACACGACTGAACGACTAACACACACACACAACGCATATATATGGAATCTGGAAAGAGTACTGACAAGCGCATATATACGGAATCTGGAAAGAGTACTGACAAGCCTACGTGCCGGGCAGCAGAGGAGACACAGACATAAAGAACAGACTTTTGGACACAGTGCGGGTAGGAGAGGGTGGAATGGTTTGAGAGAACTGCATGGAAACATATACATTACCATGCGTAAAACAGATAGCTAGTGAAAATTTACTATGTGACACAGGGAACCCAAAGCTGCTGCTCTGTGACAATCTAGAGGGGTGGGGAAGGGAGGGGATATATGTATTCCTACAAAGAAGGCAATGGCATCCCACTCCAGTACTCTTGCATGGAAAATCCCATGGACGGGGTAGCCTGGTAGGCTGCAGTCCATGGGGTCACTAAGAGTCGGACACAACTGAGAGACTTCACTTTCACTTTTCACTTTCATGTGTTGGAGAAGGAAATGGCAACCCACTCCAGTATTCTTCCCTGGAGAATCCCAGGGACAGGGGAGCCTGGTGGGCTGCCGTCCATGGGGTCACATAGAGTTGGACACAACTGAAGCGAATTAGCAGCAGCAGCATGGCCTATTAAGGTTGATGAATGGCAAAACCCATCACAATATTGTAAAGTAATAACTTCACAATTAAAAATAAATATAAAAAATTCTAACCATGTAACTAAAAAAAAAAAAATACTGAATAAGGAAAAAACTAAAGTTATCTACAATTCTTAAGTCTTTAATGGAAAAAATAAATTTCCCCACCAAGTTGTCAATTAACTTAAAATCAATTAAGTGTAAATATAAAACTAAGTTATGTTTAAAAATATCAAGTCTCAAAAACGTCTGTATCACACAAAGTCCTTAGGAGGAAAACGGAAGGCACGCTTCCATCAAACCAAGGGAATCAACTAAGAAAGAGAAAGACATGGGATCCAGAAAACAGAGTATTCATTACCAAAGAGGAAGGGTCCCTAGGAGGGAGAAGATTAGATACAACAGGTGTAAAGCACACAATCTAAAACAGAAGAGTGCATGTGGCTATAGGAGAAACTTCTACAAGATGAAAATTCCAAATACCTCAGAGTGCACTTAAAGAGATTTACAGAGTAAGGAAGGGCCTGCAGTTCAATTTGTAAGTACAGAGAAACAAAGAAGAAAAAAAGATCACTAGAAGGAAAACAAAAAGGTTGTTCAGGAAAGAACATGCTATACATGTTATACTGGTTAGCTGTGGGTAGCTTTTGCAGTCATTTTAACTTCAACATTATGAATGAGTACTGATCTAACCCCAACTGTAACAGTTACATTGAGAGCACGGGATCTCCAAAGTGTTCATGGGTACCGTGATGGTGTAGTGGGGCTTGTCAGAAAAGGCAGTATAGGCCTAAATAATCATCTTCCCTTTAGAAAGTCGACAGGTGAGGCTTAAACTGAAAACTGTGGTATACGCATATTACCAGAGGTACAGATGTAAATGCTATCAGCTAAAGGGACTGAGGTCACCTGCAGGAAGCAGGCAGAGAAATGGCTTTTCCCCCTATCCTGTGACCCAACTAGACAATCCTATGAATAATGTATTTTTTGTTACTTAGGTAAATATAAAAATGAAAATAGGAGTTTCCTGGTAGCCTAATGGTTAGGACTTGCACTTTCGCTGTGGAGGTGCAGGTTTGATTTCTGGCTGGGGAACTATTCCCATGCCACTCAGTGCAGCCAAAATACAAAAGTAAGAATAAAATAAATAAAGTGAAAATGAAGGAACTTTATTTTAAAAAACAAGACTGTATTTCATCTACTTTAGGGCACATTGTTCACCAACACTTTTTACATCTCTAAGGCAGGAAATAACTCCAGAAAGAATGAAGGGATGGAGCCAAAGCAAAAACAATACCCATTTGTGGATGTAACTGGTGATAGAAACAAGGTCCGATGCTGTACAGAGCAATATTGCATAGGAACCTGGAATGTCAGGTCCATGAATCAAGGCAAATTGGAAGTGGTCAAACAAGAGATGGCAAGAGTGAACATTGACATTCTAGGAATCAGCGAACTAAAATGGACTGGAATGGGTGAATTTAACTCAGATGACCATTATATCTACTACTGCAGGCAGGAATCCCTCCGAAGAAATGGAGTAGCCATAATGGTCAACAAAAGAGTTGAAATGCAGTACTTGGATGTAATCTCAAAAATGACAGAATGATCCCTGTTCGTTTCCAAGGCAAACCATTCAATATCACAGTTATCCAAGTCTATGTCCCAACCAGTAATGCTGAACAAGCTGAAGTTGAACGGTTCTATGAAGACCTACAAGACCTTTTAGAACTAACACCCAAAATAGATGTCCTTTCATTATAGGGGACTGGAATGCAAAAGGAGGAAGCCAAGAAACACCTGGAGTAACAGGCAAATTTGGCCTTGGAATATGAAATGAAGCAGGGCAAAGACTAATAGAGTTTTGCCAAGAGAATGCACTGGTCATAGCAAACACCCTCTTCCAACAACACAAGAGAAGACTCTACACATGGACATCACCAGATGATCAACACCGAAATCAGACTGATTATATTTTATGCAACCAAAGATGGAGAAGCTCTATACAGTCAACAAAAACAAGACCAGGAGCTGACTGTGGCTCAGATCATGAACTCCTTATTACCAAATTCAGACTTAAATTGAAGAAAGTAGGGAAAACTGCTAGACCATTCAGGTATGACCTAAATCAAATCNTCCCGCTTTGTCTTACTTGCAGGTGTGAGACCAGTGAGCTTTGTCACGGAAGCCCTACAATTCCAGCTGCTGTTAGGAATGACACCTGCCTCCTGGGCGATGTCACGTCAGACCTGAAAAACAGCTCTCAGGGGATCTTCTCTGCTGTGTATTGAAATTCATCTAATTATGATGTATTCCCCCTTTGGACAAACGCTTGCCATAGGTAAAATCGGACTGACACAAAAGATGAACCAGGGAGCAATTATTTCTTTGAATAAAGGACTCATCAGCTTGCAAAAGGTGTCAGGGTCATGTTTATCTTACCTCCAAGCTTTGTGATGCCTTTAAAATTAAGTCCGTATCTAATGTTTTCATGTAGCTTATTTACTGCACTGGTTATTTTTCACAAGGTGCCACTGCTAACACTAACAACAATTTTCTCTTTGTAAACACCCGATAAACCCATTTCATTTGATGTCCACACTCGCCCTGTAAGGCTGGTCCTGTGGGATGGGCTGTGTGGTCATTTTTATGCAACATTTGATGATCCATGAGGCTAAGCTTATCCACAGGGGAGGGGGTCCCTAGATGCCGGTCTGGATATCGTGACCCTGGCCACAAGCTCCTGTCCACCTCTCTCTGGGCCCCAGCCGTCCATCAGCCGGCCAAACACCTACCTCCTTTCCTTCTTCCACAGAAAGAAAACTTGGGTAGATCCGTTTCGCAGATGGGGTAGGAGAAGTTCAGGATGGACAGTCCTTTACTGAAGAGCGCGATGTCCAGAAACAGCTGCTCGACGTCCTCCCCTGGGGGCAAAGGGGAGACCAGCTTTCCTGTCAGTGTGGGTTTTGCTGAGCGTCAGAGTGTTCAGAAGTCATAAAAGCCTGAGCTGAAGGGCCTTCCATCGCCAGAAGTCTGTGCAGTGTGGCGAACAGCTTTCTGTTTCGGTAAAACAACGTTTGCGCAATGCGATTCGGACAAGTCTGTGGATGAAAGACAGCCCTTTCACGGACCTCACCTGCCTGGAGCAGCTAGCTGGCCTGCACCCGTGCCCTGACGCTGTGGACCCGGGGACCTGGCTCCTACAGCTCCTCAGCCACGTGGTCCCAGGTGCCTCCCCCAGGAGTGGTGGGCTGCGGTCCAGCCTGCAACCCCCACCGCTGATGCCCATTATCACACAGGAAGCTTCTGGCCGCTCTGCATGGCCGGCTCCCGACTCTCTGCCTTTTTTTCCTTTCCTCCCTGTTTAGATTCCGCTCACTCCTGCAGCATTCCTGGAGCCCAGACACTGCAAGGTCTGGAAATGCCAAGATGCCTGCGAGTTCTCGGCGTCCGGGAATGTTCCCTCCATTTCTCTGGAAAGAGTCCACGTGCTCAGTTTATTAAATCCTTCTGCTCTGGTTTTGAGGAAACTGTGAGAAAGGAGAGAGTCTAGCAGCTATAGCAATGTGATGACCAGCCGTGATGACATGGCCACGTCAAAAGAAAAATAAACAGTCTGAGAGCATTCTGGCTCGTTGACTTGGTGGAGGGAGAAGATAACTCACATCTTTGCCCGTGTCCGGGTTTAAGAGCTTAGATGAGCTATTTGTGGAATGAAATAATGCAAAGATAAACGGTGCTGCTGGTACCAGACTTGTTTGTGGCTGAGACAACTAAGCAAAAAAGCCTTCTTTTGAGCAAACACTGATACTTAGGCTCAAAATATTTTGTTGTTGTTGTTGTTGTTGGATATACTGATTCCAGGTGCTTATAGCATCTAAATGAGTGTCTAGGGTCTCTTTTCACAAAAGACCAGCTTTAAATGAGAGTTCTGCTCTATCTGGATATTACCCAGAGAGAGAAATGAAAATGGAAATGGAAATAGTTAATTCCAGAGAATGATGGGATGCAGCAGCTCAGCCACTACAGTAAATATGGATAACTGGGTGTCTGGGCCACAAAGAGGTTGTATCATGTTTTATATTATGTCAATAATGTTTACTTACTCAGAACCATTCCAAATCTAATGTTGATGTTTGGTTTTAATTGTCTGGAACACTGGTCGACAGAAAAGCCAAAATCTTGCAATGGGTCTGCCAAGAAGAAAGCGACGGGTTAGATGTGAGGACACCACATGGTCTGTAAGCTCACGCTCAAGACTCACGCCCATCCTGTGCCTTTTTTCCACGTGAGTCACTGAGACGGGCTTGGCAGCACGTTGCCCAGCACTCTTCTCGCTGAAGTCCATGATGTTTTCAAGCGCCCCTCCCTGTCTCTGCAAACTCGATGCTGTGTTCACTTTGACGGCAGGTCTTGGGCTGAGAGATGAGCGCGGGGTCCTGATGGGTAGGTTTCATCTTTTTTTTTCTAACGTTTTGGCTGCACCACTCAGCACGTGAGATCTTAATTCCCCAACCAGGGCTTGAACTTGCGGCCTCTGCAGTGGAAGTGTAGAATCTTAACCACTGAACCACCAGAAAAATCCTGGGTGGGTTCTATTTTTACTTGTTAAAACTCTGATTATTGCTTGCTTTTATTTCCTGAACTTTTGTCCTTAAAATTGATTGCCTGAAATACTTCACAAAACATTTTGTACTATATTTCAAACAAGAGAAAATAGGTGCAGCTTTTCGAAGTTAAGACCTGCCTTTATCACTCTATCCCACCCCATCCCATTTAACACAGCAATTGTTTCCAAATATCTCACTATCTGAAAGATATTGTGTTAAATAGAAAAGCTACAAAAATAATATTTTTTGCATATAATTTCTTCTCATTCCGAAGGTCCCAGTGGCTCGTCTATGCCTTAGAGAGAATCGAGAAATGCCCTGTTGGCCCGAAGTTCCGTTTCCCACATCAGAGTCCACGCTCCAGTCTCCGAGGTCTTGGTGGCAGCGTCAGCACCACCTGGCAAGTTTTCCAGCAAGTTCCAGGCGCTTTCTCCTGAGTCTCCTGGTCTTACCGGTTCAGGCCATTGTCTACAAACTGAAGTCGCTCATTCCCACTTTTTGTGGTGAAGGTTCCCTGTGCTGTGCTAAGTCGCTTCAGCCGTGTCTGACTTTGTGACCCCATGGACGGTAGCCCACCTGGCTCTTCTGCACATAGGATTCTCCAGGCAAGAATCCTGGAGAGGGTTGCCACGCCCCGCTCCAGATTTCCCTGACAGCCCCCAGATACTCTTCTGCTTCTCTGAGCTCTTCAAACAGTTGTGTCTCAAGTACTGTTTAAGGCGGACAGCATGTGTGGCTTTGTGCCTTGACGTTTGACTTGCCGCACAATAATTAACCTGAGTGCAGACCTCCCGAAAGGCAGGAGCCGGAGTTCTGCTTCCTTCGTGTTGTCTTGCTTTTCATTTCCTTTTCCCTTGTGTTTCCCTCTGGGCCCCAGAGGAGACAGCTGATTTTAAGTGAGGGTCTGCGTTACAAGAGTCGCTGAGCCATGCACTTCACGGGGTTTTCACCTAATTCGCCACGCCTAGTGCAGAGCCTTGAGGTCAAACACGAAGTAATCACTCCATAAATGCACACGATGCGTGGAGGAATGGGTTATGTATTAAGCTATTTCCTCTCAGCTTCAAATTAGCCTTCAGGGCTCTGCTGTGTGAAGCTGGGGGCTCTTTGCATTCACATTTCTACTTTGCCACCTGCCAGAGATGCACCAGAAAGAGGCGGGCTGAGTAGGAGAAGGACTTCCTCCCACTCCTGCTGATGCTCAAGCGTGTCCCCTGCTGAAGGCCTATTGCCTGGCAGTGGCAGCTGGTTCCAAAGTCCAGCTCCCTTTTGTACATTCCTAGAACCAGCTGAGGCTCAGCTCTGCCTCCGGCCCCAAAGCTTCTGTGGCAATGGGAACTCAGAGGGTGGCACCCCTTCCCAAGCTGCCTGCACCTTAGCCCTTCAAGGGCTCTGCTGTCAAACTTCTGCATTTTAACAACCTTCACCTCTGTCCTCTGCTCACGACCCTCGGGAGGGTAGCTTCTTCCTCATTGGTGCTTTTTTGTGGTTGTTGTTTTGCTTTTCTGGTTTTCTAACAACTGCTTGTGAGAGTTGGACTATAAAGAAAGCTGAGCGCCGAAGAACTGATGCCTTTGAACTGTGGTGTTAGAGAAGATGCTTGAAAGTCCCTTGGACTGCAAGGAGATCCAACCAGTCCATCCTAAAGGAGATCAGTCCTGAATATTCATTGGAAGGACTGATGCTGAAGCTAAAACTCCAATAATTTGGCCACCTGATGTGAAGAGCTGACTCATTTGAAAAGACCTTAATGCTGGGAAAGATTGGGGGCAGGAGGAGAAGAGGGCAACAGAGGATGAGATGGTTGGATGGCATCACTGACTCAATGGACATGAGTTTGAGCAGACTCCGGGAGTTGGTGATGGACAGGGAGGCCTGGTGGGCAGCAGTCTATGGGGTCGCAAAGTGTCGGACATGACTGAGCGACTGAACTAAACTGAACTGAACAACTGCTTAACCAATAGCCTGTATTATATTCTCTGTTGAAATAACTGACGGGGTTTCTGAATTTCTGACTGGTCCTGGACTGATGGAATGAATGACAATCTTGAGAGACAGGCCTGGTCATCCTCATTTCACAGATGGGAAAATTAAGACTCAGAGAGGAGGTGTTGACTTACCCAGGTTTATGACCTAGAAAATGGCAGAGTCAGGATTCAAACTCAGACTTAAAAACAAACAAATAAAAAGTTGCCACCCACTACTGCACAGAAGCATACACAAAAGCGGAGCCTCGAAGGTGGATGTTAATGATCTGATTAGTGCGACGCCTGGGATACTCTGTGTGCGGGCCTGTGGCATCTGGCAGTTCTATTTCATAACTGGTTTCAATTTCAGCTTAGCTATGAGCTCACATTTGTTGGTGGGAGCATTCCAGACAGTTTAATCATCCACACTGCTGACCTGGAAGATGCATAATTGTCTGTGGTATACGCCGTGGAAATGATCACTAGGCTATTCAGCCCTATGAATCTAATCTAGCTGCACTTTTATTTGATGAAACTCCTATGATCTGGTCACGAATTTCCTGGAGGGATAAGCCATTTTCTCTGATGCCCATTTTACTTGTTCATTAGCATGTTTGTGACCTCCTGGCAATTATTTCAGTTTGGAACGTGGGAGCAGGGCTTAAGGAGACAGTTTTTCCCGCTAAATATTTGGCCCTCGGTATTAAAAAAAGAGGCCGACCAACAGAGGCTTAGAAAAGTGCATCCTCAAGATTGTGAACAAATTTAAGTTGCGATTTGAGGAAAGATAAAAGGGGATAAGCATGTGTCGATTAGCTAATTATCAGGCACAGAATCACACTGTGTTGATCAATATTTTAAAGGCATAGCTGGAGAGAATAAAGTGAGGCCAGAAGAAGGAAATGAAACATCGCCCTGGTACTGGAAAAATACTATTGTGAAGAAAATCATTTTAATAAGGAACAAAGTCACAAAGAAAGCAGCGGGTTGCTTCTCTCTGAGGATGCGACTATAAAACAGAAAGATAGACTGCTTAAAAAGTGCTTAGGGCTTTGGCGATCTTTCCTAGCAGTTATTTCAATTTTATATTTGAGAGTGAACTTTAATTTTTTTTTTGAGAATGAATTTTCTACTTTAGAATGAACATGCAGTTTGCAGTTGTCTCGGGGAAAATAACATCTGCTCCCCTATCCCCCAAGCCCACCTTCACACACTTATGGCCTTTCCTCTATTGACTGATATTTTCACTTGGGCACTTAGCATGCTCTGTAAAAAATATTTTTTATTTTCTTGCAAACCTCTGCCTTTCCTCTACTAGATGCTTCAAGGCAAGCTGCCCAGCCTCAGAACCCAGCATCACGTGCTAAGATTATATGATGTGGGGCTCCCCTGGTGTCCAGTGGCTAAAGCTTCTTGCTTCCACTGCTGGGTACATGGGTTCAATTCCTGGTCAGGGAACTAATATTCCACACGCCACTTGGCACGGCCAAAAACCAAAATAAATTAAATAAGAAAGCAAAGACATTCATAAGAAAAAGATTATACTAGGTTCCAAGCAGTAGTTTGTTAAATGAGTAATAGGGATTATATACAGTAAACTTATCGAGAACTTGAAAGCCAGATTTCTCAACTTTGTCACTATGGATGTTTTGGGTCAGAAATCCTTTTTGAGGAAAATCCTTCTTCTTCTTCTTTTTTTTTTTTCTCCTGTGCGCTGTAGGATATTAGCTACACCTCTAACCTACTAGACCCCAGTAGCATCCCAGCCCCCAGTTCAACAAAAAAAGTTATGGATTTTACTAAACACCGTCTTGGGAATGCACTCACCTGGTAAAGAACCACTGCTTTGAAGAATTGCTTTCTCAGTTGCCAGACAAACGTCTACAGAATCAGCTACCAAAATAAAGGAAGTGGGCTGCATTTTTAGAGCAGGTCTCCTTAATATGGTGCGAGAGTTGACTGGAGACCAGGGTGGGGGGTTTTTCCTCAGACACTTGCCCTGGGTAATTTTGACCACATAAAAATGGGATTATCTGAATTTGGATCTTCTGAAAGAATAAAACTGGAGAGTTAATGAGAGTGGTGTTCCTGGGCTTCAAGGGCAGAGATAAATATTTCTTCCCGACACTTCACTGTATAGCAGCGAATGAGCCGAGAAAAGACGAGAAGCTTCAGGGTGAGATATACGATCTCTTATCGAATTTGTTTTTTCCTTAGCCTCTAAGCTCTCCCTCTATTCTGTCTGCTCGGTCCTCCTGTACGGCGTCCGCCCAAGAGAGGGCAGAAGTTACTGTGGGTGACTGTAACGCTCCCCAAGCTGCCCCGCTGCCCCCACGTCTGGGGGCCAGATGTGCCTGGAAGGCAGCCTTCTCCAAGCAGCGGACACCAAATCCCCGGGGAGAAGGTGAGGGAGCGGCTGGGGAAGCAGCCAGGAGCACCTGCCTTCTCGCTAAGGGCAGTGATGATCACACGCATCCTGGAACTGGTTCGTGCTCCTTCATTGGAGTTGAAGAGACTTAGAAAGACAGGTGCAGCTTAGCGTGTGCAGGGGCTTTACACATGTCAGCTCCGGAGCCATTCTGGGGCCTTAAGATCTGCTGCAGGCCTGTGCTCTCCCGGGGAGGGCTGGACTCAGGCGGGCATCCGGGAGAGGATGTGCTGGCCTGGGGCGTTTCTGGCCTGCGTTGAGCTCTCAGCTGGATTCAGGGCAAGAAAGCAAAACCCAATGGCACAGCCTCGGAAAGTGTGATTCCTCTCCGAGGTCGGCGGGGCCCGATGGGGCCAGACGGGTGTACCAGGCTGGGCTCCCCGCTGATGTGTCTCAGGCGCACGCGCGTCCCCGCGTGCTCGAGTCCACGGCAGTCACTCCGTTCCTTGCAGCCTCTGTGCTGCTGTTTGGGTGGTTTGAGGCGCACAGGAGGGGACAAGCCTCATGCTGCTGGTCCCATTTTCCAAATTTCATAGCTCTGCCTGTTGCTGTTCAGTTGCTAAGTTATGTCTGACTCATTGTGACCCAGTTGCCTGCAGCACACCAGGCTTCCCTGTCTTCCCCATCATGTCTGTTGAGTCGGTGATGCCACCCAACCATCTCAACCTCTGTCGCCCCCTTCTCCTTTTGCCTTCAATGTTCTCCAGCACCAGGGTCTTTTCCAAGGAGTCGGCTCTTGGCATCAGATGGCCAAAATATTGGAGCTTCAGCTTTAGCATCAGTCCTTCCAATAAATATTCAGGGTTGATTTCCTTTGGGATGGACTGGTTTGATCACAGTGGACATGTCCACAAACCACATATCTCAGCTGGTTGGATAAATAAACGGAAAAGAGGCAAGGCTGAGCCACTGAATGAGAGCAGGAGGGAAGCTGGACTTTCATGTCGGCTCTGGCGGGTGCCAGCAGTCACTCGGGAAATCTGAGTTTTGAAGCCAGTGACTAATTTCCCCTGCACTTGGAAGACTCTTTGGAAAGGTGTTAGCACATATTAACTTTATTATCATCATAACAGAGGTATTTGCTTTGGCGCTTAGGATGGAGTTTCTGAGTGTGGATAAAAATCTAGTCTCAGGCCAAATATTAGCAGATGGACCTCTGCTGTCTTTCAGAATTCTTCTGCAAATGAAACAAAATAAACAGATCTTGTGTTTGACTTCTTCCTTTAGGTTGGGTGGTTACTAGTTTTGCAAGCTTGTGCTCTGTTCACCATACAGGCCTAGTTGTGCATGGATCTGAAAGTTTGCCTTCTTATATGGCTGTGTTTTGATGGGGTGTTTTAATTTCCTTGTGTGATTCCTATGATAACATTCAAGGGTCATTGTGGATCCTTGGAAAAGAAAAAAAAAAGATGATGGGAAGGCTTCCGTGAGATGCCATGGCTGGAAATCCGTTACCATGGCAACACAAAATTAATTTCCTCTCTCCTGTCCTTGACGTGCTGGGCTGCGGTCCTTTCCCCCTCGCCCCATCCTCTTTTCCTGCCTTTGAAGAGAAAGCAGTGACTTACGAGGTGGTAAATGCATTCTAGCTGGCTGCTCTGTTATTTTCTGGTCTCTCCTTTTCCCCCACCTGTCAAATCTTATTACTGTAGAATAGCGTGGCAAAGCTCCCCGATGGGCCATTGTATTCCAAATAATAGCAGTTCTGCCCCCATTCCAGTCTCCTCGGTCAGCATTTCATTGGGATTTGACTCACACAGCCAAAGACGGGTATGTGATCTGGATTTTTGTTTCTTCAGCATGGCTATGTAGAAAAGTGAAAGTGTGAGAGTGTTAGTCACTCAGTCGTGTCCGACTCTTTGTGACCCCATCGTCTGCGCAGCCTGCCAGGCTCCTCTGTCCATATAATCCTCTAGACAAGAATACTAGAGTGGGTAGCCATTCCCTTCTCCAGGAGGTCTTCTTGCGCCAGGGATTGAACCTGGGTCTTCCACATTGCAGGAAGATTCTTAACCATCTGAGCCACCAGGGAAGCCCTGGATACATAGACTGGGTGTTCAAAAACGCTTAAACATGGTTCCTAATCACAGACACAACGAAACGCAATGAACACAAGCTGCCACTTGTAACATTGAGGGCAAGGACGCCTACGTCCCACAGCCTGCCTGGAAGCTGGGCGAAAACGTTTTTGAGTCTGAAGGTAGGTTTTGGCTGCCAAGTTCAAAATTCCATATCCTTTATCTTGTTTACTTCTAACTGCAAAAGAAACGGGATTCACTGGAACTCATTACTGACAGATAAAGGGTGTGAATCTGCACTCTCTTTTGGCCTCTGAATTCCATTCCCCAGGGATAACTGGAGCCTGACTTCCAAGAGCTTAGGAGGAGGTGGTTTTTTATATTATAAACACTTGAGGCCAAAAAGAGATTAAAAAGCAATGAAGATGAGCTTTCATCGAAAACACCTTGCCAAATGTCTCAAGGGAAGTAACGACCCATTTGAAGCTCTTACGATTGATCTTTTGCATCCCAAGAGCAGATGGATGACAAACAGTAAACGCAGTTGTGTTGTGTGTTACCGTGGGGGTGTCACATACGTTGAGCTCAGTTACTCAGTCGTGCCTGACTCTTTGCGGCCCAATGGACTGGGGCCCTCCAGGCTCCTCTGTCCATGGGATTTCCCAGGTAAGAATACTGAAGCGGACCACCATTTCCTCCTCCAGGAGATCCTCCCAATTCAGGGACCGAACCTGCATCTCTTGTATCTCCTGCATTGGCAGGCGGATTCTTTACCATTAGTGCCACCTGGGAAGACCTGGGGGTATCACAGTGCCACATAAAATCTTATGAGAGTACAAGCAAACGTGAACTTGTTTTACCACGGACAGTGCACATTAGTGGCTGAAGAATGGGAAATGCAACTCAACTCTGCGTTCATTTTACTGAGGACCTGATACACGGCCTTGGGGACACACGGGCGAACCAGAAAAGGCTTCCGCTTTCACCTGGCGTATAATGCTTCCATCACCTAGTTGTGACATTACACGGCCAAAACATAAACTCGATAAAAGATACACGTGTACTCTAAATCTCTTATTTTATAGTCAACATAGAGTCACACGGTCTTTTGTGGGCAAGCCGTGTCTGCCATATGCTCACCCCACATTACCTGGCCTGATCCCTTTGCAAGTTACAGTCAATCTTAGTGGTGGGGTGGCTATTCACAGCCTCAACTTCCACCACTACAGTCAAGACACAGATGTGAAGAAACCCCTCGTTCTGCACCTTGACAATCACTCCTGACTCCAGCTCCCCTTTCCCACCCCAGCAACCACCAATCACTGCTTCAGCAACATAATTCTGTCATCTTGAGAAAGTTACATATGTGGAACCATACAGTATGTAAGTGTGCTTCTTAACTTGTCATATATTCTAAGATATAAAAATATGTATACATTTATTTTCAATCGAGTATAGTGGACTTACAATATTGTATTATGTTAGTTTTCTGCATACATCATAGTGATTCAATATTTTTAGACATTATAAAATGATCAGTACATATGCAACCTTTTAAGATTGGATTTTTTCTTTCTCCAAGTGACCCTGGAGACCCATTCAGGTGGCTGTGTATCTCAGGAGCTGTTTTTTTGCAGTGTGTGGATATTTCACAGCCTAGCTACACACGTGTCCTTCATGTGGAAGGACATCTGTCCAGTTTGGGGCCATTACGAATAAAGCTGTCATGATCTTTCACACACAGGTTTTTGTGTGAACACAGTCTGCATTTCTCTGGGATACATATCCAGGACTGAGGTTCCTGGGTTCTATGGTAAGCGTATGTCCGGCTTTACAAGAAATAGCCTGTTTTCCAGAATGGCTGTGCATTTTACATTCCCTCCCCATGGTAGGCACGTTCCCCTGGGAGAAGCTTGTTCCCTGGGAGAAATCAGGAGAGGGGCTTGTGGTCAATATGGGGTCAACAACTTCTATGCCCACTCAGCCTTCTAGGTTCAGGCAAAACTCCCTCCCTGACGTGAGACGACTGTTCCCAGGAAGATCAAATCCTGGAAGCCATGAGATGGGCGTGCAGCAGTGGTTGCTGTTAAGGAGTGTTGGGGAGGGTGGCGTGGGTGGCCAGCCACGATGGGGGTTTCCTTGCTCAGCCTCCCCTGACTCCTTCCCATCGCTGTCTTCAAGACCCCTAAGGTGGCTTTGGCCACACTCTCACACGGAAGCCGGCAGAATTCTAAAGACTCATTTCTCCCGTGCTTCTAGTACGAGATCAAGTTATTAAACATTTCTTCTCCCTCGAGTACTGCTCTCCCCACACTTGGTAAGAAATTGTCCACTGCTGCCTCCAATCCCCCATCAGAGCCACGCGACGAAACAGCAATTTACACTTTTCCTGAGAAGCAAGCTACTGACGGAGCTGATGGTCTGTCTTAGTCTGTCGGGCTGTCATAACAAAATACCACAGACTGGGTGGCTGAAATGACAAACAAATGCTTGTTTCTCAAAGTTCTGGGGGCTGGGAGTCCAAGGTCAGGATGCCAGCTGACTTGGTGCCTGGTGGGAGCCCTCTTCCAGGTCTGCAGAGTTCTGTGTCCTCAGCCAGCAGCGGCGGAGAGGGCATCCACCCTGCTCTCTTCCTCTTAGGAGGACACTGATCCCACCATGGGTCCCCACCCTCCTGACCTCATCCAACCCGGATTACCTCCAAATCCCATCACGTCATGGGCTTCCTCAGTAGCAGAGTGGTAGANCTAGAGCCAGACATCCTGGAATGTGAAGTCAAGTGGGCCTTAGAAAGCATCACTATGAACAAAGCTAGTGGAGGTGATGGAATTCCAGTTGAGTTGTTTCAAATCCTGAAAGATGATGCTGTGAAAGTGCTGCACTCAATATGCCAGCAAATTTGGAAAAATCAGCAGTGGGCAAAGGACTGGAAATGTCAGTTTTCATTCCAATTCCAAACAAACGCAATGCAAAAGAATGCTAAAACTACTGTACAACTGCACTCATCTCAAATGCTAGTAAAGTAATGCTCAAAATTCTCCAAGTCATGCTTCAGCAATACGTGAACTGTGAACTCCCTGATGTTCAAACTGATTTTAGAAAAGGCAGAGGAACCAGAGATCAAATTGCCAACATCTGCTGGATCATGGAAAAAGCAAGAGAGTTCCAGAAAAACATCTATTTCTGCTTTATTGACTATGCAAAAGCCTTTGACTGTGTGGATCACAAGAAACTGTGGAACATTCTGAAAGAGATGGGAACACGGGACCACCTAACCTGCCTCTTGAGAAATCTGTATGCAGGTCAAGAAGCAACAGTTACAACTGTACATGAAACAACAGACTGGTTTTAAATAGGAAAAGGAGTACATCAAGGCTGTATATTGTCACCCTGCTTATTTTACCTATATGCACAGTACATCACGAGAAATACTGGACTGGAAGATAAACGAGCTGAAATCCAGATTGCAGTTAGAAATATCAATAACCTCAGACATGAAGATGACACCACCCTTATGGCAGAAAGTGAAGAGGAGCTAAAAAGTCTCTTGATGAAAGTGAACGATGAGAGCAAAAAAAAATTGGCTTAAAGATCAACATTCAGAAAACGAAGATCATAGCATCTGGTCCCATCGCTTCATGGGAAATACATGGAGAAACAGTGGAAACAGTGTCAGACTTAATTTTTTGGGACTCCAAAATCACTTTATATGGTGACTGCAGCCATGAAATTAAAAGACGCTTACTCCTTGGAAGAAAAGTTATGACCAACATAGATAGTATATCAAAAGCAGAGGCATTACTTTGCCGACTAAGGTCCATATAGTCAAGGCTATGGTTTTTCCAGTGGTCATGTATGGATGTGAGAGTTGGACTGTGAAGAAGGCTGAGCACCGAAGAATTGATGCTTTTGAACTGTGGTGTTGGAGAAGACTCTTAAGAGTCCCTTGGACTGCAAGAAGATCCAACCAGTCCATTCTGAAGGAGATCAACCCTGGGATTTCTTTGGAAGGAATGATGCTAAAGCTGAATCTCCAGNCCGAAGAATTGATGCTTTTGAACTGTGGTGTTGGAGAAGACTCTTGAGAGTCCCTTGGACTGCAAGGAGATCCAACCAGTCCATTGTGAAGGAGATCAACCCTGGGATTTCTTTGGAAGGAATGATGCTAAAGCTGAAACTCCAGTACTTTGGCAACCTCAAGCGAAGAGTTGGAAAAGACTCTTTACATCTCAAAAGACTCTGATGCTGGGAGGGATTGGGGACAGGGGGAGAAGGGGATGATAGAGGATGAGATGGCTGGATGGCATCACTGACTCGATGGACACGAGTCTGAGTGAACTCCGGGAGTTGGTGATGGACAGGGAGGCCTGGTGTGCTGCGATTCATGGGTTCGCAAAGAGTCGGACACAACTGAGAGACCGAACTGAACTGAAGGCAGGATGCTGAAAGCATGTGACAAGCACTGTTAGGCAGCTGTGGCCCATCACTGCCCGTGCAAGAGTGAACTTAGGAGTTATTCCTGGTGGCATGACTGGGTAAATACAATCACTCAATGTTTTGATCAACTACCATTTAAAGACCATTTGAGAAGTCCTGGTAGCTGTTTGACACCTTCTCTGTTGACACTTTCTGTCAGATCAGGAACATCAGAATTTGCAGCTTGGAAGAAAATTCCAGACATAATAATGGAGCATTAAAAAAAAACAAGCAGCTATTGAAATAGAATTCATGTATCATACAATTCATCCACTTAAAGAGTAAAGATCAAAGATAGTGGAGCACTACTAAATTCTATACCATCCAATGCTTTTCATGGTGATACTTGGGGGCGGGCATGCGGTGTGACACACAGGTACTGAAGACTAAACTGGAAAACAAGTTAGAAAAGTTGGACAGTGGATGCAAAGAATTTCTAGGAAGACCTTAACCAAATTTGTTTTTCTTATAATTTCCTGACTAGGCATATACAAAAAAAGTTATGACCAAAAAAATACCCTAGCATCATAATTTGACAAGACAGTCTTCTTTTTAGTGGTACATGAAATAATAATGTTTTACAACTGATGGTATGTTGGAATGGATGAAAAGCAGTAATAAATCTCATAAAACAGAAAACCTACTTTAAATTAAAAAGAAAACATACAGTATTATATAACCATTTAAAATAATATCTTTGAGGTCTATTTAATAAATTGGAGAATGGACAATGATATGGAACAAAAAGAAGCAATAGTAAAAACCAGGTATGGTAAAATTCAATTTTGTTTAAATATATGTAAACTGGATGAAAATATATCAAATTTTAACAATGGCTATTTCTATATAGGTTTTCCTTGTATTTTCCCACTTTCCCTATGATGATTTTTTTGTGTGTGATCATTTTCCTAAATTTACAATACCATTAGTTTACCTAGAACATTAATTAGTGACACAATAATACCATCTAATACAAAGTACATATTAAAATTTCCCCAATTGTCCCAATGTTATCCTTTATACCTTTTTAAAAATAAGTCCAAGATCCAATTAAGGATAACAGATTGTATTTACTTATGTCATTTCAGTCAATTTAGAATAGTTCTCTACCATTTTTTTCTTTTTGATACTTTATTTTTGAAGACTCTAGGCCAATCATCTTATAGAATATTACACTATCTGTATTTGTCTAATTGTTTCCTTCATATCAGATAAACATTTTTGGTAAGAACACTAGACTGTATGTCCCACTGTGTCAGTTTATCTCCTTATTGGCCATGTGAATTTAGAGCATCTGATGAAGGAGATGTCTGCCATATTTCTCTCCTGTTGGGGTACCTGTTCCCTTTTGTAGTCAATAAGTGATCTCTAGGGTGGTAAGACCTTGAGACTGATGAAACTATGCTGTTTCCTACCAAAGTCTAACCTGATATTAGTTCTACCGTCCTGAATCAATCACCACACTGAGAAATGCAAAACAGGGATTTGTCTGCATTTACAAACTGGCAATTATTTCCCCCTGGCCTTCTATTATAGATAAGTGGATTTGTTTTTATTTAGTATGTTAAATTCCACTGACATCATCATTCTTTTGAATAGTTAAACTTTCCCACATTCATCCTGTCAGAGTTCCCTCCATCTGAAACTCTGTCCTCCCAACATGTTCAGTCCTTAAGCATTCATTTGCTTTCAGGCATCATGTACTTTTGCAGACCCAGAGTCACTTTTTTCAAGAAGCCCTAGATCTTTTTGTGGGGGAAAAAAAGCAAAAACCATTATTTAGAAAAGAAAACAACACCTCTGAGCAAGAGGTGTGCACATTATTACTGAGGTGTCTTTGTGTCTAGACCTTTTCAGTGGGCCGGGCTAGAATTTTTTTAAAATCAGGAGTTGATACTGATAATCTCCACTTCAAGGCTAACATCACAGGATTCTTTCTTACCTCATTTTTTATTTTTATTTCCTTCTCCCAGTGACAACCTGGTTCCCAGTTACATTAGGATATTGATTTACTTATACTAACTATAGTACATACTAGTTTTCGAGTTACTACAATGATACCATTGCCAACAACTAAACATATGAAGTGCAACTTCTTCTCCTGTTCCTTTTGCCCTTGACTATATCCTTCTAGGGGTACAGAGCAGCACTTTGTTAAAAAGTTACTTTAATTAACTCTTTTAAAAAATTTATGGTGAAATAGTAGCCATGTAGGATGTGGCAGTTGGACTATAAAAAAAAGGCTGAGCATTGAAGAATTGATGCTTTCGAGTTGTGGTGCTGGAGAAGACTCTTGAGAGTCCCTTGAACTGCAAGATGATCAAACCACTTAATCCTAAAGGAAATCAACCCTGAATATTCATTAGAAGGACTGGTGCTGAAGCTTCAATTCTTTCGCCACCTGGTATGAAGAGCTGATTCACTAGGAAAGATCCTGATGCTGGGAAAGATTGAAGGCAAAAGAAGAAGACAGCAGCAGCAGATGACGTGGTTAGATAGCATCACCTACTCAACGGACATGAGTTTGAGCAAACTCTAGGAGATAGTGAAGGACAGGTAAGCCTGGTGCACTGCAGTTCACGGGGTTGCAAAGAATTGGACACAACTTAGTGAATGAACAACAAGAATAACAAAATTTATGGTTGTATAATCAATTTGATCCCTTTCACGAATCACTGCCTTGTCACAGCGAACAGGGCTGGTATAATTCAGTGAAGCTATGAGCCACGCGTTTAGGTGATGGTGAGGATAGGGAGGCCCGGCACGCTGCAGTCCATGGGTCACAAAGTGTTGGACATGACTGGGCAACTGAACAACAACAGCAATCAGTTTGATATACTGGTTTTGATTATTAGTTGTTTTCTGTATGTTAAATTTCAGGATTTGTTTTCACTTTTGTTTAACTTTATGTAGTTGAATATATAAATATTTACATGGCTCAAAGTAAAAACTATACAAAAACAGATACTCAGAAAAGTCCCATTTCCACTGTTATTTCCTCCACCCATATCCACCCACTCTTTATCACTTGTTTCTGGTTATGTTACTAAGTACTTGCTACAAAAGTGATTTGTGGAGGTGTTTCCTCTGGAATAATTACTGTAAGTGAGACTGCCAGGTGAAAGGGTAAATGTTTACTTATACACTTCTGTGAGATATTGCCATATTCTCCTCCACAGGGACTGCTGACCATTCTTGAATGATGGTTTAACTAATATTAAATTCTCTGTTGTTGGAACTTCCCTGGTGGTGCAGTGGCTGACTCCACCTTCCAAGGCAGCAGGTATGGGTTCAATCCCTGGTCAGGGAGCTAAGACGCCTCATGGACAAAAAAAAAAAAACCAAAACGCAAAACAGGAGCAATATTGTAATAAATTCAATAAAGATTTCAAAAATGGTCCATATCAAAAAAGAAAACTGAGAAAAGAATTTGTCAACTCAACTGCTGTTTTTCAGAGGTATGACAGAAATGGTTTCTGGTTCTCAAAGTCTGTGCTCTCTTCTCTTCTGAAGCACACAGCTGACCTGTATTTCCCAGTCGTCCAGGCAGTTAGGAATGGCCATGTGACTGACTGCTCGCCAATGGGGTGTGGGCAGATGTGATGTCAGCCATTTCTGGGCAAAACTCATCCTTCCTTCTCTAAGCAACTACAGCAACTCTGAAGGGCACACGGTCAAGGAAGCAGAGCTGCCACCAGCTGGGCGTGGAGGGCTGCAAATGCTCACCTAGGACTGTTACATGGAGAAACAAACTCGCACTCAATCTGAGCCACTATAGTTTTTACCTAATTTTACAGCATTTTAGCCTATTCTACTTAATACAAAATACTTCCAGTTGCTTCTTTTTCACATCCTTCCCGTCCAGCTGCATATGTCCCTGCTTCTATTTCAAAATTTTTATCCATTGTAAGCCTTCACTGTATCTTTGGCTGTTCTCAGCCTCATGTAAGTATCCTTAGCCAGAGCCCTGGCTTGTAAGACGTGGTACTTTACACATATTATAGTTATTGATGGTTCAACTACCTCGTGATTCACCCTGACCAGGGGCTCTTTCTGCCAGGAACAGACACAAAACCAACCATTCTCCAGTGTGAACTTCCTGCTTACAAAATTAGCCTTCATTTGACATTGTCCAGTTTGTAAGTACCTAATTTATCCAGGTTATTTTTACTTCTGTTTCCAGTATTTCTGGCACACAAATGTATACACAAGATTAAAGTTTATTTAACAAAGAACTGGTTGGTCCCAGACTGACCTCTGAAGGGTTAATTGGTAAGTGCTACTCCATACCAGCAGCACATCCTTGATGTCTCTGACCTTCTCATCATCTCACTGTGGTAACATATAAGCTAAACTATGCTTCCCTGGGTTGCTGCTGATTATGTTATTTATAATTAAATCAACAGCATGAGGAAGTCAAGATGTATGTGCCCTGTTTCCTCCAGATCCTTACAATGTTCTGGAAAAAATTAGGTTACATTGATGAGATTCAGTTTTCCATAAGACTATCATTAATTTTTACCCAATGCTCTAGGTTTGCTTATAAATTAACATTCTAATGATGTATATTTTCCTATATCCTTCCCTCATAATGTGACTATGTCTTATTTATTGCAAACTCCACACATGTATATTCATCTTTTTATCATTTTGGTGAGAACAAACAGACTAACACAAGTGCAATGTTCATAATTAAGAAGAAAGGGGTTCCATACCTTATATTGCTTTTGACACCAAATTAAAAAATTTTTTTTAGTTTATTTTTAATTGAAGAATAATTGCTTTACAAAATTTTTTTGTTTTCTGTCAAACATCAACAGGAATCAGCCACAGGTATACATATGTCCCCTCCCTCTTGAACCTCCCTCCCATCTCCCTCCCCATCCCACCCTTGTAGGTTGATACAGAGTGCCTGTTTGAGTTTCCTGCCACTAAATTTTAAGAATGTTATCAATAGTGCTCGCTTCGGCAGCACATATACTAAAATTGGAACGATACAGAGAAGATTAGCATGGCCCCTGTGCAAGGATGACATGCAAATTCGTGAAGCGTTCCCTATTTTTCAGAAAAATAAACAACCCAATCAAAAAATGGGCCAAAGAACTCAACAGGCATTTCTCCAAAGAAGACATACGGATGGCTAACAAACACATGAAAAGATGCTCAACATCACTCATCATCAGAGAAATGCAAATCAAGACTACAATGAGGTACCATTTCACACCAGTCAGAATGGCTGTGATTCAAAAGTCTGCAAGCAATAAATGCTAGAGAGGGTGTGGAGAAAAGGGAACCCTCTTACAGTGTTGGTGGGGATGCAAACTAGTACAGCCACTATGGAAAACAGTGTGCAGACTCCTTAAAAAATTGCAAATAGAACTGCCTTATGACCCAGCAATCCCACTGCTGGGCATACACACCAAGGAAACCAGAATTGAAAGAGACACATGTACCCCAATGTTCATTGCAGCACTGTTTATAATAGCCAGGACATGGAAACAACCTAGATGTCCATCAACAGATGAATGGATAAGCAAGCTGTGGTATATATACACAATGGAGTATTACTCTGCCATTAAAAAGAATAAATTTGAATCAGTTCTAATGAGATGGATGAAACTGGAGTCCATTATACAGAGTGAAGTAAGCCAGAAAGAAAAACACCAATACAGTATACTGACACATATATATGGAATTTAGAAAGATAGTAATGATGACCCTGTATGTGAGACAACAAAAGAGACACAGACATAGAGAACGGACTTTTGGCCTCTGAGGGAGTAGGAGAGAGTGGGATGATTTGGGAGAATGGCATTGAAGCATATATACTATTATGTAAGAAACGAGGCACAGGTCTATGTTTGATGCAGGATGCAGGATGCTTGGGGCTGGTGTATGGGGATGATCCAGAGAGACGTTGTGGGGTGGGAGGGGGATTCAGGATTGGGAGCTTGTGTACACCTGTGGTGGATTCATGTCGATGTATGGCAAAGCCAATAGAGCATTGTAAAGTAAAATTTAAAAAATAAATAAATTAATTTTAAAAAAAAGAATGATATCAATAAACAGGAATATACCTAAAGAAGTTAACACATATGGGAAAAGTGCTCATAAGAGCAATAGTTAGAGGGTTATAAGATTGGGAGTTGTTCAAAAGCAGGACATGTTATTTGGGAGCTAGTGTTTGCATTACCACCAGAAATGTTGTAATATATATGGGACTAATGCTTAGTGAACATGCTTATAAAGAGGCTTAGTCCTCAAAGGACTTTTGAACTAGAGACTGCTTCCTAGTTCTCAATGATTATCCTCAGCTTTAATCCTGCTCTTAAGCAAAGGAAAGGGTTTAAGCATACAATGATCTGGAAAGTACCAATCAGAAACCCACACTCAATGAGACCTCACCAGCAGTCCCGAGCTCTTGGGATGACTCAATAATCAGATGATGACATTGCTCAAGTTCAGTTGTCTAAAGTTTCTAAAACTATGGCTTTGTTGGTTATTGCTGAGAAAGTAAACTAGGCCACCTAAGGAAGATCCCTTTTTCAACTTCATACAATCTGGGATAGCCTACCCAATCAACCTGGGGTCTAGGTGTCCTGTAAGTCATTGACAACAGCATTCCAGACCTATGCCAGCTTACTCTACTACCATAAACACCCACCGGTTTTTTCCCATTCTCTCAGGATTTGGAAAATATCACACACATCTCACATTGATTAATTTTATTATTTTTATTGAAGTAGAGTTGATTTACAATATTACATTAGTTTCAGGTGCACAGTAGATCCAGTATTTTTACAGACTATTCTCCATTAAAAATTATGAGATAATGGCTATAATTTCCATATATTATATAATATATTCTTGATAGTTATGTATTTTATATATAGTAGTTTGTATCTCTTTTAATGCCATCCTCCTACCTTGCTCCTCCTTCCTTCCCCCTCCCCACTGGTAACCACTAGTTTGCTTTTATAATCTGTGAATATGTTTCTCTTTTGCTATATACATTTGTCTTTTTAGATTCTACATATACATTATATCATACAGTATTTGTCTTTCTCTGAATTATCTAAGCATTAACATCCTCTAGGTGCATTCACATTGCTGCAAATGGCAGGATTTCATTTTTATGGCTGAGTAGTATTCCACTGTATACATATATCTTCTTTATCCATTCATCTGTTGATGGACACCTCAATTGCTTCTATATTTTGGTTACTGTAAACAGTGCTTGCTATGAACACTGGGGTGCAGTGTTTTCTTTTTGAATTCATGTTTTGTTTTTTTTTTCTTTTCAAATATACACCTAGGAGTGGGATTGCTGAATCATTTAGCAACTATACTTCTAGTTTTTTGAGGAACTTCCATAGTGATTTCATAGTGGTTGTACCAATTTACATTTCCACCGAAAGTGTACAAGGGTTACCTTTTCTCCACATCCTCGTGAACATTTGTTATTTGTGTTCCTTTTTAGCCATTCAGACAAGTGTGAGGTGATATCTCACTGTGGTTTTGATTTGCATTTCTGGAATCATTAGTGATGTTGAGCTCTGTGTGTCTTCGATGGAAAAATGTCTGTTCAAGTATTCTGCCCATTTTTGATTAGGCTTGTTGGTTTTTGGATATTGCACTGTCTGAGCTGTTTATTTTGGATATTAACCCCTCGTCAGGCCTTTGTCATTGTTCAGTCTCTAAGTGTCTCTTTGTGACCCCATGGACTTCAGCAGGCCCGGCTTCCCTGTCCTTCACTGTCTCCCACAGTTTGCTCAAATTCACATCCACTGATTTGGTGCTATCTAACCATCTCATCCTGTGCCATCCTCTTCTCCTTTTGCCTTCAATCTTTCCCAGCGTCAGGATCTCTTCCAATGAGTTGGCTCTTCATATCAGCTGGCCACTTTAAGTACTGGGACTTCAGCAACAGTCCCACCAATGAATATTCAGGACTGATTTCCTTTAGGATTGACTAGTTTGATCTCCTTGCTGTCCAAGGGACTCTCAAAAGTCCTCTGCAGCACAACTGTCAGCCATATCATTTGCAAGTATTTTCTCTCATTCAGTAAGTTGTCTATTTGTTTTGTGGATGGTTTCTTTATGCAAAAGCTTTTAGGTTTAATTAGGTCCCATTTGTTCCTTTCTGCTTTTATTCCTTTGCCTTAAAAGACAGATCCAAAGAGAAAAAAAATCTACAATTTAGGTCAAAGAATGTTCTCCCAATGTTCTCTTCTAGGATCTTTATGGTTTCAGGTGTTACAGTTAAATCTTTAATCCATTTTAAGTTTACTTTTTTAAAGGGTGAGATGAAATATTTCAATCCCATTCTTTAACATGTAGCTGTCCAGTTTTCCCAGCACCATTTACTGAAGAGACTGTCTATTCTCCATTGTATATTCTTGACTGCTTTATCACAGATCAATTGACCATAAGTGTGTGAACTTATTTCTGGGTTTTCTATCCTGTTCCATTAATCTGTAATCTGTTTTTGTGCCAATACAATCCTGTTTTGATCACTGTAACTTTGTAGTGTAGCTTGAATGAAGTCTGGGAAGTGCTAGCTCCATCTAAAATTATTTGATATCCCTTTTAAGTTACTGATTTCTCCAGTGCTTAGACTAAGAACCATAGACTTCTCAGTCCTCCAGAATTTTCAGGTCAGTAAAAAACTGGGACATAGGCAATGAATATACAGATTTTTTTCTGGACACTTTTTAAAATTAATATTACTGGACACTCAAATGGAAGTATTTTGTCATAGCTGTAAGTCAGGTCTCCCAAGCTCAACAAGTAGGAAGCAAGACCTTTTAAGGTCAAAATCTCATTGTGCATAGTTCTGTTATCTTCACATTGATTTTTTNCTCCCAAGACACAGGTTGGGGCAAAGAAGGGGAGACCTGAGACCCTAAATTGGAACGGACAAGCAGAGAATAACAGCCTAGTGAATCTCAATTTTTTTTTCCTTTTCCCAGAAGCCTCAGAAAGCCGAGGCAAACTTGCCCAAGGTCAGGCAGCAAGTTAGTACAAGGACATTGGCCCCTCTCCCTCGGGGTCAAGGTTCATTAGGTACTGGCCCTGCACTGAAGCAGCCAAGTAAAGATGGCCCGTTGTCCCAGAGCTGGAGCTGCAAATCCAAATTAGCCAGAAGAAGACAGCAGAGTGGGGGAGGATGGGCACCCAGGGGCCGGCCATGCGTCCTCTGTGTCTGCACGGCAATGAACACCTGCTCCCTTGTCTCTCTGTGACCTGCTGCCTGTCCCCAGCCCCCCGTCTTCCTTTCTCGAGTTCCCCCCAGGCGTGGGTCACAGGAGCTCAGCCCCAGGATTGGCAGGGATGAGGGGAAGAGGCTCCACTTCCCTGGTAGCCAGCCCTGCTCATCGATTCCCCAGAGCTGCTCACTGATCCAGCACAAGATGGTTTAATTGAAGTCATTACAATAAATGGTGCAGAAAAGCAACACCCTTAGTCTGCCAGGAGCCTCAGAGGTGAGAGGAAGGGCCTCTGGGAAACCCAGAGCTCACAGCTGGCTATGGCGGAAAGGCTACAGGGCTGAGAAGTCACATCAGCCTGGGTTCAAATCCTGACCCTGTCACTTACAAGCCCTGTGGCCTTGTCAAGTCCCTTTATCTTCTTGAGCTCCTGTGTCCTTGTCCAGGAAAATGAGGCTTTCGTTATTTGGCCTCCATGCACGGCCACCAGGCCATGCAAGGCCCTGGGCGCTGCCTGCCTCGCCTGCTCTTCTCCTGTGACACCCCCCTCCCGCCCTGCCCTGCACCTCCACACTGCAGATGGTTACTCNTTTTTTAAAGCATGAGACTAATGGCAGAAGTTTCAGAGATTAAGAGAAGTTTTGGAGAGCAGGTAGGCTCCTTAAGTCAATTCTATCTAAATACATATGGTGCTTTTCAGTTTATAAAGCATTTTATGGAGATTATTGGATTCAAACTGTCTAAATCATGCTCTTGAACCTACATCCCATGAATCATGCCAAGATGTTGAAGTGTTAGAAACAGTAACAGTGGTCTTTTCCCCAATTAGACATGATGAATAAGAGCCATAAGATGAAAGAGAAACATATTCACATGAACAGAATAAAGGAAAACAAATCATATAATTGTATTAAGAAATGCAGAAAAAAAGCCTTTGACAAAATTCAACATCCATTCACAATAAAACCACTCAGGAAAGTAGGAATTGAGGGAAATTTCCTCAACCTGGTAAAGGCTATCTATTAAAAAATCTACAGCTATCATCACACTTAATTGTGAAAAACTAACCACCTTTTCCTTAAAAGAACCAGGGGGAAAAAGGCATAGAGATTAGAAAGGATAAAATAAAACTCTTTGTAGATGATGTTTATCTTCTCTTGCAAGAACCCCAAAATTACAACTCACTGCTGAGCAATCATCGACAGGAGAATGTTCGATCCCACCAAAAAAAATACCCCAGGTCCAAGGGGAAAGGAGAAGCCCCAGCAAGATGGTAGGAAGGGTGAAATCATGTTTAGAATCAAACCCCATAATCGCCAAAGATGTTCGGAGGGCTGAAACAAAACCTTGTGTGCACCAGGACCCAGAGACCCCACAGGGACTGAGCCAGTGGCCTGCTGCAGGGGCAGAGGCTCTGGGTGCAGCTACTTAGGTCACACAGCCTATGGCATAAACCCTGTCTCTTGGAAGAGGTTGCTATTACCCTACCATAGAGCCATCGAGTGGAAGATCCACAAACTGAAGAATAATTATACCAAAGAAATTCTCATACTGTTAAGAAAGTTCTAGGACCCACAACAGCTTTCCCAACCTGGGGATCTGGCAAAGGGACTGAGAACTCCCAGAGAATTTGACTTTGGAGGCCAGTGGGATGTGATTACAGAACTTACACAGGACTGGGGAAATAGACTCTTGGAGGGCACAAACAAAACCGTGTGCNTCCCAACCTGGGGATCTGGCAAAGGGACTGAGAACTCCCAGAGAATTTGACTTTGGAGGCCAGTGGGATGTGATTACAGAACTTACACAGGATTGGGGAAATAGACTCTTGGAGGGCACAAACAAAACCGTGTGCACACCAATCCAGGAGAAAGGAGCAGGGACCCCCCCAAGAGACTGACCCAGACTTGCCTGTGAGTGTCCAAGATTCTCCGGCAGAGGCGTGGGTCAGCTGTGGCCTGCTGCAGGGTCAGGGGCACTGAGCGGGGCAGTTCCTGCACAGGATCTTTTCAAGGAGGCCACCATCATCTTCATTACCTCCACCACAGTTTGGTCCCAGATCAAACAACAGGGAGGGAACACAGCCCCACCCTTCAACAGAAAATTGGATTAAAGATTTATGGAGCATGGCTGCACACATCAGAACAAGACCCAGTTTCCCTGAGTCAGTTTCTCCCATCAGGAAGCTTCCATAGCCCCTTATCCTTCTCCAGAGGGCAGACAGAATGAAAACCATCATCACAGAAAACTAATCAAACTGATCCCATGGATCACAGCCTTGTTGAACTCAATGAAATTATTAGTCATGCCAAGTAGGGTCACCCAAGGTGGATGGGTCATGGTGGAGAGTTCTGACAAAACATGGTCCACTGGAGAAGGGAATGGCAAACCACTTCAATATTCTTGCACTGAGAACCCCATGAACAGTATAAAAAGGCAAAAAGATAGGACACTGAAAGATGTACTCCCCAGGTTGGTAGGTGCCCAATATGATACTGGAGAAGAGTGGAGAAATAACTCCAGAAACAATGAAGAGATGAAGCTAAAGTGAAAACAATGACCAGTTTTGGATGTGACTGGTGATGCAAGTGAAGTCCAATGCTACAAAGAGCAATATTGCATAGGAACCTGGAATGTTAGGTCCATGAATCAAAGTAAATTAGAAGAGGTCAAACAGGAGATGGCAAGAGTGGACTTCAACATTTTGGGAATCAGTGAACTAAAAGGGACTTATGGGCAAATTTAATTCAGATGACCATTACATCTACTACTGTGGGCAAGACTCCCTTAGAAGAAATGAGTAGCCCTCATAGTTTACAAAAGAGCCCAAAATGCAGTTCAGTTCAGTCACTCAGTCATGTCTGACTCTGTGATCCCATGAACTGCAGCACGCCAGGCTTCCCTGTCCATCACCAAATCTCAGAGTCCACCCAAACCCATGTCCATCGAGTCGGTGATGCCATCCAACCATCTCATCCTCTGTCATCCCCTTCTCCCTCCTGCCCTCAATCTTTCCCCGCATCAGGGCCTTTTAAAATGAGTCAGTTCTTCTCATCAGGTGGCCAAAGTATTGGAGTTTCAGCTTCAACNGTTGAAAATTTTTGAAAAGGAACAAAGTTGAAAGGCTTACACTACCTTGATTTCAAGACTGATAAACTACAGAGCTAAAGATGGTGCAGTACTAGCTTAAGAACAAACATAACAGAGTAGAGAATTCCAACAGTGCACTTGATTTACAGGGAAGTATCAAGGCAATTTAATGGAGGAAAGCCTTTTCAATAAATGGTTCTATATCAAATGTATATCAAATACATAACTGTATGAAAAAGAAGGAGCTCAATCACACCATATCCAATAGTTAATTTGGGACTGATCATAGGCCTAAACATAAAAGCTAAGACTCTAAAGCTTCTAGAAGGAAAACAAAGAAGAAAATCTTTGCAACCTTGGGGGTAGGTAGAGAATTATTAAGCAAACACAAAAGCAACAACCATAAAAGAAAAAATTAAGAAGAAAGCTCATTAAAGTTAAAATCTTTATATAAGAAAACGAAAAAGCAAGAGACACACTGTGGGAGAATATTCACTACACAAATATCTAACAAAGGATGTGTGCTCAGACTACCAGGCAGTCTACCTACCTACCTATCAATAGTGCCTAAAAATCAATAATAAAAAGACAAACTACTCAAAACAAAAATGTGGCAAAACACTTGAAAAGACAGTTAAAATGAAAATGAACAAACGGTCAACAGCATGTGAAAAGATGCTCAACATCATTAGTCATCAGGAAAAAGATAATTAAAAGCATGTAGTCATTCAATTTCACATCCATCAAGATGGCTAAAATAAGACAAAATATCAAATATTAGAAAAGACACAAGAGTATTAAATGGTACAATCCCTTGGAAAAGTATGACATTTAAACACACATCTATCCTATGATCCAGTATTTCTATTCCTAGATATTTACCCAGGAGAAACTAAAATACATGTCCACAAAGAGACTGGAATGAAAATACCAAATGCTAGTGAGTTACATGGAGCAACAGGAACTCTCACTGCTGGTGGAAATATGGTACAGCCACTTAAAACAGTTTAGCTTGGCAGTTTCTTACAAAATTAAACATATTCTTATCGTAAGATCCAGCAGTTGCCCTCCATGGTATTTACACAAAGGAGTCTAAAACTTTTGTCCACACAAAAGCCTACACACAAGTCGTTACAGCAGCTCTATTCATAATTGCCAAAAGTTGGAAGAAACCAAGCTATCCTTCAGAAAGTAGATAAATTTATTACTCAGCATTAAAAAAGAAGAGAAAGCTATCAAATCATAAAAAGACATGGAGGAACCTTAAAAATGCATTTACTAGGTGAAAGAAGCCAATGTGAAAAAGTTATATACTGTATGATTCCAACTATATGACATTCTGGAAAAGGCAAAACTATGGAGATGGTAAAAAGATGAGTAGTTGCCAAGGCTTAGAGGGGAGGAAGGGATGAACAGGTGGAGCACAAAGTATTTCCAGTATTACTCTGTATGATACCATAATGGTGAATACATGTCATTATACACCTGTCCAAACCCATAGAATGTACGATACCAGGAGAGAACTGTGATGTAAACTATGGACTTCGGGTGATTATGTTGTGCCAATGCAGGTTCATTTTGTAACAAACGTACCACTGACTGGAGATGTTGATAATAAAGCAACACATACAAGGAGACAGGAAATATACGGGATATCTCTCTGGGAAATTGTATGATGGCTCAATTTTGTTGTGAATTTAAAACTGTTCTAGAAGATAAAGTCTATTTAAAAAAAAAAGGATTGCACATAGTTAGGAAATATTTCCTAGATATGTAATTAAAAGTGCAAGCCATAAAAGAAAAATTGCTGTCTTAGACTTTATCAAAATTGAAAACTTTTCTCTTTAAAAGGTATCATTAAGAAAATAAAAAGTCATAGATTTACAGAAAATATCTGCATGTCATATACATATGATAAAACCCTTGCCTCTAGAATTTGTTTTAAATTTGCATATTTTTATTCAAAGATATTTTAATATTTCAAAGAATATAAAAAAGTTTTGAAACTCTATATGATGATAACCCAATTAAAAAGTGGGCAAAAGATTTAACTAGATATTTCACCAAAGCAGATACATAGATGATAAATAATAATGGTAAAGAATCTGCCTGCAATGCAGGAGACTTGGGTTCAATCCCTGGGTTGAAGATCCCCTGGAGAAGGGAATGGCTACTCACTCCAGTATTCTTGCCTGGGAAATCCCATGGACAGAGAAGCCTAGTGGGCTACAGTCTATGGGGTTGCAAACAGTTAGACACAACTAAGCAACTAACACTTTCCCTTTCTTTTAAAAAAAAAAAAAGCACATGGAAAGGTGCTAATCATCATTAGTTACTGTTGTTGTTCAGACCCTAAGTCGTGTCCTACTCTGCGACCCCATGGACTGCAGCACGCCAGGCTTCTCTGTTCGTTACTATCTCCCAATTCATGTTGGTCCAATTCATGTCCATTGAGTCGGTGATGCCATCCAACCATCTCAACCTCTGTCGTCCCCTTCTCCTGCCCTCAATCTTTCCCAGCATCAGGGTCTTTTCCAGTGAGTCAGCTCTTCTCATCACATAACCAAAGTACTGGAGCTTCAGCAGAAGTCCTTCTAATGAATATTCAGGGTTGACCTCCTTTAAGATTAACTGGTTTGATCTCTCTGCTATCTAAGGGACTCTCAAGAGTCTTCTCCAGCACAATTTGAAAGCATCAATTCTTTAGCACTTAGCCTTCTTTATGGTCCAACTCTTACATTCAAACATGGCTAATGGAAAAACCACAGCTTTGACTATATGGACCTTTGCCAGCAAAGTGATGTATCTTCTTTTTTTAATATGCTGTCTAGATTTTTCATTAGTCATTCAGTTCAGTTCAGTCGCTCAGTTGTGTCCGACTCTTTGCAACCCCATGAATCGCAGCACGCCAGGCCTCCCTGTCCATCACCAACTCCCAGAGATCACTCAGATTCACGTCCATTGAGTCAGTGATGGCATCCAGCCATCTCATCCTCTGTCGTCCCCTTCTCCTCCTGCCCCTAATCCTTCCCAGCATCAGAGTCTGGAAATGTAAATTTAAACTTTAATAAGGGCTGCCCTGGTGGCTCAGAGGTTAAAGCATCTGCCTGGAATGAGGGAGACTCAGGTTCGATCCCTGGGTTGGGAAGACCCCCTGGAGGAGGAAATGGCAACCCACTCCAGTACTCTTGCCTGGAGAATCCCATGGAGGGAGGAGCCTGGTAGGGTACAGGTAAGAGTTGGACACGACTGAACGACTTCACCTCACTTCAAGGGAATTCCTTGCCGGTCCAGTGGTTAGGACTCTGAGCTTCCACTGCAGGGGACATGGGTTCAATCTCTGGTTGGGGAACTAATCCTGCAAGCAAGCTGAGTGGTGTATCCAGAAAAACATAAACTGTAATAAGATACCCTCATATATCCATGAGAATGGCTATGATAAAAAACTAACAATATCGAGTGTTGGCAAGAACATGGAGAAATCAAAACCATCATACATTGTTGGTGCAACTCTAATGTTGTATAGTCACTTTTGGAAAACAGTTTACTTTAAAAGTTAAACATAAACTTACCATAGAATCTAGTAATTACACTCCTAAGAATCTCTCCAGGAGAAATAAAAATGTAGAACCCCGTACATCTTACATGAATGTTCATAGAAACATTATTTATAATAGCCAAAAACCAGAAACAATTTAAATGTTCATCAACTAATGAAGAAATAAAATGTGGTACATCCATAAAACTGAATACTATTCAATGATACAAAGGAAGAAGCTACTGATAAGTGAAAGTCGCTCAGTCATGTCTGACTCTTTGGAACCCCATGGACTATACAGTCCATGGAATTCTCCAGCCAGAATACTGGAGTGGGTAGCCTTTCCCTTTTCCAGAGGATCTTCCCAACCCAGTGATCGAACTCAGATTGCCCACGTTGCAGGCAGATTCTTTACCAGCTGAGCCACAAGGGAAGCCCAGGAATACTGGAGTGGGTAGCCTATCTCTTCTCCAGCAGATCTTCCCCACCCAGGAATTGAACCAGGGTCTCCTGCATTGCAGGCAGATTCTTTACTGACTGAGCTAAAGTGGTTTTTCCTGTGGTCATGTATGGATGTGAGAGTTGGACTGTGAAGAAGGCTGAGCACCGAAGAATTGATGCTTTTGAACTGTGGTGTTGGAGAAGACTCTTGCGAGTCCCTTGGACTGCAAGGAGATCCAACCAGTCCATTCCGAAGGAAATCAACCCTGAGATTTCTTTGGAAGGAATGATGCTGAAGCTGAAACTCCAGTACTTTGGCTACCTCATGAGAAGAGCTGACTCACTGGAAAAGACTCTGATGCTGGGAGGGATTGAGGGCAGGAGGAGAAGGGGACGACCGAGGATGAGATGGCTGGATGGCATCACGGACTCGATGGACATGAGTCTGAGTGAACGCCAGGAGATGGTGATGAACAGGGAGGCCTGGCATGCTGCGATTCATGGGGTCGCAAAGAGTCGAACACAACTGAGCGACTGAACTGAACTGAGCTAAAATTGATGAACTTCAAAAATATTCTGCTAAGTGAAAGAAACAAGACACTAAAAACCTACATATACTAGGATTCTATTTATAGGAAACATCCAGAAAAGGCAAGAGACAGAAAGCAGATCAATGGCTGCCTGGGTTTAGGAGTAGGGACTGAGTTAGTATGAGGGAACTCTGGGAGTGACAGCTGTACAAGTCTATAACAATAAAAGAATTGTACACTTACGACGGCTGGATTTCCCGGTATGCAAACTGCACCTCAATAAAACTGTGTGTTTTAAAAAGGACTTGTAAAAGAAAGTTCACAGCAGTTTTCTTCATTTAAACCCCAAACTGAAAAGCTTTGGCCTTCCAAGAAGAATAGATGAATTAATGGTGGTATAATCAAGCAGTGGAATACAAGCTATTATAACAGCTATTGTAAAGAACATACGGAAACACACAATATGCATGAAGCTCACAAGCATTATGTTGACAAAAGACGCCACTTTTGTTTTGCTATTGTATACTGTATTTCATTCATAAAAGTCTGTTTGCTGTAGACAAACTCCGAATCAAGCACACTTATGTCCAGAAGGTATGGTATGCGTGTCTATCTGGAAATCATAATGTGTCAAGTAGTTAATATAAATGAGTGGCTAATGATTTAATATTCAGTTTTAATGTTTTAATTATGTCAAATGATAGACACATATATTTAACATGTATATGTTATTTAACATAATCAAACTCATTATTTGCATATTTACTTACTGACCTACTCCAAACATAATTATAAAGGGCCAAAAATATATTCCTGGCATCCAAGTTCAAATTGTGCCTCAGTCACAAAAATGATGTTGATATCTCACTTCTTCTTCATGATAGGATCTGAGTGTACCTTTCAGCACACACAATTTAACATGAATTTCCTGGTGCGCTCCTGGGAGGAAAAGTGTCAGGTGGCCCAACAGTCCCAGATTCACGAAGCAGAAACAGGTTTGGTACCAGTCAGGTCCAGCAGGTTCAGGACCAGTAAGTGAGGCTGTCATGTCAGGCCTCCACTAACTAACTTCACATCCCGCTGCTCCATTGGAAGGCAAGTGAAAACATGCAGACATATACCCTGAGGAGCTATTACAACTCAGAACTCTGGCCAGGAGGAAGAAACCGTCATAGGTAGTCACCCATCTTTCAGGTAAGTCCCCTCTCTCTCCCCAAACCTCCAGGAGTCCCACTTAGAACCTGCTCGGAGTGGGGCCTTGATGCGCGTGATGACAAACAAGGCATGCTTGCTGCTCCCCAGAGAATGTGTCCACAGACCACACTGTCCAGTGCCTGGGAGGGTGTCTGTCAGGGTCCTTCCTATACTCCTGCTGCCTTTTAAACACTGTTTAGAAGGTCTGTGCCTTTTGACCCAGGATCTCCACTCCAGGAATTCATCACACGGAAATAATCAGAGCTGAAGGAAGTAAGCATAGCCTGAGCAGCTCACTTCGGCATACTTACAATAGCCTACAGAACACTCCAGCCCCAAATGGATCGGAACAATTCAAATGCCTCACAAGAGTTCAGTTCAGTCGCTCAGTCATGTCCAGCTCTTTGCAACCCCATGGACTATAGGACGTCAGGCTTCCCTGTCCTTTATCATCTCCCGGAGTTTGCTCACTCATATTCATAAAGTCGGTGATGCCATCCAATCATCTCGTCGTCCCCTTTTCCTCCTGTTCCTCACAATAGAGAAGTAGTCAAAATCCACTGGACTTAATTCATACTCAAATGAATTATGACAGTCCTAAGATGGACTACTATCTGCAGCCATGAAAGGTTAAAGAACCAGAAAATGCTGACAGTACAATCTTAGATGACAGAAGCGAGATAAAAGCGGTATATATCAAGGTTTTTCATGTGGGGAGACACTGTGGTGAAACTCCCCATGCCACTCAGACACTCAGCTGATCCCTGAGCATCAGTGTTACCGAGGAGTGAGCTGTTATACTCAGACAACCTTGATGGCAGGGGATGGGAGGATGACAACCAGTGGTGCACACAGAATTATTCCAGTATTGGGTAAACAGGAAAAACATATGAACATACACAGATCAGAGGTAATTAATGCCAGGCCACCTGTGACTGGTAAGGTCATGGCCTTGTAGACCAATACTTCTCAAGCATGAATGTGGATTCTGTGAAAAGCTGGATTGTGGTTCACTAAGTCTGGTGTTGGAGACGGCAATGGCACCCCACTCCAGTACTCTTGCCTGGAAAATCCCATGGACGGTAGGCTGTAGTCCATGAGGCCGCTAAGAGTCGGATACAACTTAGTGACTTCACTTTCACTTTTCACCTTCATACACTGGAGAAGGAAATGGCAACCCACTCCAGTTTTCTTGCCTGGAGGATCCCAGGGACAGAGGAGCCTGGTAGGAGGCCGTCTATGGGGTCGCACAGAGTAGAACACGACTGAAGCGACTTAGCAGCAGCAGCATGTCTGGAGTGGGGCTGAGGTTCTGTACTTCTAATAAGCTCCCAATGCAGCTGGTCCACAGGCCACACAGGGACAAGCTAGGCTGCAGACTGCACTTCCTGGAGGGACAGATCCAGGCTATGCTTGCAGGGACTAGGTGAGTGTATGGGTGTGCGTTTACTTTTTTACAATCTTCTATGCTTACTAGGTTTTCCACAATGAAAATTCATTGCTTTCGTAATCAGAAAGAAAACCTTTCACTATTCAAAACCTTTGACTCACACCACTAAGAATAAATGCTGGAAAGGGTGTGGAAAAAAGAAAACCCTCCTACTCTGTTGGTAAGAATGTAAATTGGTACAGCCATTATGGAAAACAGCATGCAGTGTCCTGAATAAACTAAAAATAGAGCTACCATATGATTCAGCAATCCCACTCCTGGGCATATATCTGGACAAAACTTGAATTCAAAAAGATAGCACTGCCAGCTCGATGGTAAAGAATCCACCTGCCAATGCAGGAGACATGGTTTTTAATCCCTGATCCAGGAAGATCCTACATGCTGTGCAGCAACTAAGCCTGCGCACCACAACTATTGAGCCTGTGCTCTACAGCCCAGGAGTCACAGCTAGTGAAGCTCACCCACCCTGTGCTCTGCAACAAGAGAAGCCACCACAATGAGAGGCCCTCGCACCAGAACGAGAGGATGGCCCGCGCTTGCCACAACTGGAGACAAGCCCACGCAGCACTCAAGATCCGGCACAGCCCAAATAAATAATTAAAAAAGATACATGGACCCCAGTGTTCACAGTGGCACTGTTTAGAACAGCCAAGACATGGAAGCAACCTAAATGTCCAACAACAAATGAATGGATAAAGATGTGGCATACACGTAAAATGGAATGTTAGTCATAAAAAGAATAAAATAATGCCATTTGCAGCAACATGGGTGGATCTATAGATGATCATATTAAATGAAATAAGTCAGACAAAAACAGATATCATATGGTATCACTTACATGTGGAAGCTAAAATATGACACAAATGAGCTTACCTAAAAAACAGAAATGGACTCACTGCCAAGGGGGAGAGGAGGTGGCAATGGATTGAAAGTTTGGAATTAGTAGGTGCAAACTAGTATATATAGGATGTAGAAACAAGGTTCTACTCTATAAAACAAGGAACTACACCCAATATCCTATAATAAACCATAATGGAAAAGAATAAGAAAAAGACATTTTATATATATATAAAACTGAATGACTGTGCTATACACCTGAATCTAACACAACATTGCAGATTAACTATATGTCAGTAAAATAAAGAACAAAAAAACCTTCGACTTACTAATCATTCTTATAAAAATCCATCCCAGGTAATTCCCTGATGGTCCAGCAGTTAGGACTCTGTATATCCACTGCAAGGGGCCCAGGTTCAATCCCTGGTGTGAGAACTAAGATCCCACAAGCAAAAAAAAGAAATCCATCCCAAATAACAGGAAATGAAACTGAAAGGTAAAAATGCTGTTTCTACTCAGAATACTGCTGACACCAAATATATGGGTTTGTCCACACCAAACAGTTCTAACAGCGAGTACAGAGCTCACTCTGGTGGATTGAGGGCTTGATCTGGTAAGACTACTTTCCTCTTCAGATGGCAGCTGAAAGTCCCTGCTCTCACCTGTACCTTCTACCAAGTGCTTATAAATCAGTGGTTCCCATGACACCCTGCTCTGGCTCGATAATTTGCTTCAGTGGCTCACAGAATTTAGGGAAACGCTTTACTGACAATCACCGGTTTACTATAAATGATACAACTCAGGAACAGCCAAAGGGAAGAGATGCACAGGGCAGGGTGTGGGGAAAGGGCACACAGCTTCCCTGAGCCCTCTGGACACATGATCCTCCCAACACCTTGGTGGGTTCACCAACTCAGAAGTTCTCCAAACCGCCTTGCTTAAGGTTTTTATGGAGATTCCATTACACAGGCACAACTGATTAAATCATTGGCCATGGGTGACTGAATTCAATTCTCCAGCACCTCTTCCCTTCTGGGGGTGGGGAAGCAGGGGCTGAAAATTCCAACCCTGTAATCACATGCTTGGTTCCTCCAACTAGCCCCCAAATCTACCCCCAGTCTCAGCAATCAGCTCATTAGCGTAAACTCAAGTATGGTAGAAAGGGGCTTATTAAGAATAACAAAAGATGCTTCTCTCCTCGAGAGCTCATAAGCCACGGAAGGAGAACAACTATATTTACTTCTTATAGCACAGAATCAAAGGTTTACATACATTCAACTTAGAATGATTCAAAACATTAAAAAATGAGCAAACACTTAGCTCTCTAATATTAAGAGAATGGCTAAAAAAGGCTAAAATAGCATGTGGTTATTATAAATGATAATAGTAAAGACATGGAAAGAATGCTGTAATAAATATTAGTCTTGGTGTGACAGCTCTTAAAATGTTAACATAAAATGAATGTTTATAAAGTGTTACAATTTATTAAATTAATTTTTTTAAAAAAAGGCAAGGGGCTTCCCTGGTGGTCCAGTGGCTAGGACTCTGCACTCCTAATGAAGGGGGCCCAGGGTTTGATCCCTGATCAGGGAACTAGATCCCACATGCTGCAACCAAGACCCAGGGAAGGCAAATAAATTAAAAAAGAAAAAAGAAAAACAAACAACCAAAGGCAAAACACAACTGGAAGAAAGTATGTCAAAATGATGTCTTCGGGTCCTTGGATAGTGGGTCATAGAGAGTTTTTTCCCTTCAACTTCTCAGAATAAAGCTGAATGGAAGAAAGGATACCAACTGGGGTGGGTGAGGCTGGGGAGGGAAACCCCCTCCAGAATGTGAAAGGGAGCAGCTCTGTGGCCACCAGCTGGGGTGGAGAGGGCTGTGGAGGTGGAGGCTGTTCAGTAGCCCCTGGAACAACTGGCTGGGGCGGAGGAGCAGAAAGGCCACAGTTTCACGAAAGTCTAGACCCGGGCAGGGGAGGGAAGAGCCGCTCCTCCTCTGCGCTGAGCCCGCCGGCACTTCCCAGAATGGGTCTGGGCAGGAGCTGTCGACACGGAGACCTCTGCCTCCTCTGCTTGCAGGGGACTCTGAAGGGACTGGCTACCTTCCTGGACACAAAGGGTGTTTTCAGCTCCCCGGGAACACTTCAGTCCTCTATCTCTCCCTTCCCGCCCCCAGGATGTCATCACTCCCCAGGATTCCTTAAGTGCACAAAGAACATGAATTCGGTTACCTTCTCTGATAAAGTAAACCTTTAGCCCAATCCTCTGTTCCCATCTCTGGCCTAAACCTCAGTTACCTCACGTATGCCTCCCGAGAGCGAAGGTAACAGAAACAAATGCAAACAAATAACCCCATACCACCAGTCAAAGAGCAAATTAGATGGCCCTTTTAAAACTACAAAAGGCTCTGTAGATACAGATTAACAGCATCTCTATTATTTCTCCAGGTTAAAAGTAAACCTGCTGGAGTGCTTAGTCTTTTGGTTTCACCACAAAAGGGCAAGTCAGACACAGTACTTCAACTGGGCCTGGGTCAAGATTTCTGTTAGTTCCTCGAAAAACATTCTCAGGAGCGTGCTTCCCCAGCTGACAGATGAGGTACTGGACAGAACTCAGGCAGCCGTGAGCCCGGCCCCGCCTGCTCCTCCTCTGTGAGGGGGAAGCCAGGAGACTCCTCTCCATTCCAGAATCAGAGTGCATTTAATTCCCAAACAATAGGGCCAAAGCCCTGGGTCCTGGCCCTGTTCTCACCGTCAGTTCCAAGGCTGCCGCTCCACTCCACCAAAGCCCTGTTGGAGATCATTTCCCAAGGCCACGAGGCAGGCCGGGCTCCCTCTGGGAACAGGGAGGTCAGAGCTGGAACTCGTTTCTGCCCTGCAGCCTGCCTTCTAAAATTCTGGGGGAAAATCCCCCATAAAAAGGTAAAAGCAAAGAAGACAGGGCTCCAACGACAACAGCAGTCAACCTCACCCTCAGCCCCAGGAGGTGGGCATTATTAGCACTAACATTTTACACAGAAGGCAGCTGAAGGGCAGAGTGGTTAAAAAAAAATAAAACAGGTCAAGGTCACACAGGGAGGTGGTGGGAGAGGCAGAAAGACATCAGCGATCTGGCAAGAGTACACACTCAGGGGCGCCTCGCCTCACCTCGCCTGTTTGCTCTGGTTGGTCATCAACACCCTTGCCCTGCCTCCTGCCCGAAGCAGGTTTTGCCAGGAAGTGGTAATCACCCTCCTGAGAACACACCCATGCACCTGAATCCCAGAGCTCTCCAGAAAGGAAGCGATCGACCCTCTGGCCTCTAACCACTGCTTTCAGCCACACAAGGCAGCACCCCCTCCTTGTCCCGTATTTCTTCCCACACTGGGGCATGCACACACCGCGACTGACAGCTCTAGATCATCTGCTGCTTCTTCAAAACCACTCCACAAGGCTCCATCTGCATTTCCTCTTTACAGTCACGTTGCTGCCTCACCCACCACACCCACGGCCACACACCCACACCTTCCCACAGGCACAAACACGGAGTTCAGGGGAAGGTAACAAAGATGTAAATGAAACTCCAAATGTAGACAGAGGGGAGAATATCTGTCCCTTGACCCTAGAGGCCACCCTTGGGCGCCTCAGTTCCTCCTGCCTGCGGAGCTTTCAGACCTGTTACCAGCTGGAAAGGGTGGGCACAGCATGGGGAGGTGAGTACCTTCTGGGACCCTTCAGAGCAGCCACAAAGAGCCAGCGCACAAGCTCAGAGTCCCTCTGGATGCCAAAGTCAGGCTGCTTAAAGAGGGAGGGCTTCTTCGAGGCCCACCTCCCCAGGGTGCCCAAGACCCATCTTCCCACCCACAGAGTCAGTGGTTTGGGATTTTGGAAGTATTTCTTTTTCCCATGGCAGCCTGCCCACATATGTTCTCCATTGCTCTTGTACTAGGGGTAGTAAACTATTCTGTGTAAATGAGTAATGCAGACAGGATGTGAGGAAAGTGATGACATCCCTTGCATCTTCTGTCACAGAACTGCTGCAGATTAAACACAAGAGTCTTCACTCTCTCCAAGGAATAGGCTCTTTCCCTTTTCTTGGGGCAAAAGCCCTCAAGCTGCCTTTGGTTACTCCGTGTGGAGCAGACGCACACATGGGAAGACCTCTTACGGTAAGAGCAGTGGGGCAGGTTGCGATGGTCCCCTGCCTCAGGATGGGGCTGCTGTAAGGAGTGGTGGAGACCAGGCGCAATTGGGGTACACTACCTTTTCCAGAAGGCTGCCTTCAGGAGTTTTGGGGGCAGGAATACTTGAAATCTCTCAACTGTCAATGTTAGCTCAGCTTCTTTTTTTTTTCTCCAAACTGGACTGATTAAACATTTCAATTGGCACATGCCCCCAGTTTTAACCAGTGTGGCACAAAAAAACAGCTTGCCTGAGACTGGCTGGGAGGGGACTTTACGGGAGAATGGATATATGTATCGGGGAGGCTGAGCCACTTTGCTGTGCACCTGAAACCATCACAACACTGCTAATGGGCTATGCGCCAGCGCAAAACAGAAAGCTAAGAAAAAGATAGCTTGCCTAATCAACCAACCTTCTAGAGATGGAAGCTTTGCTGTCTGCTAGCGTTTGGACCAGCACAGGGGCTGGAAATAGCGTCAACTCTTAAGATCCAGCCAGCCAATCAACGTTTGAATCCTGGCTCTCAGCTGCCAGACCTCAAGTGAACTACTAAGCTCTCTCGGCTACAATTTCATCTGCAAAATGGGTCGAAAATATCCAATTTAAAGAGCTTTGTGAGAATTAAAAATACATGTGTGAAGACGACTTGAACTCCTAACGAATATTAAATTTCCTTCCACCATATCGAGAAAGAAGCCACATGGTAAGCCATCCCTTCTTTAGATTTTTAACATTCTCATCTGTTAAAAATGAAATAATCCTCCAGCACGGCTGCTCCTCCTCACAGGATGGGATGAAGTGATGGAGAGGAGAGGAGAGTGCTTACAAATTGAAAGATGATTACTTACTGGATTGCCAACACCCTTTTCTCTCATTTCTAGTCCGATAAAGTAGTACGCAATTTGCTTTTCAGCGTGTTTATACCCTTTTATAACACTATAAAAGGAGAAAATGGTATCACATTTGTGGTAATTCCTTAAAATGACTATTAGCAATTAGCTCTCCAGAACCCAAACCCACCATCCTCTCACCAAGGAGAGCAAAGTTAGGTCACTCCCTGGTCGCAGGGGTGGCAAGTTTCTCTTCTCTCTCCCTGCTCTTGTTTTAGAGAATTGAGGCAGAAAACAAAGCTACTTAACAGCTGCATTGTTCTTTTATTCACACAAAGAAAACTAAATCACAAGCTAAGGAATTCCACTTAAAGGACCATCATGAATTCACTGTGATATTTTCCAACAGTAAGGGGATTTTTCTTTTCCTCCCGTTTTCTCACGCACTACAAGGAAACTGGGAGGAGCTCTGGCATTTCCTCAACAGAACCAGACTTAAAGCATCTTTACAACTTTCATCCTAGTGAATCTATATGGGCAAGGCCTATGCTGAGGGATTCATCTAACACTTCAAGTTTCAGCTATCACAGATATAATTTACTTGATCTTTTTCTCTTAAAAGAAAGGAGGCATTAAAATCAGTTCCACAGAAGCTACTAAGAAATGTGGGTTTATCTTTGAGGACTATGCCTCCCTTTCCTCCCTCTACTAAACTTTAATAGCTCCCTTGTACTTTTCCAAATTACTAATCAGGCATGATAGAATGAGTAGGAATTACAGGAAAAATCCAGAGGGGGTAAAAATAAACAAGTCGGATGAATGTATCGAGATGACTTCCAAGGCCCTCCTCTTGAAAACAGGCTTCTTGGAAAAGAAAGTGCAGAAATTTTAGGAACCAGTTCCTTGCCAAGTATTTACACTTCATAATACCTGAAGCAAACAAAGTGGCAACAGGAAGAAAGGATACACACACAGACAGGATCTCTTTCAGGTAATAGGTACCTCTCCACTCACTTTGTTTTCATAATGTTGACTTTCTATTGATGCTTCCAGAAGTGTACACAAACCCTAAGTGTGTATGGTCTTGTTCACCACTGTGAGCTCTGGTTTTGTTGTTGTTGAGCATAACTTGGAAAGGATTTGGGCAGTTTAGAAAAACTGCTAGCACATTTTACACAACCTGTCCGTTTGGAGACAGCTCAACCCCCAAGGCTTGCTAATACCCTTTGTATTAAAAAAAAAGGCTGACCCAGCATCCACCTGCATCAGCTTGATCCTCTCAGCTTTGTCACGCTCAGCAAATAGGGTATGCGTCAGAGCAAAATAAAGCAGCACCCCCCAGAGGAAGAGAAAGACTTGTTGAGTGGAGAGACAGCCTTTACACCAAGTTAACAAGTGAACATCTGTAGAAGGCTTTGAATCTAGAATCACTAGTGTTACTCTCCAAATCTATCTTCCACAAAAAAAAGCTTCACAGGTGGTGTTACTTTTCAAGAAAAATGCCATAAAAAAGTAGAGTCAGCAGTACAAGGCAGTCCCTACCCCAATACCCTTCATTCAGGTTCAACTATTAACAATTCATGTCCAGTCTCCATCTCGTTCCCCTTCACTTCTCCACTGGCAGCCCTCCCCCAAAACTGGATTTTGCAGCAAATCCTGAACCTATATTTCAAATTTAGAATGTATTTCTAACAGCAAGGGTTTTTTAAAAACTGTAATCGGTATACCATTACCTAGCAACTAAACAAAGCTAATATTCTTCATACTAATGAGTACAAATTTCCCCTATTGGCACAATTAAACTTTTTTTTTTTTTTTTAACAAATAAGCACCCACCAAGGTTCACACCTCTCACTGCCCTCTTGTCTCTTAAATAGCTTTTAAAGCACAGGTTCCCCTGGCCCAATGATTCTCACAGCTGGCAGGCGGCTCCTCACCTGCAACTCCCAATAATTTAATTCTAGAGATACCACAAGGTCAACCCAATCTTAGAGGCTGTCGAGGAAAAAAAAAGCATATGTTAATTAGTAGTTTTGTCATTGAAGAAGCTTAAGGATAATCTGAAAAGCACATGTGAATGATTTGAACCGAGCCATTAGCAATTCTGAGATCCAAACACTCATTCTTGAGTCCTTTGCAATTCTGGTCTCTGTGGGTTTATCTCGGGGGTTTGAGCAACACTCTTCGCCCCCCCACCAACCCCGCCCTTACCTGAGTTATTTGCACAAGCAAAGCAATGGGGTAAACCCAGCGAGTTTCCTCCCGGCTGGACCTTCCTCTGCGGCCGCCTCCGGAATGCCACCTGCCCAGGTGAAAAGCGAAACTTCATTGAGACTACAAATTCCAGAGGGTTACTGAGAGAATTTTGAGCCATCCATGACGGTCTCGGATGAACCAAACCAGAACACCACGGTCTCTGGGAACAAACAGCCTGAAAAGTCCTCGGGCTTAATCCCAGTGTCCGGGGCTCGCGGGGTACCGTCCCCAACGCCCGGGGGCCAGGAGACGGGACGCCCAACGAACGAAGTCCGCCCCCAACGAACACACGAGCAGGTGCGCCCGCGACGATACGCCCACCTGTGTGTGCCAGGGAGGAAAGTCACACTATTGCTAAAACATCCACTGTTTCATAATGTGTAATACCTTTCTCCTCGGCGAAGCGGGTGCGGAGCGTCTGGGTGTGAGTATACGACCAACCCAGACCACCGGTTCCATGCCCGCACCCCAGCCCCGGAGCCCCGAACTCGGGACCGACCCCAGGCGCGAAGACTCCGACCACCCCGCAGCCGGACGCCTCGTGCTCGGGCGTCCTCGGCTTTCAGCCCAGGGCCCCCATCCACTCCAAGTACTAGACAACCCCAGCCTCTGAATCCCGGGGAAAGAAATTCCTCTCCCTCCCCGAAGCGCAGAGCGCCGCCGGGGAAGCGGGAGCGACGCGGGACCGCCCGCGCCCCGAAGTCCCTGGTGGGGAAGCAGCGCGAGACGCCGGGCGCCGAATCCCGCAACTCACCCGCTGCGCGGCGACTCCCGGCTCGCGCTCCGCGTCCGAGGCGCTGGCGCCGGACCGGACCCGCGACGAGGTCGCCGTCTGGACACCTGCCGCGCCCGGCCCCAGGTGACCAGGGACAGGTTGGGGCGGCGAGCGCCGACCGCTGTATCCTGCAACACCCCCGCGGCCGCTCCGNCGTCCGAGGCGCTGGCGCCGGACCGGACCCGCGACGAGGTCGCCGTCTGGACACCTGCCGCGCCCGGCCCCAGGTGACCAGGGACAGGTTGGGGCGGCGAGCGCCGACCGCTGTATCCTGCAACACCCCCGCGGCCGCTCCGCGCCTGGCTACCAGGAAGTGCGGACGCAGCCCTTCGAGCGCGCACGCCCCGTCGCGACCCCGGCGGGAGACCGGCTGGAGAGCGCCGCCTGCGGGCGGGGCGGCGAGAGGCGTGCGAGGCCAGCTCCCTCGACCGCGGGAGAGGGGATGGGGTCGGCGCTGGCACGGGGGACGCCCCAAGGGTGTAGGGTGGAAGATGAGACCCCCTTTTGAGTGCCGGGCCTTCAGATCCCCCTACCTTTGCCCAAGGAGCTCCCATGTCCTCAGCAGAGTGCGCACACGGCCAGTATCAGTTTTCTCCAGATGAGGGTATGCACACGTGACAGAACTTCATGTAAACGAACGCCTATGAATTCACATTTGAAGATAAAACTGCAAACTGCATATTTGCAAGTAGTACATTTTTATTGCATTACCTCTTTCTCTGTCAACATTACTAATTTGTTATATTTATTCAACAAAATATTTGTTGAGTACCCACGACTTGCCAATCCTTTAAACAGGATGAGAATTTAATATAATTAAATTATATCATAATGTATAGGATATTATATGAAATTCCTATCCTTTAAAATACAGGCTAGGAATTCGCTGGCTGTCCAGTGCTTAGGATTCTGCGCTTCCACTGAGAAACACAGGTTGGATCTCTGGTGAGAGAGTTTAGTGTCACACACAGCAGAGCAAAAAAGGAAGAAAAAAAGAAAACCACAGTTTTCTCCTCATGCTTTTCCTGAAGAGCCTTGACCAGCGGGGTGGCCTGGGCCTTTCTTAGCCTCCCGGAAAGGCTTCACTGGTCTTACAAGGAACGTAGAAACGGCTTGCCCAAAGGTGCAGGAAAAAGTGAACGTGGGCTCCTGGAGGCTCTGAGGAGCAGCTTGACCCAACCTGGGGAGGTCAGAGACGAATTTCTGGAGAAGGGGAGAGGTGTGCTGAGTCTTGAAGGACTACAAGGTTCATCAGAATTGAAGTTTTTCAGCCAACATTCCACCGTGAGAAAACTCAGAAGCCAAAAGCTGGCGGGAAAGGGCATGTTCTGATAGAGGACTAGGAAATGAGTTGGGATAGCTGAGAAGACGACGATGTGAACTGGGTTAGAGCAGGGGTGTGGGGGCCAGATCATGCTCCTATCAAANAATTTGGGTCACTTGAACACTCATGTAACCACCACTTCGATCAAGAGACAGAGTGTTTCCATCATCTCGGATGATGCTTCTTTCATCCATCACCACCAACCAAGGGCAACGCTTTCAGGTTTAGATTAACAGGCATTAATTTTTCTCATACTTGATCTTTAGGTTTCCTTTATTTAATGTTTTTATTCCTTCCGGTTGTTATATGTATTGGATATAGATTTAAATGTAGAGGTAAACAAAAGAGCAACAGGTCATACATTTGGTGGTATTAGCTTCTCTTAATTTATCCTTTACATCTCATATTTGCTATATTAAATGTATATAAAATCTTACAGTGAATAAACATAGTCCAGTCACTTAAATTTTGTAATTATTAATATTTTGGCAAATTTGTTCTATTTCATACATATCCTTCTCTCTCGCCACCTATCAATTTGTTTTATCAAGTTTCAGACGATTCTACATCCATCTACAAAATGTCTCAGGGTTCATATTACTAATTAGAATTTAATATTTATTTAGAGTTCTTCTTTCATGTAAATTTTGCTCTCTGTAAAATATGAATGCATTTTAATTGTTAATAAGTACCTCAATTTGCTTATCCATTTTTGTGTTGGTGGCTGCCCAGGTTGTTTCTTGCTTGTTAACTATAAGTAACATTATTATCAAGATTACTGTACAAATATATCTCTAGAAATCTTTGTCAATTGCTCTGGGATAAATGCCTGGAATTAGAACTGCTGAGTTAGAATATATGTATGTTAAAATTTGTTTTAAAATGTAGTAAGATTGCACAGACCCACCACCTAATAATTCGACCTTTTAACCTCTCTTCTCTTGCATGTTTTTGTTCAGTCGCTAAATTGTGTCCAACTATTTGCAATCCCATGGACTGCAGCATGTCAGGTTTCCCTGTCCTTTACTGTCTCCTGGAGTTTGCTCAAATTCATGTCCATTGACTCTAAATGAGTCAGTGATGCCATTCAATCATCTGACCCTCTGTCATCCATTCTCTGCCTACGCTCAATCTTTCTCAGGATCAGGGTCTTTTCAAAGAGTTGGCTCTTCACATCAGGTGGCCAAAGTATTGGAGATTAAGCTGCAACTTCAGTCCTCCCAGTGAATAGTCAGGGTTGATTTCCTTTAGGATTGACTGGTTTGACTTCTTTGCAGTCCAAGGGACCCTCAAGGGTCTTCCCCAGCACCACAATTTGAAAGCATCAATTCTTCGGCGTTCAGCCTTCTTTTAGGTCCAACTCTCACATCCATACATGACTACTGGAAAAACCATAGCCTTTATCATATGGACCTTTGTTGGCAAAGTGATGTCTCTGCTTTTTAATACACTGTCTATGTTTGTGATAGCTTTTCTTACAAGGAGCAAACATCTTTTAATTTCATGATGGCAGTCCCCGTCCACACTGATTTTGGAGACTAACAAAATAAAATCTGCCACTGTTTCCATTTTTTCCCCATCTATTTGCCATGAAGTGGGGGACTGGATGTCACGGTCTTAGTTTTTTGAAGCCTGAATTTTAAGCCAGCTTTTCCACTCTCATCTTTCACTTTCATCAAGAGGCTTTTCATTTCCTCTTTGCTTTCTGCAAATAGAGTAGTATCATCTGAGTATCTGAGGTTATTATTACTTCTCCCAGCAATCTTGATTCCAGTTTGTAATCCAGCCAGTCTAGCATTTCACATGATGTGCTCTGTATAGAAGTTAAATAAACAGGGTGACAATACACAGCATTGACATACTCCTTTCCATTGTTCCATGTCTGGTTCTAACTAATACTTTTTGTCCTCCATACAAGTTTCTCAGAAGGAAAGTAAGGTGGTCTGGTATTCCCATCTCTTTAAGAATTTTCCATGGGGTGGGAGGTGGGAGGGGGGTTCATGTTTGGGAGCTCATGTGCACCTGTGGTGGATTCATGTCAATGTATGCCAAAACCAATACAGTATTGTAAAGTAAAATAAAGTAAAAATAAAAATAAAGAATTTTCCAGTTTGTTGTGATCCACACAGTCAAAGGCTTTAGCATAGTCAATGAAGCAGAAGTAGATGATTTTCTGGAATTCCCTTGCTTTTTCAATGATCCAAGGGATGTTGGCAATTTGATCTCTGATTTCTCTGCCTTTTCTAAATCCAGCTGCACATATGCAAGTTCTCTGTTCAAGTACTGCTGATGCCTAGCTGAAGGATTTTGAACATTCCTTTGCTAACATGTGAAATGAGTACAATTTTACGGTACTTTGAACACTCTTTGGCATTGCCTTTCTGTGGGATTGCAATAAAATCTGATCTTTTCAGTCCAGTGGTCATTGCTGATTTTATAAATTACCTGGCATATTGAATGCAGCACTTTAATTGCATCATCTTTTTATATTTCAAATACCTCATCTGGAATTCCATCACTTCCACTAGCTTTGTTCACAGTGATGCTTCCTAAGGCCCACTTGACTTCACACTCCAGGATGTCGCTCTAGATGAGTGACCACAATATCGTGATTATCCCAGTCATTAAGACTTTTGGATTAGTTCTGTGTGTTGTAACTACCTTTTCTTAATCTCTTCTTCTTCTGTTGGGTCCTTGCTATTTCTGTCCTTTATTGTATCCATCTTTACATGAAAGGTTCTCTTGATGTCTCCAATTTTCTTGAAGAGATATCTAGTCTTTCCCATTCTTTTGTTTTCCTCTATTTCTTTGCACTGATCACTTAAGAAACCTCTCTNCTACATGATACAGGGTTATTACTCCCCTTTAAAGGAGACGAAAACAAGGTCTAGGATCGCGAGATGTCTTGCTAGTGACGCAGCTGGGAGGAGGTGACCCTCAGGAGCCAGCCTGCATTCCTAATGATACTTTCCAGGTTAATCCAAGAGGCTGAATCATCTTCAAACATTCTCAGCATCCTCAAGTATCCCCTGATGCCCACTGCTGTCTCCCCATTCCAAAGCCTGTGTCAACAACTGCCCTCAGATCCCCTCCTGTCGAGATCGGATTCCAGAGCATATGGCTGTGCACACCAGACTCTTTCCCAAAGGAAACTGGATTTCAGGGACCAGTGGAGGGACTGGGGCAGAGCCCTTTCTTGTTTCCTAACAGCCATTCTCTCCTTCTATCATAATAATAGAATTGAAGCTGAGCCCAGAGATGCTTAGGACAAAGGCTACATTTCCCTTCCTCCCTTTTGACAAAATACAGCAATAATGGTGCTCAGGGCTCCTAGAATCCACTCAACCCAGCAGAACTTCTGAGGCAGCTTTTTCTCCCCCAACATCTGTCAGATATTTTTCACGGGGCAGACACTGCTTCGTGCCTCCTCAATATCCATTCCCCATTTTTCCTTTCTAAGAGAACTCAGATTTTGTTCCAAAAGGCAACGTGTGGAGCTGAAATGCTCACCTTCCCAGAAGCCCTTGCAGGGCAGCCACATGACTCGATTCCCATCAGTGAGGTGGAGAGGGAAGGTATCTTGAGATTCCTGAGCAGGATTTTGCTCTCCTCAAGTGGACACCACCACTTTTCTCCTTTTGTTTTATTCTGGCTGTGAGGTTGCTGTGAGCTTGGAAGGTGAGCAACTGTCTTATGACCACAGGACAACACGTAAGGGAAAAGGAGGAGCTGCACCTACTGCGGACTGCCAAGTGCCAGACTTATTTCGTGAGGAAAATAACCCCTTTACTTTTTTAAAGCACGCTTGGTTTGTTGCAAGCAATTGAATGCAATCCTAATGGATATACTATTCTTTTCAAAGAAAGCCTCAGAAATCAGTCTAGCCAACCTACCTAAAACAGTGTGATAGAAGAAAGAGGGTGGGATTTGGCATGAGACAAATCTATGAATGTCAGCTCTTCCATTTAGTTAGCTAATGACTTTTGGCAATTTTGGTAAAATTCGATTACTTACTGTAAAATTAGAAACTGTCATAAAAATACAAAGCACAGTGCTTCTTGGCATATGGTGAGTGATTGATAAATGATCAGTTTAGAGCCTCCACCAAGTGGATGCCCGGCCAATATGTAGATTCAGAATCACATATCTACTTACTATTTCACTCCTTAGACAAATCTTTTGTCTATTCAGATCTTCAGTTCAGTTCAGTTCAGTCACTCAGTCATGTCCAACTCTTTGCTGCTGCTGCTGCTGCTGCTAAGTCACTTCAGTCGTGTCCGACTCTGTGCGACCCCACAGATGGCAGCNCTGGGAGGGATTGGGGCAGGAGGAGAAGGGGACGACCGAGGATGAGATGGCTGGATGGCATCATGGGCTTGATGGACTTGAGACTGAGTGAACTCCAAGAGATGGTAATGAACAGAGAGGCCTGGCGTGCTGCAATTCATGGAGTCGCAAAGAGTCGGACACGACTGAGCGACTGAACTGAATTGAAATATATCATATTAATTTTTAAGCAAAATTGCTCACTTCTTGATTAGTAGCCTTTATAATGTGTCTTTAATGTCATATTCTCTAAAATATAGTCAAAATTGGATGTCCTAGTAGAAAACACTAATATTGTACTTTATATCAATATCCTGTTTTTCATTTTATTAGTTTCAATCTCCTCTTTTCTATATGCTTTTTTATAGTCCATTTATTTTTAATTGGGTTGGTAATATTATTTTTTAATATCCCATTTTTAAGAATGGATCTAAATAAAGAGAATATATTTTAGTCTCTTTCATAATTTTAGGTTCTATGATCAAACCTCTGCCCCTGAAATAAAATAATCAGAAAGGGGGGAAAGAACGCTTTTACATAACTATATATATAGGTCAGGAGTAGAGAGAACACACAAAAAAAGAGAGAGAGAGAGAGAGAGAGAGAGAGAAACACTGATCTTCCCAAAACCATTGGTTACTTTCAGTTTTATCTTCCTTACTATAGGTATATAAGGTCAATCATCCAACTGGGAAATATATGGTCATTTGGTCTTTGGCTATGTAAGTCACTTATTAGCTCTTGCAACTCAGACTCTGAATTAAACCATTCTAAAGTGACTCTGGAGAAAGCAATGGCACCCCACTCCAGTACTCTTGCCTGGAAAATCCCATGGACAGAGGAGCTTGGTGCAGGCTACTATCCACGGGGTCGCAAAGAGTCAGGCATGACTGAGCGACTTCACTTTCAGCTGAACTCCAGAGTTCATTTTCATAATCTCTAAACTTTGAAACTTTTCTCTAGTATTTCTTTATTTCTGCTGTTGTTGTTCAGTTACTGAGTTGTGTCTGATTCTTTGTGACCCCATGGACTACAGCATGCCAGGCCTCCCTGTCCTTCACCATCTCCTGGAGTTTGCCCAAGTTCATGTCCATTGACTTCATGACACCATCCAACCATCTGTTGCCCTTTCCCCCTTTGCCCTTCAATTTTTCTCATCATCAAGGTATTTTCCAATGAGTCAGCTGTTTTTATATAAACTGAGTATAGCAGCTTTGGAGATATAATTTCAATGGTGGAAGAAAAACCTTGATTTTGTTAAGAAACAGCATTTTTACCTCAAGAGTTGACTAATATTTTCAGGACCCACTGAACAAATAATGGTTGAATTCTGCAATGCACATTGCTTTGCAAATGCAAAATAGTAAACACTATAATCTATAGAGATCATTGAGAAAAATATTTGGTCCTCAAAAATTTACAGCAACTAAATATTTTACCATCAACAACTGTATATAAACTGAGTATTCTACAATGAAATGCCACTTTGTCCTAAGATTATAAATACATCTCCACTCGAAACAGAAATAAATGTCATATTTTAAAAGTAAAAGATGCAACTAGCTGAAGGCTTTGTCACAAAAGAGTGAACTTCTACTTCCATGATGACTCAGTGGTTAAGAATCTGCCAATGGAGGGGACCTGGGTTCAGTCTCTGATTGGGGAAGATACAACATGCTGTGTGGGAACTAAGCCCATGTACCATAACTACTTAGCCCAAGTTCCCGAGAGCCTGTGCTCCACAAAAAAAGAAGCCGCCACAATGAGAAGCCCACACACCACAAAGGAAGAGTAGCTCCCACTCCCCACAACTAAAGAAAGTCTGCACACAGCAATGAAGATTCAGCACAGTCAAAATATTTAATTTAAAAAAAATTGAAAAAACCACAACAACCCACAAAGGAATACAGTGAACTTCTGACTAAACAGAGTTGCATACAGGTAGAGATCAAACATACTTCAATAATTTTCTCAATATCTTGATTAGAAATGTACATGAGACTCAGTTTTATACAGAAGGAACTAATTTGTAAAGACAATATATGTGATTGACATAAATATTATCTCATTTGAACATTGCAAAAACAGGGTAAAAGATACTTTTATCACCATTTTATAGATGATGTAACTATAGATCACAGATGATGAGGTTCAGGTATGAAATATCCTTTGCTCAAGATCACACTGACAGTGTCAGGATCAGAGTGATGGTTCATACTCAGTGGATCATATTCTAATATATTATTTCTAGTTTCACAAAATCATACCTGCCCAAAAACTGAGTTTTCTGACTTAAAACCACCTGATAATAATACTTTTTCCTTAGGCTGTGAGTGGCCATCAATCAGTAGAATCCCAACTCTCACCTTCCTAATGTCTGATACTTTTCACAAAGGGAAAATTTCTCCTTAGGTAAAGAGACAGGACAGGGGATTACTGGGGATGGGCCAAGGGACTGCTGAATATATGAAAATGAGAAACATAACATATATGATCAAAATTGATAAATCCTGTTGTTCTTTGGGAAGGCCACAAAATGTAGATGGGATTAAAGTGGGAGCTAAAAGAAGATAACAATCTGATTAAGTAGAAAAATTCAGATATTCAGGCTTGATATTTGTGTGAACTAGCCAGTTGGGGCCTAAGACATGTGTTGTGGTAAATTAATAAGCATATTAAGTTATCATACATTATATCAACTATAAAACTGAGTTATTTTTTAATCCACCTGGAAATCAAGAAAGGGACACCATTATGAAGAAAGGGACTCAGGTAGGCCAAGGCATGGAATAGGATAAATGAGGAATAAATACAAATGCAACTTTGAAAGAAGAAATCGTAAGAGGCTATTACTTCCTAAATAGAGATGAAAATGCACAAGATATTAGAGGTTAATCTGAATTTTCAAGTTTAAACAACTAAAGAAATATTGTTGCTACTAAAAGACATTGAGAAGTATGGAGTTAGCATTACTTATAAAGAGAAGATGGATCCAACTCAAAATGCATTTTTGCAAAGAGAATTTAAATGAGAAAAATATTTTGGCAATCCATGATATAATTATATTTCTAAGGGTCAACTTTGTGGTAAGAATAATAACAGTAAAAATTAGTTAATATTATTATTAGTGGTATAAAATAATTATAAAATACTCTACTCTCAGTGGTTCAACTGGTAAAGAATCATCCTGCAATGCAACAGACACAAAAGATTCAGATTCAATCCCTGATCTAGAAAATCCCTTGGAGAAGAAAATGGCAACCCACTCCAGTATTTTTGCCTGGAGTATCCCAAGGACAGAGGAGCCTGGGGGGCTACAGTCCACGGGGTTTCAAAGTTTCTGACACAACTGAGCATGGGATGAAAGTGAAAGTGAAAGTAATTCAATCCTGTCTGACTCTTTGCAACCCCATGGATTATACAGTCCATGGAATTCTCCAGGTTAGCATACTGAAATGGGTATAATTTCCCTTTTCCAAGGGATCTTCCCAACCCAGGGATCAAGCACGTGATAAATGGAATTGTAAAATATCAAACATGTTAAATGTCAATGCTATCAGAGATAATGCATTCTAGAAATTCAAGCCTATGTTAATAGCTTAGTAAAACAACATAAATCCAAAGATCTGAATATTTTTTCTGTTCAACAACTTTATATTTCTGTTTGCTTCTAATTTGTATCTCTCATAAATGTAAAAGATTTAAACTTTATAACCAAATCTCATATAAACATTTGATATAAGAAATATGTTTATAATAGCCAGGACATGGAAACAACCTAGATGTCCATCAACAGATGAATGGATAAGCAAGCTGTGGCATATATACACAATGGAGTACTACTCTGCCATTAAAAAGAATAAATTTGAATCAGTTCTAATGAGATGGATGAAACTGGAGCCTATTATACAGAGTGAAGTAAGCCAGAAAGAAAAACACCAATACAGCATACTGACACATATATATGGAATTTAGAATGATAGTAAGGACGACCCTGTATGTGTGACAACAAAAGGACACAGACATAGACAATGGACTTTTGGCCTC
>SJYV01055413.1:584715-631814 GCA_006410875.1 Neotragus pygmaeus
TCCAAGGGACTCTCAAGAGTCTTCTCCAACACCACAGTTCAAAAGCATCAATTCTACGGCGCTCAGCCTTCTTCACAGTCCAACTCTCACATCCATACATGACAACAGGAAAAACCATAGCCTTGACTAGATGGACCTTTATTGGCAAAGTAATGTCTCTGCTTTTCAATATACCCACTCCAGAGATGGGGGAGTCTCCTGGGCTGCCGTCTATGGGGTCACACAGAGTCGGACATGACTGAAGCAACTTAGCAGCAGCAGCAGCAACTCTCATACCCAGAGTATTTTTAACAGGGAAGACACCTTTGCATGACTGCTTATGTATAACTGAAGGAGAAGCACAGGGCACTGAGAGCAGACAAAGCGGCACTGAGCCTCTGTCTGAGGGCCTCTTAGAAAAGTGATGTGCAGGGTGATCGCAGAGGAGGAGTAGCTGAAGCTGGGCAAAGCAGGTCACAGAGGATAAAGGATAGGCTTTCTGGTCACTGACTCTAGCCCAGTCTGAAAGTCTCAGGATCGTAAAAAGACAACATAAAATGTTGCAGGAACCGAGAGAAGGCTGGTTTGACTGAATCTGGGGAGGGCAAATAGCAAATTGTGGTCTGTGGTTGGAGGAGTCAGTAGGGATCAGATCATGGCAAGCCATTAAAAGATTTAGAATTTCATTCTGAATGCATGAAAAGATCCCCCCTAGAAGCTATGCTTTCTTCAATTCCCTTCAAATAACCTAAGAACACTGGAGAAAGTAGGTGGGGTATATATGAAACAAAACTCGCCATTCATTGATTATTGTTGAAATGGTATGATGAGTACATGGAAGTTTATTATATTCTATTTTTTGAATAGTTAAATTTTTCTGTAATAAAGAAAGAAATCCCTCCAGTTACAATGCAGAAAAAGGATTAAGGGACTTCCCTGATGGTCCAGTGGCTAAGACTCTGCGCTCCCAATGCAGGGGGGCTTGGGTTCAATCCCTGGTCAGGGATCTAGATCCCACATGCCACAGCTCAAGAGCTCACATGCCTCCACAAAGACTGAAGATCGTGCATACCACAGCTAAGACCCTACACAGCCTTAAATATATATAGAAGAGAAAAGATTAAGAATAGTTGTGAGGGGACATGACTTTGCTACACTCCAGGTGAAAAAGAAGACAGTCTTGAACTAAGGTGGTAGCAGTAGGATTGAGGAAACTGAATAGCTTCTAGTGATAACTGAGAACTCAAATAGATGGAAGTTGGTGACTGACTAGATGTAAGGGTTAGAAGGTGTGAGGTATCATGAATGGGTCTGTGTTTACTGGTTTGAGCAATTAGGTGAAGAAGCTCTCCTGAGGATGAGTGGCCTGTGAAGAGAAGATTCTGGTATAGTCTTAATATTTCTTCCCATTAACTCCATCTACCTTCTCAAGGTTTAGAGTAATTCAACAAACGTTTACTACATTCTATGTGTTAGGCACTAGTGGGAGATGTGGAGTGGGCTAAAGAGGAATCTGCAGTTACAAATACAATAAGCCTCCATTAATTGAGTATCTATGATGTTCAGTTCAGTTTAGTCACTCAGTCGTGTCTGACTCTTTGCAACTCCATGAACTGCAGCACGCCAGGCCTCCCTGTTCATTACCATTTCTCGGAGTTCACTCAGTCTCACGTCCATTGAGTCCGTGATGCCATCCAGCCATCTCATCCTCAGTCGTCCCCTTCTCCTCCTGCCNGGGATTGGAATGAAAACTGACCTTTTCCAGTCCTGTGGCCACTGCTGAGTTTTCCAAATTTGCTGGCATATTGAGTGCAGCACTTTAACAGCACCATCTTTTAGGATTTGAAATAGCTTCACTGGAATGTCATCACCTCAACTAGCTTTGTTTGTAGTGATGCTTCCTAAGGCCCACTTGACTTCACATTCCAGGATGTCTAGCTCTAGATCCAAATGAATTTGGATCTACTCAAAAACATGTTAACTAAATGCCACAGACATTGGCTTAAGAGCTGGCTAAAGACAAATTCATGTCTTTGGGCAGTTATCTGCATAGGTATCCACTAGAATTGGATTTCAGTTATCTAAACTGTAAGGGCATGCTCTGTAAGGCTGTGAGATACTTTCTAACAACGTTTGCTGATAAGGACCCATTGGGGTGAACTCATCAGAACTGGTCTTGGGGCCCAACAGGAAGCAGATAGTTCTTAAATGATGACACTTTGAGGAGATACTAACAAAGATGTGGGGTGTAGGGGACTTCACAAGAGGAAACATAATAGCTTCAACAACTCCTGGCTAGTAGCAGCAGATCTGGCATCACCCCTTGGCCAGAAGGGAAGAGAACAAGGAGTGGTAAATCTAAAGAAATAAGCAAAGTTTAGAGGAAGTGGTTACCTCTGAGTACTGAGGTAGCTCATTGTGGGAGCCGAGACCATCCCTGACCATCCTCAGATCTCCAGCCACGACATTCCTTAGTCAAACCTACCCAAAAGCCAGGAGGCGAAGGGGCCCACTGTTGTGGCCCACTCATCAGCCTTTGGGGATAGAGAGCAGGGTGGAACTGTAAGAGGTAGAGATATCCAGCACACTTGGCAAATTCCTACTACAGTGAAGAGGGCAAAAAAAAAAACCAACACCCAAGGCTAACCTATAATTCTGGCATGTTAAGCTTTTGGTACTACTGAATGAACAGACGAAGAACTGAAATATAACTGAAACACAGAGTAAAAGGAAACTACAATTAGGAACTACGTATTTACTTTCAGTCAGAATTGATACTTAAAATGTTATGGAAATACTGGAGCATGGTTCAGCAATAAACTCTATTCTGTAGATCAGATAGGTCACAGCTTTATAAGAGTTAAGTACAGTTCATCCTCCTTATTTGTGGATTCTTTATTTGTAAATTTGCCTGTGGTTTAAAACTTTCGTGGTGCTTTCAGTCATGCATGGAGTGGTGAAAAATTTGACCTAGCCCAATGCATATGCGCTCCCAGTTGAGGGTGACAAGATGACATGCTGTGTTCTTGGTTCAGTTCATATAATTTAAACAAGCATCCTTTGCTCTATTTAGCACACAGTTTTTTGCATTTTTGGTTTTTTAATTGGTGGTTTTACTGTTTAAAATGGCCCCTAAAATGGCCCCCAGACGAAGTGCTGAAATGCTGTGTAGAGTCTAAGTACTAGACGGCAGTGACAGACCTTATGGAGGAAGCACATGTATTAGATAAACTTGGCTTGGGCATGAAGTTATGGTGCTGTTGACCCATTAATTCAATGTTAGTTAACAAAACAGAGACACCTGAAACAAGTTCATGTGTTGATTAGTTGGTAAACATGTGGCCAGGGACTCAAAGAATAAACCCAGTATTCCCCCTAGGAGCAACGGTTCCGTATTTGCTAATTCTGTGTTGGTGGGTACTTTTATGGGCTTCCCAGGTGGCGCTAGTGGTAAAGAACCTGCCTGCCAATGCAGGCAATGTAAGAGATGTGGGTTTGATCCCTGCGTCAGGAAGATCCCCTAGAGAAGGACATGGCAACCCACTCTAGTACTCATGGTCCACAGGGTTGCAAAGAATTGGACATGAATGAAGCGACTTAGCAAGCATGCAACATGATGACTTTATAGAACCCAATCACCATGAATAATGATGATACGTGTTGTTTTCTAGTTCCTAATAAAGATTCAAAAAAGAAAATTCAATTTACAAGACACTGATGATTTTTCTATATTAGCAACTAATTGGCACTCATAACGCAAAACCAGGAAGGGGGAAAACATTAAAACCTGCACATAATTTTAATATGATATATTAAAATTTATTACTTTTTGATAGTATTCAGCTAAATCCAAATTATTTCAATTAAAGTTGTCTAGAAGGCCATATAGCTTGAAAATTAAAGAAATCAGGGGAGGGAAAAGGAAAAACAATCTATTTAATACATTGACTTTACAATCACAAATGCATTATTATCTGGACTCAGTTGGTTAATTCAATCCTGCTTATTAGTTAGGCCAATTTATATCCACTCCACAATAAATCCTACATTATCCAAAAGCTTTATGCTTCTATTTACAGTAGCATAGCAAACCTGAAGTCTTTTTAAAAAAAACAATCACCATTCCATTGACTAATGTAACTGATTTCCCATGCTCTGGCATAAGAATATTTGATGTTAGTCAACAAAGACAGCCATCTATTATTCTTGAGAAATATAACAGTGGCAGTCTTTTGATTTTTTGTTTAAAGTAAGTAACTTTGAATAGTAAGAGAGCTGAAATTTCTAACTTGCTTCCTAGCCACATTAAGAATGACATTTTCCCCCAGGGACCTTCAAATATTTTAAAAAATTGGATTAACATTCTTTAAGAATCTACACATATGAATAAGAAGTTGACTTTCCTGCCAGTCTTCAAATGCCTTAAAGACGAGACATAGTACATACATTATAAAGAGCTTATGGATGAATGTTGAGTGCCTGGGCATTGTTACAACAGTAAAGGTTAAATCACTTTTATTTCTGAAAGACACTTTTGGTACCATTATCATATCCCAAAATAGGTATTAATGCTACTGATGATTAAGAAGCTCAGAAGTTATAATTATACATCCCTTATTGTGGAAATAAAAGTAGGAAAGCTCTGANTGTTACAACAGTAAAGGTTAAATCACTTTTATTTCTGAAAGACACTTTTGGTACCATTATCATATCCCAAAATAGGTATTAATGCTACTGATGATTAAGAAGCTCAGAAGTTATAATTATACATCCCTTATTGTGGAAATAAAAGTAGGAGAGCTCTAAAATGTGAGGGGAAAACACCCAGGCACTTAAATCAATGAATATTCGCTAGGAGGAAACTTAAACTGATTGCAGCCTTGAGAGAGCTGCATTAACATCAAATAGCCACATTTCTGTCCACTTACAGGGAATACTATGAAGAAGCAAACAAGCCATGTTTAACAAAATGTGTTAGCATACAGAAAGTGTAGTTTTTCACACTTACAAAAATTTAAATCTTTAGTCTAACACTTCGATGTGAAACAGCCTAAAGAAAAATGAAGAACTATACACACCACCTATTTCAACTACAAAACACTCTGTGACTGAAGGAAAATAATTCAACATTCACTATCATTTTATGAGTGTAACTTCAAGGAATGAGTATGCTCGTAAGTAAACACACGATATTCCTAAAGATTTGTAACTAAGGTTTGCAAGACATGAAATCAAACCGCAAAACTAGTTGAAAGCAATTAGAGTCCAATAGTTCTCTTGTGTTTTCTTTTATGCTCTTTATTTTAAGTTGATATTTTAGAACAGTAAATTATCTTTCATAGCAGTTCTCCTGGTCTCATAATATAGTACCCCATTTCTGAATGTAGAGATTTAAGATAAATCAAAATAAACATTAAGGCGTACAAACAGCTACTTTAAGTCTGCTCTTATTTAATGAAGATCATTTCAACTCATATTCAAATACATGGAATGTTGGCACAAAACTGAAGCTGCTGTAGAAAGATCACAGATGTTCTGTGGGTTATTGAAACTTCCATCTAAAAACATACCCTTAAATGGTCTTAATTGTACAAATTTATGTGTTGAGAAAATGTCTAAATAATAAGTAACAATTAAAATAAAATGTTTATTTGTAAATTATGTACAGAATACATTTTATTTTACGACAAGGAAATGGGAAGAACCATCACCTTCCAGCCAATTCTGCTTGCTTCCTCTGTTGGAGATGACCATCTTACTCTGAATCAGGTGTACAAATCAGTTTGGATTTCCTAAGTTGGAAAAGGAGAATTTGTAGCTAAACTAAAAGTGTTGCTGCATTATTACTAGTTGGCTTGTTTCCACAAAATGGTTTTGAATCCTGCTAAGTTAGAATCTTTGAAGTTTTCTGGTATAATTTAATAATCAACAAAAGCTAAACTAATAAGTTTAAGCATTTCATTTCAAAGAAACTGTGAAATGGCTACAAAACTATGCGTAATCTGAAATATTGGTGTTTTTTTTTTTTATACCTTTTAGTTATTCTGATCAGTCTAACAGTAAAAAGCCATACAACTATCAAAAATGCCATTAATCTAAATGTCATTGTGGAAAGTGCATCTTTGATAATTATCAAAATAAATGAGACCTATTTACTGTAAAATTATCAAATAGTTAAGACTTATAAATGGCTTTAGACTGTATCAATAATAGTATTATACGAAATGAAGGACTGAATGTAACTGCTTAGATGTCAAATCCATTTCAGTAAATGATTTAAAGAATGCTACAAATGCCATGTGTACATTATGATGATCAGCCAACACAGAAAATCCAACCTCTTGCACATATTTAGTCCCCAAATTAGTCAGATTATGATTTTTCATGGGAAGATTTAATTGTTTCTCCATCATTGTCTTCTTCCTCCTCCTCTTCACAATCCCCATCTGTTTGCTGTTCCAGTTCCTCTTTTGTGATCATTTCAAAATCATTCCCATTTCCACTACTGTGCTGGGATCGGTCATCTTCCCTCCTGTCACTGTCTGTGTCTGAATGCCGTTCTCCACCTGAGCCTTCTGTTCCATGATTTCCTGGTCCTACTTTCCCCTCCTCATCTTCCTTTTTCTCACTGTCGGACTTTTCCTCACTGTCGGACTTCTGTTGCTTTTTGGTTTCAGATTTCTCATCTTTCTTTAAGTCTGCTTTTGGTCCTTTGTATTCATGTGTGTACAGAGGTCTGAAGGAGTCAATGAAGCCCACGTCAGCAGTCAGATTTGGCAAGAACCAAAAATGGTGCCTTCCTCCAGTTATGAGCCAAATGATGAGAAACAGAATGCAACGAGCTGTGGGAGAAAAATTTCTCTAATTGAATACTTCAAGCATTGACTCAGACAGCAGGGAATATTTGTTAATGAAAAAGTGGGAAAACATTCAGAGTCTTCCTATTTGCATTTACATGCACCTTAAATATAAACAGTTAAATCTTAGTTTAGCAGCTATCAAGAGTATTCTGGGCACACAGCATTCTGCTCTGAACTTGAGGGCACAATGCTGCAATGCCATTCAAAAAAGTGCTTTTATGTTTTTTTCATCTGGGCACTGTTTCTTGGATATACTTATATCCAAGTATCCACTTATTTCTTGGATATACTTATACTTTACATATTTCACTATGTTACAGTTCAATAAGCACAGCTGCCAGTTGGACCCTGGAAGTACGCGTGAAATCACGGTAGAAGAAAAAAGGAAATAAACGCAAGTTAGAGATGAATGATATCTTAAGAAGCCTTAGAAAGGAGAAAGCAGGGTTGCACTATGACTTCTCTAGATACTTTTGCCTTTATAAGGCAATTCCTCCATTAAAAAATAGAAAAAATTATGCTTTTTACAACCATTCTGGTATAAACACAAATATAACCCTGCACAGGCTCACTAATACAGAGAAGTGTATATATTGTTACTTTTGATTTTAGAAGAAATGAAAATGAAATTATTTCCACGGGTCCCTAAATGTATCATGAGTTCAAGGCACGTGCTGACCCTGCCTAAAGGTTAAGTCTTCTAAGTAAAAATACTTTTGAACAATAAGAGAACATTTTCCCAAGAGCAATTTCTTTTTATTTAAGGACAATCTTTCCCCAATATTAAGTAACACACAATGCAAATGAAATTCAGATTGGTTTAACAAATAGGTTTGAAGTTACCCTTTTAGAGCAGTATGATAACTATGGGCTTCCCTGGTGGCTCAAATGGTAAATAATCTGCCTGCAATGGAGGAGACACGGGTTTGATCCCTGGGTTGGGAAGATTCCCTGGAGAAGAGAATGGCTACCCACTCCAGTATTCTTGTCTGGAGAATTCCATGGACAGAGGAGCCTGGCAGGCTATAGTACATGGGATCAACAATGGTTAGATAATGGAAGAAATTGAGAATTTTAAAGTTTATAGTAATGAACTATTACAAACCCCAGTATTTCATATAGCTTTCTTTTAATTTATCACATATATGGAGCTGAGTGATTTGTCTGGATTTTAATTTTTTAAAGGTCACGATTATGTGAATGTTATGAACTAATTAATTATGACAGGTTTCTTGGGTTTCATTNTATAGTAATGAACTATTACAAACCCCAGTATTTCATATAGCTTTCTTTTAATTTATCACATATATGGAGCTGAGTGATTTGTCTGGATTTTAATTTTTTAAAGGTCACGATTATGTGAATGTTATGAACTAATTATGACAGGTTTCTTGGGTTTCATTTTAATTTTTGTTTTCTTTACAGATAATCCTATTATTGTTTTCTAATAAAGTCTGAAAAAAGCTCATTTATGTTTCTTCCATTATTTAGCTTCAGACAAAAATAGTTATAGCTGCCTTGACTTTTACAAAGCAGTAATTTCTGTTTTCACAAAAGATCATAAATATTCTGAAAGACTGTATAGACACCAGTATCTTTTGTGCGTACAAACAGAAAAGGCAAATATGCTTGAAATTATAAATAAATCAGTGAATAAACCCCACTGATAAATAATGAACATCTCTTAAGGAGATTGCATATTTTTTTCTCCAAATAGAATTATGACGTTACAATAGGTTTTGAAGGGTTGTAAAACAGATAGTTCATAATATGAAATCTTGCCTGAAATCCAAAAGGCAATATTAAAGTGGCAAATAAAATCACATCCCTGTGGGTACAGCAGAATTCTCTTTTTTCAACAGTTTTTCTCTATATGCCAGTATATTATTAGCGGCAAAAAGAGAAGAATCATGAGAAAAACTACTGTGATATGTGTTGTCATATCATTTCTATGGCCTGGCATGCTGCAGTCCATGGGGTTGCAAAGAAATCGGACACGACNTTCAACAGTTTTTCTCTATATGCCAGTATATTATTAGCGGCAAAAAGAGAAGAATCATGAGAAAAACTACTGTGATATGTGTTGTCATATCATTTCTATGGCCTGGCATGCTGCAGTCCATGGGGTCGCAAAGAAATCGGACACGACTGAGCGATTGAACTGACTGAACCGAACCATTTCTATACTAAAAGTGACATATTCAGAAAATTGCCAGAGGTCTTATTTTAAATGGCAATACTAAATATACATATTCAAAGCAACACCAAATTTAATTTGACCAATAAATAATACTTCATGAGATAATATAATAAAATATCCAATTTACAAGTCGGATACAGATCAAACCATTTAAAAGTATATTTGGAATTTTCTAAGAGAAGTAACAAAAATGTTGGATTTATTTTCTGATTTGATTGACAAGGCTGTTTAACATACACTGCTTACTTAAACTCCTAGTATATTTAAAATGAAAAATTATAGAAAGAATTACTAAGAAACAATACTTTAAAGAGCAAAACAAGATAATAACCATATATTATTGTGAATATCAGTTTAAATGAAAGATAAGCAAATGGGTTAACTCTATTCAGTGGAAATTAACCTTTGCTGAAAATTTTCAAAAAGCTTCTAAATATTCAGGGATCTGAGAATCAGAAGACATCAACTTGATTAGTGTATCTAATGGCAGATAAAATTTTATGGCTTCTCATTCTTGGCGCAGGTAGTACATTACCACTAGTTACCTGCTTCACATTGTTAGACATTTATTTTTTTGGCCTGCAAATGTGCTGTTACATGCAGAAGCTTCAGGGGCTATTTTTAAGGAGAATAGGCTGATTTGTCATTTGAGGAAAATAATCAGAACTTAGTTACTATATAGAAACATAAGCTCTCAAGATTCAAAGAATTATATATGATAGGAAAAAAAATCACTAAACAGCCTAAAAAAGGAGAAAAACATTACTATTTCCCAAATGAAAAACTAAATTAGACCAGTTTATCCTTTGAAAAAATCTTCAAAGACTAGAATTTTAAGCAAAATAATACTTGTTTTTTTCCTCATATTAAATAACATGGTCATTGTAAAAAATATATACAAGTGTAAATAAGAATCCTAAAATCACTCATAACTATCACCACCATTTATATTTAGGTATCTATTTAGGTGTATTTCCTTATAGTCAAATCCTTCTTGGCAATGAGTATTTCCATTTCAAAAAAAATCTTCCTAATTATATAAGCCAAAAATACTTCATTATCTTAATTATCTGATATCTAGTGATAAGCATTTTTCATATATTTATTAATCATTTGTTTTTAATTTCCTCTTTTGAACTGAATTGGATTATTTTTATAATGCTTTATTTTTAGCTATGGCTCAGAGGTTAAAGCGTCTGCCTGCAATGTGGAAGACCTGGGTTCGATCCCTGGGTCGGGAAGATCCCCTGGAGAAGGAAATGGCAACCCACTCCAGTACTCTTGCCTGGAGAATCCCATGGACAGAGGAGCTTGGTAGGTTACAGTCCACAGAGTCGCAAAGAGTCGGACACGACTGAGCGACTTCACTTTCACTTTTTAGCTATGAAAGCCCCTAATCATTCAGAAAAGTAAAATAACATTATTTATATTTTCTTATTAATTTTCAGAAAGGATTTTAAAACTTGTTAATGCATTAAGAACTTATTTTGGTCCATGGTACAAACTGATTTTTCCTAAAAATGGCAAATCAATTGTTTACAATCATTTACTATATAAAATATAAATGTTTAACATAAGTTTCATTTGTCTTAAGTAAAAAAAAAATGTTTACTGAAAGTATTATGTTTATTAAATAACCAATCACTGTAAAAATGTCAAAGTCCTTATGGCAGCTACATTTTAAAGCATATCTATTTGCAGACTCTTGTTTAGTTGCTAAGTAATGTCTGACTCTTTTGCAAGCCCATGGACTACATACCCTGCCTGGAAAATCCACGGGAAAATCCAGGCAGGGATTTCCAGGGATTTCCTGGAGTGGGTTGCCGTTTTCTTCTCCTGGGCATCTTCCCAACCCAGGAATCAAACCTGCATTTCCTGCATTGGCACCAGGGAAGCCCATTTGCAGATTAAGACATATTAAATCCTTTCATCACACAGAGTAAATCTAATTAAACACATACACTACTTGAAGCCTGAGTCAGTTCTGGGATATGACCAAAAAAGTAGGCCCATATACTTCTTAATTCACCTACATTAATTTCGCTATTAAGTTTTACTGAAGCTGCAGATTACAGTCCAAACTGCTCAACAGGTACCTCTTACTGAGGTCAGTCTTGCTAGTAACAATACTTACCAACAGCAAGGAGAAGAATGCTGGCTACAAAACAGCCTGCACCCACACTGAGGTAATAAACACCTACTCTCATTTCTGCTGGCCAAAGCGGGAAGAGGGTGGCTGCTATCACTGCAATCACTGGAACAAGAGATGAAAAGTTACACATAGAAACTTTGGATTAAAATTTTAAATGGCTCAGTTGCCAAGACAGTGAATATACATACCCCTAGGGGGAGAATTAAAACATAAACTTATTGAAACATATAAAATGCTCAGTTATCAATCACTGCATAGTTCAACCTAACATTTTAACTACTATTCTCATATTAGGTCAAGATTTCTCTAGTATAAATTACATATAATTAGAAAAGTGCTGTCTAAAAATGTGAAATTGTTAGCTCCTTAAATGATCAACTGCTGCTGTTTTCAACTTCATTTTTAACTATAAGATATCTGTCTACCAAAAAGAGATGCTTAAAGAAACAACCAACCAACAAAACTAACCAAAAATGATTCCAAAGATCCCTCCCTGGAGATTGGTTCTGGGGTGAAACTCTGACATCTGCTGAATGAAAAGCTCATCAGATGATTCTGATACAGATAATTTTTGGTGATAGGGAAACCATATACAAGCATCTCCAGCTTTTTTTCCAAAGTACAGTGGGACCACATGGAATAACCAAACGAATGACTGGTATTTAGGTGTTTAGAGCAAGAGAAACCAGGATTCAAATTCTAGCTATTTCATTTATAAGCTAAGGGTTGAATTTATTATTTTGAATGGGATCCTATGATAACATATTGATCAAATTTGTTCAACTGCAATCTATTTTTTTCTACTTGTTAAATCATTCTCTATCCCTACTCGCAACCAAATTCACAGGAATAACATACACCTATGGTAATAAATAAACAATTAAGGAAAAAACAATTAAAAATAAACCAGAAAGTATAATGTGAAGTCTTTACCCAATTCTTGGTCCACTCCCCAGAGGTTAACTACTATTGTTTCTTATTTGTATGCCCAGAAACTGCCTGTATACAATTAAAACTAGTCATACAGATTAAAAAAAAAAAAAAAGTTTACAATATTCTTTTACAATTTTAATATATTCTAGGTATCCTTCTGAGAGTATACCCTATCTAATTCTTTCAAAGCTACATGATATTCTGGCATGTATTTATACTGTAATTTATTCACCATCCTCCTACTAAGGGACTTGAACTGTTTCTAGCTTTATCCTATTATTGATAAGAGTGCAACAATTACCAATGCCCATGTGTGCAATTGATTAAGGTATAGGATAAATTCCCTGAAGTTTAACTATTAGGTCACAAAGTAAGGCATTTAAAACTTGAAAGATATTTGCCAATTATCTTTCTAACTACAATCTGAAGGATTTGGATTAGAATTAAATGTCAATGCATATTTCTGAACAGACACTTTATGCAACTGTATTACTATGAACAGCCATGGGATAAATTCCTAGAAACAGAACACTTGGGTCAGTGTGTATATATTTAAAATTTGAAAGATATTATCAAACTTCTCTCCATAAAACATAAAACAATGAATATACCAACAGCTATTGGAGCATAGTAGTGCTTTTTCTTAAGTGTTGGACCTTCATTAATAATAGGTACTATTCTACTTTATAGTCTTCTTGATAACTGCTATTGTTTTAATTTGTATTTAACATGAGAGTGATTAAGTATCACTCACAATTATTGGTCACTGTATTTCTTTATCTGTGAGCTACCTTTACCATTTTTCTAGCAGGCTGTTAATTTCTTAAAGATCTTTGCTTTAAGGAAGTGTAAATATTTTCCTCAGTTTATCATTTATATTCCAGCTTTATTTAAAATGTACTTAAAAAAAATAGCTATTTTATGTTAAACATTTTCTAACTTCTGTATTGTTTACTTTCCTTTCTAAATTTTAGAGAGTGTACTTACCAAGAATTAATCCCATGACAAATGTTTTAAAGTGAACTGGGTCATAGATCCACACAAATACCTAGAAGAATCAAGAAACTCCAGTGCTTAAAGTTCTAAGATCACATTACAGAAACAGTTAGTTCCCACCTATTAACACATAAGAACTACTTAAAGATTAAACAAATTTCAAAGACCTTTCCTTTAGTAGCAGTGGTTTTTTGGGTATCTATTCAGTTAGAAAATTATTTTTAAAACTATAAATTAGGTAATGCAGTTAAGTACACTTTCATGTACTTGGATGTTTTTAACAATTTACTCCCGGGTACAAACCATTACTTATTCAACTTAAAGACCAGCAACTGTACAGCTTTCTGTCCCTAAGGTAATGATGTATATAGGCATGTGCAGAGTAGAATCAATCAAACAGCACAGTTAAGACAGATTGTAGTCAGGCCCTATGGCAGATCCATCAGCTCTCAATTCCACCCTGTTCTCTCCAACTGATGAGACGCAAAGGACCATTATTAAAGATTATGCTCAACACGGAAATACAAAGGATCATAAGAGACTACTATCAGCAATTATATGCCAATAAAATGGACAACTTGGAATAAATGGACAAATTCTTAGAAAAGTACAACTTTTCAAAACTGAACCAGGAAGAAATAGAAAATCTTAATAGACCCATCACAAGCATGGAAATTCAANGCCGGTGATGGACAGGGATGCCTGGCATGCTGCAATTCATGGGGTCGCAAAGAGTTGGACACGACTGAGTGACTGACTGAACTGAACCGAACTGATGGCTGATTCATGTTGAGGTTTGACAGAAAACAAAATTCTGTAAAGCAACTATCCTTCAACTAAAGAATAGATAAAAATTTTTAAGAAGTCTGAAAGCGTACTTCTTTGTACAGAATAAAACCTTAGCCTTTTTGGGACTGCAAGCACCCAAGCTTTTGCTCAGGCTGCTTCCTTTGTTTAATAGGCCTCTAACTCCTTTGCAGTGCACCTGGCAATCTGCCAGTCATCCTTCAAGGCTCAGCTCAAGTGTCCAGGATCTCCGGACCATTCTTAATCCTCTTTGGATTAGATTAACCATCCCTGATTGGTATTCTCCCATCATACTATCCCATGTCATAATATAGTACAGGCATACTTCAGATATTTCAATATTAGCTCCAATAACACTGCAAAAATACAATTTTTTATTTTTTGGTTTTCCCAGTGCATATGAAAGTTACACTTACTATAGTCAATATTAAGTGTACAATAGCATCATGTCTAAGAAACCAATGTACATACCCTAAGTAAAAAATACTTTATTGCTAAAAAATGCTAACCATCATCAGAGTCTTCAGTGAGTCAAATTTTTTTTTTTGCTAGAAGAGGATTTGAAATATTTTGAGAAACACCAAAATGTGACCCATACAAAGTGAGCAAATGTTGCAAAGATGAAGTCGATTGATTCATGCAATGTAGGGCTGTTGTAAATCTTCAACTTGTAAAACAAACAAACACCAAAACAAAACCCCCTCCCAAAACACTTTATCTCTGAAGCACAACAAAATGAGGTATGTCTGGTTTGTCTGTTTGCTAGACTAAAAGAGTTTTCAAGAAGAGAATTTTATATTTTTATCATGCTATTCCCAGCACCTATAAAAATGACTTGGCATAGAGTTAACCTGATGTTTAACTGAAGGCATTTGAGCTTTTACATTAAGAAAGACCTGTGGTTTTCTATTACATTGGTTCTTAAACAGGGCTTCACATCAGAATCACCCAGGGAAATGTAATACAAAACACACACACACACACCATCCTAGAGATCCTCATGCAAGTATGTCTGGAATGAGCCTAGTGCACGTTTTCTGAAAAGCCTTCCCAGAATATCAAGCTCACAGCTCCAAGAACGACTCTTTTAAAATTTATACTACCTTTGTATTAAGCATAGAAAGAAATTGACAACTCAATGGCTAGTATATAACTAAATGTTTTTGTAATGGTTAAATGACTAAATTAAGTGGTCTTCATGGAAGGCTGCTGCTGCTGCTGCTAAGTCGCTTCAGTCGTGTCCGACTCTGTACAACCCCACAGACGGTAGCCCACTGGGATCCGTCATCCCTGGGATTCTCCAGGCAAGAACACTGGAGTGGGTTGCCATTTCCTTCTCCAATGCATGAAAGTAAAAAGTGCAAGTGAAGTCGCTCAGTCATATCTGACTCAGTGACCCCATGGACTGCAGAAGGCTACCACCACACAAACATTCTATTAAATACATTAAAATGATTTTGAGTAAAGCATCAAGTAATGTTGAAAATTTTAGATTCTTATAGTAATGTGTCTGACTGTGAGAGGCAGAAACCAGTATGTGTTCCTCATTAACCATTCTGCTCCTTTTCCTTTTGATTGTAATGGAAACTCTGTATTTTACTGGGTAAAGGATCACTCAGTATGAAAATCATGTTTCTAAGACTTTACGGCAGGAAGGCATGACCGTATGAGTAGGTTCTGGACAGTGGTTCAATTCCATTGGCCAGAACCTGCCTGTTTTCTGAATAGTATCCTGAAAAAAGAAGGATGTCCCTCACTTTCCTTCCCTCCTCTGGATGCATATATAAGGCTGGCAGTCATTTTGGACCATGAGATATCTTTACTAATTGACTCACACAGGCAGAAAACTTCAGATCCACCATGAAGCTGCTGTATCTGCTTACCATCAGGTTTCATTAATGAGAGAGAAATAAGTATCCATCTTAAGTCACTGTTATTTCATGTTTTCTACCTATCACAGACAATTGAACGTACTTCTGACTGATTTAATAAATTTTTTATAAATATAAATTCAGAGAAATTCATTTTTAAAAAGAGTAGATTTTATATCTACAAAGGTTAAATTTATCTAAGTTACTTCTTTTAGTGAAGGCATCAAGGATAATCCTAAAAACTCCTATGGCAAATTGGATTTCTACTTTTAGTAGATACTCTCACCTCATTTCCATCCAGAAAAACTTGATCATCATGGGGCTCAAGCTTGAATTTTTTCTTGGTTTCCTTCTTTTTGGGAGTTCCAGGAGTTTCCTCCTATTAAAAAACAAGTTGAATAGAAGAAAAAGTATTTACAAACAAGCAAAAAGGAATATGATATTCATATACTCAAAGTTTTACTATATGAGACACAGAAATCAAAATTCTCAATCATGGTATTTATAAAAACCCTAATATGGTTTCAATGGTTGCTGCATAAGATTTTAAAAGGCTTGATATGCCAGTAGTGATTATGTGCATATAATAAATTTTTTATTTTTACTTAATTCTAGTTGAAATCACCTTTTTGGATTCTTCCTTTTCACCATCTTTTTTTTTTTCTTTTTCCTTTTTTGTCTTTTCATCCTTTAGATTTTCTTTCTTGCTCTTTTTATCTTCTTCTTTTCCACTTTCAGCTTTTCCTTTCTCTTTTTCTTTTTTTATGTCTTTCTCATACTTCATTTTCATTACTTTTAGTGCCCGATGAAAAAATTGCTTCTTTAAAAGCCTTAAAAAAAAGGTATGACATTATATTCCCTATCCATTATGTAGATGTAGACTGAAAAGCAAAAATATCAAGACCTGAATAAAGTGAACAAAGAAAGACATACATCGGCAACTCACAAGAAAAATTACAATTAGTAAGTCCATGGAAAAACAGTCTATTCAAAAACTTGTGCAGTCAACCTGATTATATGAAATCTAATTTTCAACTATATAATTTAATGAGATTCCTTAAGTTTTTCTTTAGGTTCACAAGGAGTAATCAAAATTCTGCTTTATTTAAAGTTAAGTCTCAAATTCAAGAGTAGACATAAGTGGAATATAAATATATGGGGAAATAAATAAAAGTTAAATGTTAACAGATTAAAAATGTGCCCATGATCTGTTGATCCAAGTGTCTTCAGATGTCTTTCTTGATGTTATTTTCTTCTCTCCACATACCTCACTACTCAGCCTGCCACTATAATGAAATATCTTCGATTAAATAAATAATTAAATATGCTGAGATTTCTGAACTCTGAAAACAATTCTTCACAGTATCAAGATAAAAATTGTACAAAATATTTGGCAAGACAACACTATGTGTTTCTCTCAACACATTCTGTTATCCTATCCACAGCAGTTTTTTCTTCTAACACAATTCACGTTACATTTGTTATAAACTTAAGAATGAGACGCTTGCTTTGTTCTTTTTTGTTGTTGTTCATTTTCTTATCTGATGAGTTTGGAAGCTCAGCTGAGACCAAATTAAGTCAACCTTGGTTGACTCAATCTTTTCTAATCCTACTCAAACAACTGGGTTATGCTTATTTTTATCATCTAAAAGAAAAACTTTTCAAATCTTATGTTCCAGTTTCAGAGTTCCTCATTTGTTCCTTCCTTACTGTCTTGATAAAGGATAACTATCAAAACACAGCCTAGAAGCTAGGTCTCACTGCCATCAGCTGGGCCTGTTAATGGTAACTATCCACCTTTCTACTTCCACTGGGGCCTGCTCCAACACATCCTACCACTTGCAAACTAAACACTTCCTTCCTGGCCAAATACGACTTATTTCTGATCATTATGCTGTACCTATCTGTGTTTTGACCTGCTTGGCTGGGCTTCTTTCTGCTGCCCGATTAGGATCATCCCATGAACATCGCCAAAAAGCTAATTTCTAGGTCTCCTCATTTGGACTTTTTCTTGTTCAGAAGAACTATATAATATACAATTGTGCAACTGTCTGAAATGTCCCCAAAGAACCTAGCATTAATATCTACTACACATACATATATGAAAATCTGTTTACATATACACATATATGTAAACAAGTAAAAATCTGAAATGAGACCCTTAATAATGAACTACTTATGAGCAGAAAGTGAGATTTAAGGGTAGTGGTGAGTATCTGAATGAAGAGGAATCTTTAATTTTCATTCTACTTCAGACTTTCTTACAAAAATTTATAATGAAAATATTCTAATTTCTTTATTTTTCACTTATATAAGTTCCAGATTTTCTATCAGGATCATTCATTACAATTTAGTATAAAAATGAAAATATATCTTACTCATTGTATGTTAACTGAAGAGCAGCATTTCATACGACAGTTCATATTATAGCTCTCCATATATTAAGAGTACATGTGTATATATATAGAGAGAGATACTTGAATATATAGACTCAAATGGTAATGTAATTATTCCTGGGGCAACACCCTTAGTACTTTGGATTTTCTTCTGCATCACTTTCAAAGTTTTTTAAAGTTTCTTTGCTTTCTTTGCATTCTCAAAGTTTTCTTTGCTTTAGTGAAAAAAATGTTCTTAATAAATAAATAAAAAAAAAAAAAAAACCACAGAACTTTAGGAAAAAAAAACAATTCTTCCCCTGACAAGCAGTTACAGAAGAGGACAGAATCAGCAGGAACATCTGCTTCTGTTACTTCTCCTGCACAACTGCTCCACGCCATGAGAAAAGTAAGATTATTAACCAATCAAATTGGTAATGAGAAATTCACAATCAGGTAAATGGGTTCAAATATCACCTCTATCACCTAATTAGCTACACAGTATTGGGTAAGTTACTTAATTTTAGTATATTTCTAAAATGGGGTTTCTATTTCATAGGGGTTTCTAGAACTAAATGAGAAGCATACAGATTGTTAACCATGGTGCCTGGAATGCGTGTTCTCAATGTTAGCCATCACCAGTGCTGTGGTGAGATAATTAATTTCATTTAATAGGGAAAACACATTTGGTTTATAAATCATTACATTATACCCTCATTCCATTCATTAATAAGTAGAATCATTGACTTATTCCTTGATAGAGAATGTCTACTTCAATTCACCATATGCCTCAAAAAATGAGATGACACTATTGTAATAAAATCAGTGCCTCAATTTATTTAGCTTTAAACACACCGTATAGAACAAATCATCTACATAAACTGACAGTTTCACAGACTACTCATATTTTCCTAACTCAGGATGTTCTATGCCCTCTGCCAGGATCAAATGTCCACTCCCCTATTGTTTGCTGGGTAATCACCTATTTTAAGTTTCAAAATTTTATTAAAATGTTTTCTCTGTGAGGCTATTCTTGAAGTTTCCTTTCTTTCTTGTGGAACACACTGTATTGTAACTAGTCAGAGATCTTCTCTAACAGACAACAATATGTGCTTTGGAGGCAATAGCCAAGTCATATTTATCTCTGTATTCCTGAGGCCTGGCCTATAATAGATATTTGATAAGCACTTGTAGAATAAATAAATAGATTAAAAGCAGCCTGCAAAATGTCACTAAATTGCTTATTACTTTTCTTCACCTCTGAATTTTTTCCCAGGTTTAGTAAATGTTTATTAAATGCCAGACATGTGTTTAGGACTTTAACTTATCTAACAAGGGTGAGGTTTTATTAAATGCCCACACTAAACTAACTGCTGTGGAGTTAAAGTATAGAACAGTCCTCCAACTGCCTTCAGATTTAGCAGGCAAGAAATTAAAAAAACACACACACACATGTAACAAATCTATTTAAACAGTTAAGGACCAAACCGCATGATATTACCTTTATCAATTCTGTCAAATATTAGATTAATGTAAGCTAGAGGACCTGGGGAATACTAAATAGTAAAGATGGACTGTGGGGGACTTATACTGAGAGGCAGGCAGAATAGAACCACGTGGGCAAAGTAGTAGGTTATTACCAAAAAAAGACCAGAAAAGAGAATGAGTGTGGTATATGAATGAGAGTGAAAAGGACATTAGTGGACTGGGGGGGTTGGAGATGCAAAGTCACAGGAAGGTCAGGATGACACTAGATACAAAATTTAAGAGTCTGTACTTGAAACAGGCCATGAAGAGGCATGAAGCATATTAGAAAAGGCTGTTTTTGTATTATACTACAGTTTCCTGTTTTCTTTTGTTTTTCCTCAATCTCCCTTAAGCACACTTCAGAGAATGAGACAAGACTAGTGTCTCTCTGTGGTTTTGCCTGTAGTCAGTCAGGAACCCATGAGAGCTGGTCATCATGAGGTCTCTATGGTTATTACTAGAAGTGGTTTTGAAAAATTTATGCTTCTCATTGAAAAATGTATGCTTCTCTATCTTAGTGCAAAAAGGACACAAAGACAGAATACACAAAGCTTGATATGAATGGGAATAACATATACAACAAAAAGTGAGTGTATTGCTAGAACCACCTCCATACTCAAGGTTTTTTTTTTTTTGCTTTTCATATAACAAAGTATCAAGTCTCCTAAAAAGCCAAGAGAAACATATTAATATTGGCTGCTTATCTCAGAGAGTTGGGCTCAGATTTTATATTAAATTTTAGTGTATGTACTGCCAAAGCAAGCACTAATATTCAAACAATATTGACAGGTTAATCCTTCATCTTAATTTTTGCTTCATTAAAATGGATCATTAGTTTGGAGGAGATAGTATAGTGAAGTGTTTTAGTGCATGGACTACACTACAAAGCCTGATGGCTGGATTTAGAATTTTGGCTCGCCACTTACTAACTTTGTAACTTTGGTTTAAGTGATTTAACTTCTTATTTTTTGCATTTATAGCATCTTCTACTTTTTATACTACGTATAAAAAATAAGTCTATTTTGAGGCAGGTAGGGAAATTTGTACTTTGAAATTCTAATACACAGATGGCTACAAAGGAAAATAGTGATTGCACTGCTGTTAGCTAATCCCTGCCCCAACAATGAAATTTTCATTGTTTCTGAAAGGTCCATTAATGACTCCAGTTTTTGGCAGCTAAGAACTTTTTTTTTGACTGTGCAGCACAGCTTGTGGGGTCTCAGTTCCCCAATCAGGGATCGAACCCCAGGCCCATGGCAGTGAAAGTAGGAGTCTTAACCACTGAACCATAAGGGAATTCCCTGGCAGCTAAGAATTTTAAGAAACATTTAACAATTCTTCAACTTTACAGCTTTAACAGACAGACTGTGAAATCATTTTTCAGTTTTTTAAGAGGCTTCTCATGTGGCTGCTGCTTCCCAGGTGGCTCAATGGTAAAGAGCCCTCTTGCCAACACAGGAGACTCAGGTATGATCCTCTGGTCAGGAAGATTCCCTGGAGAAGGAAATAGCAACTCACTTCACTATTCTTGCCTGGAAAATTCCATGGACAGAAGGAGCCTGATAGGCTACAGTCTTTGGGGTCACAAAGACTAAGTAAGACACAACTCAATGACTGAGGACTTAAAATGTGGCTGCCATTTTAAATGCCATTAATCAATATATTAGTAAATGCTATGTGTATCTCCCTACTAAATATATAAGATAATCTAAAATGGCAAATTCCCACCAATTATAAAATTCAGTCACAGAAGCAATCTGATTTACTAACATCTTAATATGTTCAAGTAGTAAATAAACCAAGGGGAAAAACTTGGCGGGTGGGGGGGGAACCCACAAAACAGCATACTTCTTTCCAAGAGAAAAGTGATTTTGCAGGGGTGGGGGGGGCATATCATATGGCATGAGAGATCTTACATTCCTGACCAGAGATCGATCCTATGGCCCCTGCAGTGGAAACATAGAGTCCTAACCACTGGACTCCCAGAAAACGGATTTTTTTTACATCAATCACCATGAAACATTTTTCCCAAAGAAGTACTGATAAAACACATGGATATGTTACTGAACTGTCTATACTTCATCTTGGAATCAAGAAAAGATAGATGTCACAGCTGCCTTGATTTCACAAGGAATACAATAGCAATCACAAACAAAATGGAAGAGTGTACCTGGTTAATGGCTCAGTGGGTAGACACACAAACAACAGGGACAACAGGCCAATTAGGAGTCCCTGACAAAGTTTTGGAAGCCTCCCCACCTGTTTTCTCTAGAAAAGAAAGAACTTTTATGTTCACGATAGGCACTGGTGTATGATTTNGGGCTCCCTGGCTGCTGGTCTGGAGAAGCAGAAAGGATGGCTGACAGGGGCAGGGCTGGCCTGGAGACCCGGGCCCTGGGGCATCGGTGTGGGGGCGTCAGTGACTGCTTTGTTTTCTTGGGGGACTGGGTGGGACGCATGTCCGGGCCTTTCCCACCTCTCAGTAACAGCCCAGAATCGGACCTCAACCTTCGGCTTCCCCATCTGTGAGCTGTCACCCCGAGTGCCCCATTCCTGCCGCGTGGCGTTTCCTGGTCTGGGGCCCACACGCAGCTCCCCAAGGTCTGTCAGACCACGCGCGGCGCTCCTGGGTCCCCGAGGAGGCAGAGCCAAGGCCATCGAAGGCAGGAGCAAAGCCCTGTCTGACGGGCGGGGACTCAGGAACTCTAGGAAACAGGTAAGGGGACGCCTGACGGAGTCCCTGGCCAGATCCTCCCTCTAGCGTCATCCTCCAACCCCTGCTGCCCCTGTGCGGCCCACCCCGCCCCTCAGGCGGGAGCGGCGGCCCTGGGGACCCGGGGTCACGAGTGATGTCTGAGGCGGGGCAGCGGAGGCGCCTCCGCGCGCGCAGCCGCGCCGGAGTAAAAGGCTTTCGCGAGTAGCCCCGCCCCCTTTACAGCCCCGTCCCCGCGCGCTGATTGGCCCCGGAGCACGTCCATCCGCCGGGAGCCCGCCTCCGCGGCTTGAGTGCTGGGGATTGAGGGGCTCAGAAAAGCGGCGCCGACCTCGCGTCTTTCCCCCGACACGGCGAAAGGCCGCAGGGAGCCAGCCCTCCCTTCCACAGGCCATTCAGACAGCTCAGGCCGCCAAAATGTTGCGGTCATTGCCCACCCAGCACGCACATTCCTATGGGACCTATGGGAGCCTGCGCTCGGTCCGCAGTGGAGGCAGCAAGGACCCTGACCTCAGTCTCATGCGATCAGAGGCCAAAGCCTTCCGACACAGAACCCCCACATCCCGGTGGAGCTTCACCCAGAGTCATGGGCACCCCGAGGCAGTGTAATTCTCTCAACTGAAGCTTCCGTTTACAAAGCTTAAAATATACCCACTCCAGTATTTTTGCCTGGAGAATCCCCACGGACAAAGGAGCCTGGTAGGCTGCAGGCCTTGGGGGGTCGCAAAGAGTGGGACATGACTGAGAGACTAAGCACGGTGCATGTACCTCAAAGGATATGGAACAAATTCCAGTGCAACCAAAGACCTCCAACTGTGGCTGAGCACAGGCTGTGGAAAGGCTTGGGTCCTTGCAACGGGCTTCAATTTAGATTTGATTGAGGGTTCCCATTCTCAGCCACTAAAGGGCCTTAAAGTGTAGACTGTTTAATGACCACAAATCCTCCCATAAAGTATGCAGGCCCCTCTGCAAGGTGGTCTTGAATCTGAACTGGTCTCCAGCCCATACTGGTCACTTGCTGTAGCAAATAGAGCATGGCAGAAGCTTGCTGTGGGGGGTCACCCTCTGAGACAGGGGCCCTGAGACTGCCAGAGAAGGGAGCTATATGAGGGGCCACACACAGCGGATGGAGGCACTGCCAGGCCTGGAGGGAGACCATTTCCACTGTCAAGTTCAGTGATTCTCCAGTTGTGTGTAACCACAAGAAAGAGCCAGGGAAAAGTGGCCCAGGCACCCCATGGAACCCTGATCAATAATAGACTACGGTTAGTTTAAGCCAGTAAGATCAGGGCTCATTTGTTTCGCAGCAGTAACTGATATTCTTGGCAAGCAACTGAACATAGTCAGTTTAGACTTTTTGATAGATGGAATAATACTAATGGATATGGAATATCCAATATCAAAGTGCTTTTGAACTCTTGAACTCTAAGGGTCATCCAACACAAATTTTAAATCTCTCAGATGCTCACATTTGAAAGACTGGTAACTCAGTGAGAGGAACAAAATATTAAGTATAAAGGATATCAAATGAGAATTGTGCATTTTAAGAATCTGTAATATGAAATAAGCCAAACACAAAAGGACAAATGCTCTATGATTCCACTTACATGATGTAGCTAGTCAAATTCATATAGACAGAAAGTCCAACAGTAGTTGACAGGGGCTGGTAGGGAGGAGGAATGGGGACTTAGTATTTAATGGGGACCATTTTGGGCATCCCCGGTAAAGAACCGCCTGCAGTGCAGGAGACACGGGAGAGGACATATGGGTTCGACAACCCACTCCAGCATTCTTGCCCAGAGAATCCCATGGACAGAGGAGCCTGGTGGGCTATGTCACAGTCAGACACAACTGCGCATGCACTCATGGGGACCGTTTCAGTTTGGGAAGATGAAAAATTTCTGGAGATGGGTGGTGGTGACGATTGAACAACAATGTGAATGTACTTAATGCCACTGAACTGTCACTTAAAAGTGGTTAAAGTAGTAAAATTTTGTAATGTTTATTTTACCACACATGCAAATAGAATTATTTTAAAAACCCCACAACTATATCAAACTATACATAGTAATACTCCATCTATCATACTGATGAATGAGGTTCTCCACACAATGCACATTTCTGATGAAAGTTATTCCTCCATGATTCTGAATTTTACAATTTCTCTTTCATAGTTCATCCATTGAGGATGAATGCTTCTTAAGCTCTAATGACTCACCACTGTCTGGATAAAGAGAGCATACAAATTTTATCCTGATTTGGAGAACGAAGTGTCCAATCCAGTTCCCTTGGTACCCCCACACCAGGGCTCTTTCTCCATCTGAACGATCTGCTTTCCCTGGTCTCCAAACCTCTCTGCCTCCTCTGGGTCTCTGCATTTAGAGTTCTCAGGCCTAAGCTCCTCATTGTTGTTGTTCATTCATGTCCGACTCTTTGCAACCCCGTGGGCTGCAGCAAGCCAGGCTTTTCTATCCTTCATCATCTCCCAGATTTTGCTCAAACTCATGTTCTTTGACTCAAAGATACCTAAGCTTCTTATGTCTCCTAAATCCTAAAACAAAAGCTCACAAAACCCCTCCTTCCCTCAACAGTTAGACTTTTTGGAACAGTCCACACCCCTTCCTTCTCTGCCAGGCCATCTAGCACATGCCCCCCGACTCTTCAGACCACCATCTTCCTCTTTGGCCTGAGTGCAGGATCGGCACCTGCTGGGTTAATCCAAAATCCATGCTTCTCTCCCAAACACCTGGTCTGGCCCGTATGTGGTCTATCCATGCAGTGGAATTTATTCAGCCTTAAAAAATGAATGAGGGCTTCCCTGTGGCTCAGTGATTAAAAAAAAAAAAATCCACCTGCCAAGCAGAAGACACAGGTTCCATCCCTGGGTCGGGAAGATCCCGTGGAGAAGGAAATGGCAACCCACTTTGCCTGGAAAACCTCATGGACAGAGGAGCCTCATGGGCTAGAGTCCATGGGGTCGCAGAAGAGTCAGACAGGACTGAGCAACTAGACAACAAAACAAAAGGGATGAAGTCTTGATACGTTACCATGTGTATGAACCTTGAAGACAGAATGTTCAGCGAAAGACCCCAGACACTAAAGTTAGCATGTGGTATGAACCCATTTACGTGAGATGTCTACTAGGGACGGAAATTAGATTTGTGGTTGACGGGGGTTGGACAGGAAGGAGGGGGGAGATTCAGGAGTGACGTTAAGGGTTTCTTCTTGGGGGAATGAAAATGTTATAAAGTTGATTGTGAATACACTAAAAACACTGAATTCTACACTTTAGATGGGGGAATTGTATGCTATGCGAATCATATCTCAATAAAGTTAAAAAAAAAATCCTTATAGAGAATTCCCTGGACCAGGACACAATGCTTTCATGGTCATGGATTCAGGTTCAGTCCCTGGTCTTGGAACTAAGAGCCTGAAAGCCAAGCAGTGCAGCCAAAAAACAAACCATTATAGGTATGGCTCGAGTCCCCAGGGTCACTTGGATAAAAAACAGTCTTCACCATAAACAGGCTTCTCACTCTTGGGCTTGATTTCTTCACAAAAGTGGCAATGGACTATATATTAAGATATTTTGTAAGTTGTTAATATCATATTGTAAAAATTTTATTGAAAACACTTTTAAATGTTGGGAATGTAACACTGATAAATTATCCTCAATTCTGCCACTCAAATGCACTTGTTTCTATTCTTGTATTAGTGTCTTTAATATACGTCTAACCTTCTGTTGCACATACATGTGTTCAACATGTTTGCTATTTTATTCCTCTTTATAGAGTGGGAGGTCCCCACCTGCAGACCAGATGGATCTCTCGTAAACGACCAAAGTATTATGTTGTATAACCAGGCCCCGAACATGAACACAAATCCAAGTCCTCAGCGCAATACCATAATAGAGCCACAAGAGGGTGATGTTGTTCCTTGAAAGTACAGCATCCTTGGTAGAATTAGATGTACCACAGGGGGCGCCAGTGATAAAGAACCCACCTGCCAATGCAGGAGACAGACATTAAGAGATACTGACTGGTTAAATTCCTGGGTGGGGAAGACCCCCTGGAGAAGGGCATGGCAACCCACTCCAGTATTCTCGCCTAGAAAATCCCAGGGACAGAGGAGCCTGACGGGCTACGGTCCATGGCGTCGAAAAGGGTCAGAGGCAACTGAAGGGACTCAGCACGCACACAGTGTTTATAGAACTAGAATTTGGGAGTTTTTCCACGTTGGACAAATAATTCAGGAAGACTTCCAAAAAAAAGTTTGTATTTACAAAATATATTAGGTAGAAAGCAAAATCCAGTGAACAAAGTCAGCAAAGATAACAATTTCTAAGCTGTTGTTCTTGTTGTTGTTTTAAAAAAGACCAAAATACTCCTTGGATGGTGACACTATTTCTTCCGGCTCATCTCAAGTCTGGTCACATTTGTTATTTATTGACTAATTTATGTATCTGTGACTTAAAAAAAAAAAAAAAAACCTATCACTGGGAGGAAATACGTCACAACATTAAAACTAGTAAGAAAAGCGATTAATTTTTTTCCATTAAATTTCTTCTGTTTTCTCAACTTTGTTTACAATGTGCGTGAGCTCTTTAGAGTGGGGAAATATCACACACTTTAAAGATAAGCTGCACCTCCTTGCTTGGTAATTGTTTTAACTCCATATCTCTCAGGAAAAGCAGGGATTCCATTCCTCTGTAAGATGTGTCATAAAAGAAGATAAAGAGGAATAGAGATCATGGGGCAGAGAAACAAGTGAAAATCAAGAATCCTGTGGTCTCCGCTGTGGGCCTTGCAGAGCCTCAAAGACTTCCCCCAAGACATGTATTAAGCACAAAGGGAGAGATGATGACTCGACAGTGGAGAAATCGCGCAGACACAGCCTTTAAGTGCTCAAGGCCACTTAAGCTCAAGCTTCAGCAGTAATAAGACACACCAGCACCATGACCTCCTCGACGAGTCGCACCGCGGAGGACACAGCGTCATCTCTGGGGATGATCCTGCCCCGAATGAGCCCCCAGACAAGTCACTTGGAGGGACATTCTAAACAACTGACCAGGACGTGTCACAGTGTCAAGGTCATCACGGAGAAAGAAAGACTGAGGACTTTTCACTGGAGGAGACGAAGGAGACACAAGGACAAGATGCAAAATGGGATTTCAGAACAAGGGATGTTAGGGGCCAAGCTGGTGAAATGAGCATAACATCAAGAGTTCAGGTTAATGGTACGGGACCAGTGTGGCTTTCCCGGACTTGATCACCGTATGTTTGGTAAGATATTGATATTCAGGGAGACTGGGTGATGAGCACAGGGGGATTCTTTTTTTGCAATTTTTTAAAAAAGAGTCTAATATTAACTCAAAAGGATTTTGAAAACCCAAGTTTCAAATCTATAGACACAGTGGAAGTTGACAGAGAAAATAAGTGAGCCATAGGCCTTCTGGGTAGAAGCAGGAGGAGAGAAGGGAGTGGGGTGGAGGAGAGGAGGGGATACCAAGGGGGCACTCCAACCCAGAGCCACAAGGCTGGTCCTCGAGCTGGGACCTGAGCCAAGAACAAACATCCTATGACATCACGGGTACCTCAAGTGCGGGGACCCATTGATCTCTCTGCACCATTGCCCCCTCTGCTTCTGGGGAAACTGAGGCTTGGGCCTGAAGCGAGTGGCCCAGGACCACATGGGTAGTGAGAGCCAGGCCTTCAGAGCTGCACTGATTGGCCCTACATACCAGCTATTTTATGGTTTAGTACGGTGGCTTGGAGAAGGGAATGGCAACCCACTCCAATATTTCTGCCTGGCTACAGTCCATGGGGTCACAGAGAGTCAGACACGACTGAGCATCTAACACACTGTGGCTTCCAGGTGATCTGGCCACCAGGAGCCACCGTGGGGGTCTGGAGGGTGGCGCGGGGAGCAAGGAGCTTCAAGGAGAAGTGACCTGCCTGGCGTGGCTGCCCCAGCGCTGTCTGCTCAGCACCCCCACCCCCAGATGCTGCGCTGCTGCTAAGCCATTTCCGGTTTAGCTTCTCAGCTTTCACTAGCAGGGAGAGAGATGCAACTCCCAGTGAAACCTTAACAGTCCTTTCTGTTTTCCCAGGTGGGTTCCGACCACACGTGCTCCAGGAATCCAAAGGACTGTGGTTACAATGCCTGATAGTCGCCAAATGCCATTGAGGTGCCTGGGGCTAGGCGAGGGCTCTGCATAGGTTATTCATTTTATCTCCCAAATACCTGCCTCCATTAGGCCTGCTGTTCTCTCAGATCATGAACTCCTATTCAGACTCCAAATTCAGACTGAAATTGAAGAAAGTAGGGAAAACCACTAGACCAGGTATGACCTAAATCAAATCCCTTATGATTATACAGTGGAAGTGAGAAATAGATTTAAGGGATTAGATCCTATAGATAGAGTGCCTGATGAACTATGGAATGAGGTTCGTGACACTGTACAGGAGACAGGGATCAAGACCATCCCCATGGAAAAGAAATGCAAAAAAGCAAAATGGCTATCTAGGGAAGCCTTACCTAGGGAAGCTTCTAGGGAAGCTGTGAAAAGAAGAGAAGCAAAAAGCCAAGGAGAAAAGGAAAGATATAAGCATCTGAATGCAGAGTTCCAAGGAATAGCAAGAAGAGATAAGAAAGCCTTCTTCAGCAATCAATGCAAAGAAATAGAGGAAAACAACAAAATGGGAAAGACTAGAGATCTCTTCAAGAAAATGAGAGATAGCAAGGGAACATTTCATGCAAAGATGGGCTCAACAAAGGACAGAAATGATATGGACCTAACAGAAGCAGAAGATATTAAGAAGAGATGGCAAGAATACAGAGAAGATCTGTACAAAAAAGATCTTCATGACCCAGATAATCACGATGGTGTGATCACTCATCTAGAGCCAGACATCCTGGAACATGAAGTCAAGTGGGCCTTAGAAAGCAAAGATGGTGGAATTCTAGTAGAGCTATTCCAAGTCCTGAAAGATGATGCTGTGAAAGTGCTGCACTCAATATGCCAGCAAATTTGGAAAACTCAGCAGTGGCCACAGGACTGGAAAAGGTCAGTTTTCATCCCAATCCCAAAGAAAGGCAATGCCAANTACTACTCACACTATCCTTCACTAACAAATAAAGAGTACCTGTTGCAGTAGTCGACCACAGACTCCCTTGTTGTAAATAAAGCTTCCTCTCCTTTCTTGGCCTTTGCCCACTTTGAATCCAAGAGGCAATCCACTGCTTTAGAAGCTAAAGAAGAAATTAATTATTTTAAATTTAGTATACAGCAGAACTTGAGTCTATCTAAATAATATTCTATAAGGCAAATTTCAACATTCCAGCATTTGAAAATAAAACGAAGTTCAACAGAAAATTTAAGTCTGATACAATCATGACAAATAGCTCAATTTGTGAAACATGCTGATAAGCAGCTTTTTAAAGTAATGCTGTGAAATAAATGATAAATAAATATTAACTTAAGCAATATAAATTAATGAGAAAATGTTCTTTAAAAAGTTCAAAATAAATGTAAATATCACTCTTATCAAATAATCAAAATATAAGACAAACCAAAAATCTACAACAGTTAAGAGAAATTCTGTCTCCAAGCTTAACCCACCAAGGAATAAGTTCTGTGAACAATCTACTGCTGTCACTAGAAAAAGCTAAATAGATGAGATCTGAAAAGAATAGCATGTCTATTTTTCAAACTTTTAATGACTAGCAAAATCATTAATCATAACACTAAAGAGACTATAAAGCAATTTCTTCTCGATAATGGCAATTCAATCTTAACTGATCAGACAGGCAAACTCAACAACTATTGACATAAGTTATGGGGCAATACTACAGATGATATTAGCTTATAATGAAGTTGTTCAGATTATATGAAGAAAAAAGCTCCCAACTTGGTTCCAACAGACTGGTTTCACAGTAAATTCTACGCTGCAGTTTTTTTTAAAAATATCATTAAGTACATGTACTATCTGATTAAAAATTAGTACTGAAAATAAATCTTATCATATTATAAAAATAAAATATCATTAAAAAGTGCTTTATTTTTACTATTGACATTTTTAATCATGAAAGGAAAGAATAGGATAATCATGTGTCCTTTGCCCCTCACCTAGCTTCACTAATCATTCTTGCAAAGCACTTTTAAAACATCGGCCTATCCCCAAATTAGGTGGTGGCTCAGATGGTTAAGCCGTCTGTCTACAATGTGGGAGACCTGGGTTTGACCCCTGGGTCGGGAAGATCCCCTGGAGAAGGAAATAGCAATCCACTCCAATACTATGGCCTGGAAAATCCAAAGGACAGAGGAGCCTGATAGGCTACAGTCCATGGGGTCGCAGAGAGGTGGACACAACTGAGTGACTTCTCCTTCTTTCTTTATAAAATATGTACACTAACATAATTTAAATATGAAATCCTACCAATAAAATAATCAACCCGGTGACCCATCATATTGGTGGACTTTGTTGGACAGTTGAATCGAAGAAACTTGGCTACAGCCTTTTCTTCTTTAGATGGTTCACCAACTTCCTGCAAAGTAACAATATTAAATTTAATGTAATCATTTACTTGAGACATTCATAGACTGAAGAATAAATTACAGATCTTTTCTGAAAATCTTTTAAAGTGTACTACAGGCCTTTCTTTCAAGCTTTTTCTAGAGCAGACCTGGTAATCTATACAAAAGACAGAACGGAGACTTTAAAAATTGCACATCTTTCAAATACAAGTTGACAGGGCCCAGAGTTGCTTGTCTCTTGGCTTCAGCTACAAGGCATTTATTTTGAGTTGTTTTTCCAGCATGGTAACCACTTTGTACCAGTTCATCTTTACCATTGCTTGGTCTCTCTTTACAAGCCATAAGACAATAATTCAAAACATTAAGAGGTTGTCAATAGTGAGTGCCCAAAAGTCAGAGTAAGTAGAAACAGGTGCCATCAATAAATGAACTGAACAGCCAAAGTTATGTACCCTAACCAAAAGACTAGAGATTGCAGGAGAAGTTCTCAAATTAACCAAAGATAGCTGACCCAGATACAAGGTACTACCTGAGATGCTGAAGATTTCTATTCCCTTTCCTTTTAGGGTTACAAATTCTAGGTACTTTCGGGTTATCTCACCTTGCCTTTAAATACAATAGACAAGTAAGTTATAATCTCATTTAAAACTGACTGGGCTTCCCTGGTGGCTCAGCTGGTAAAGAATCCACCTGCAGTGTAGAAGACCTAAGTTGGATCCCTGGGTTGGGAAGATCCGCTGGAGAAGAAAATGGCTCCAGTATTTTGGCCTGGAGAATTCCATGGACTGTTTAGTCCAGAGGGTAGTAAAGAGTCAGACATGGCTGAGTGACTTTCACTTGAAGAACTGATTAATGGAAGTGAACAAAGAGTTTTGAAAACGCTGCTTTAATCCTTCCCTGTTTTCTAAAATTTTCCCATTCCTTCTTCCAAATTTTCTACCACTTTATTGTTTATCATTTCCCATCTTGCTTTTATTTCCTTACCTGCTGAACTACTTTTGAGTAGTTAAAAGCAGTGTACTTATTCTCCCCACTCATATACTGAAGAAAATGAGAGCAATTTACATTTGTATAATATATCTTATATATTTTTTCTTTTAGAAGTTGTCTTACTGCTGTAAGCTACTAATATTAAAATAAAAGCACCGTCTTCACATTTTTAAGCACAATACATAGAGAACTCAAGCAATATTTCTAGCAACGTATGATTTAAATGTGAATGATTTCATGAAGGTCTATTTCTTAAAATGAATAAAGTGCCAAATAATAGTGAAGAATTAACTGCCAAGAATCTAGACTGCTGAGAACAAATAATGCTGAAGATAATTATCTTTTAGGCAAGATATTCTAATAATACAAAACAGGAAAAATAAACTATATAAATCATCTGTATTTACATCTGTTTTTTCCACAAATTTCAAAGAAGTCTGAATTCACCTATGTCTGTGGAAAATAAGGGACAACTAACAAAGTCTCAGCTTTAACTTTATCTTGAAGAGGAGTAATTTGTGAGATGAAGTGAAAATCTGTGCCCCTGTTGTTGGGTCACCAGGCAGCTACTTTTCCGATTTCTTACTTTGCATTTCCCAATTTCTCTGCTTCAAACAGCCAATTAACAGTGCATGATTTTTAGACTCTCATACTACCTCATTTGTGGGTTACTATTTGTGACAATAAAAATTAGAAACCCACACATTGTAAATCAACTATACGCCAATATAAGATAAAAATTGAAAAAAAAAAACAAACAAACTAAAAACCCAAACCATTCAATCCAAATGAAGACTATGATAAAAACCAAATATTTATAAGAATAAAAGACCTTTAGTTTTATATATAAAAATAAATATCACAGAAAAATAGAATCTTAAAAAACTGTAAATTCAAACTTTAACACTAGCAAGTTCACTACCATCTACAGTGTTCATAATTATTTAACCTGGGGTCCAGTCCACTCCAGTATCCTAGCCCTGAGAAATCCATGGATTATACAGTCCATGGGGTCGCAAGGAGTCGGACAAGACTGAGCAACTTTCACTTTCACAAAATATAGTTCTCACAAGCTAAAAAGTATTCTACATTTGGTTTTTGAAATCACACTAAAATACATTAGTATACGTAAAATGATAGCATTTAATTATGCCTGAGTAACACTGAATTTCTAGAAGCCTTATCTATCAGTAAACAATATCCTGTATGTTCATGCACAGCCAAAAAAGTCATACTATATAAATAGTTGGTAATAATGAGATAGTATAATTGGCTTCACAGAGACCAATATTATTTTATAATCACACCCATATATGTTTAATTTTTCCCTCAGTTAATACATCTGTTTCAATCTAAAGATTTATCCAACTGACTGATTTGTTACTGGGATATGCTTGATTAAAAATGATATGTGGGGGAGAAGAGATAAATGTAAATTGTTCAAACATACACTTACTGAGTTGTTTACCCTAAAATACCATTGGGTGCTACAGTTAATACCAAAAATTTGTTAAGGCACAATACCTACAGTACGTTACAACTATCCCAAACAACAACTGTTATTTTTCAAAATGAGTGGTAGAAAAAATATTTTAGGAGTACAAAATGGGAGCTATGAAAAATCTCCTGGAAGAGAGACCTAGATTCTGAGGATGAACAAGTTTAGGATAAGCTGAATGAGTAGTATAAAAATACTGTGGCTGAAAATGAGTATAAAATTTGGTTTCACTAGAGACAAGTTAGAAAGCATTTTGAGGCTAAGTACGTGTAAGTATAATAGGGCTAAACAGTATTCAAAGCATTCTGAGAAATTCTAAATTTACCCTGGAAGTCACAGAAAGTTTTTGACTAGGAGGAGGACATAATGAGAAAAAAGACGACTGAGACACTATTTTGGAGCCTACATGTAGAATGAACTGGGGAATAAATGCATAAGGCAGGGAAACTAGTTAGTATTCAAGTAGGATACTTGATGTGATACTTGACGTGATACTCCGGACTAAGAAGGATTTTGATATTTGAAACATTTCAAATGTAGAACAGATAGGAGGGACTCAATGATAAAGGATGAATGAAATTACTTAATAAAAGATGTCAAATTTCTAGTTTGATCAACTAAAAGGACAGTTTTTCAATTACAGAATTTCGGAATGAAGGTTATTCTGGGAGGAAACAATCACATCAACCTTAGGCACGACAAGTCTACACTCATACTAACACTCAAACCATTAACTAAACATGGTACCAATCTACTGACTGTTGATACAGGCATCACACGTAAACTATGTTATAAGGAAACAAAAGAAACTGAAAAGTTCACTATTATTATACAGTACGGAATCGGATTCTACATGAATTCACAACAGTTTAAAAACCTCATTTTAACAATTAAGTTCACCAAGCTCTTTTCCACAACTGCAAAAACATACTCAAGTATTCTATCTTCCTTCCCTTCCCCTCCTTGGTAAAGGCACTACTAAGCATGAATAAACAGAAAAGGCCCAGAAAACATGGGCTTGGATAATCTCTCTCAACTAGACACAGAGTTCCTTATTCACTGATACTTTCTTAAGGTATCAGTAACTTCCTAAAACATCTGACTAGAATTCTTAAGATATTTGTACAAAAGAACTGATATCTTCCTTGCTCTTCCTTCAAGTTCAAATCCTTAAAAAACTTCTATTATCTTCTGTGAAATATGACACGTTCATTAAACCACATATAACTTATACATATTGTAGGCTGCCTCTAAGAGTTTAGGATTTGTGCCATCTGCTGGGGCTTTGAAGCCAGAAAGATTGTTATTGAAGCTTACCAAGATAACATGACTTGGGAAGCTCGTAATACAGAACAGCCTGCCACGGAATCTTCATTCTCACTCCTCCCCTGCTGCAGTCTAAAACAGTCTTATCTTCTTCCTGTCTATATATACATTACCTTCAGAATATTTTCCTAACTTTTCTAGAAATCTAATGACAAAATTGAAGGTCTTTTGGGAACAGCATCAGCCACTAAAAAAGAGAAACATGTTTATCAACCCTCCAATGAAGGGAACTTTGTAGCTCAATGAATGAGCCCAAACATCTTAGAATGAGCAAGCAAAGAAGCAATACATTTTGAGGGTGGACTGCCAACCCAAACACCAAGATGCCAGCAGTTGCAACTCACAGTCCAAAATTACAAAAATGGAAAGTTACAGTAAAACTTTCTTTTTAAATTATTCAACAAATACTATTTTTTATTTCAGAATACATCAACATTAAAAAAATACTACAATGAAACTGGGGTTACCATTTCTGCTGCTGCTGCTAAGTCGCTGACTCTGTGCTAAGTGTCTGACTCTGTGCAACCCCATGGACAGCAGCCCACCAGGCTCTCCCGCCCCTGGGATTCTCCAGGCAAGAACACTGGAGTGGGTTGCCATTTCCTTCTCCAGTGCATGAAAGTGAAAAGTCAAAGTGAAGTCGCTCAGTTGTGTCCAACTCCTAGCGACCCCATGGACTGCAGGGGGTCCGTGGACTACCAGGCTCCTCAGTCCATGGGAGTTTCCAGGCAAGGGTACTGGAATGGGTTGCCATTGCCTTCTCCGTTACCATTTTTAGCTATATATTATTTTAGCTGGTACTTAAGATAACCTTTTTGAGAAAAAAAAAAAAATTAGATCAAGAGTCAGTAAGCCATGGGCTTATCTTATAGAATTTTTGACTTAGAATTTCTGCTCCCTCATTCTCCTACCCTCAAAATGATGAAAAAATTTTAAAATCAATTTATTCAACAGAAATAATCTTAGGTAATAAATAAGCTTGTTGAATAAACTGAGCAAAAGAAATAGATTAGGGCATCAACTGTCAATTTGTATTTTTATACAAGCAGTATTGTCTCAGATGGTAAAGAATTTGCCTGCTATGTGGGAGACCAGGGTTCCATCCCTAGATCAGGAAGATCCCTTGGAGAAGGGCTACCTACTCCAGTATTTCTGTCTGGAGAATGCCATGGACAGAGGAACCTGGTGGGCTACATACAGCCCATGGGGTCGCATAGTCACAACTGAGCGACAAACACTTTTACAAGCAGTGTAAAATATCTGTGAAAATGCAAATAGGTTTCAAGTTAAAATCTGAAAGCCAGAGGAGATCTTAGATAAATCATTTGCTTGAAGTCACATAGTAGCTTAAAGGATGAGGGATAATGGTAATATAGTAGTGGCTACTGAGGCTTCCAAAAAACCCCATTTGAAAATCCCTTTCAACTCTAAAATTTGATGGTACTAGGATTTTAAGCTAACCTTTCTAGTAAACAGCACTTTGTTAACCTATAAGCACTTATTGTACGTTCTTGAACTTACATGGTTTCTAACTAACGATTATTTCTTTTCAAATATTTTATTAATTTGAATTGAGATCCCTTTCACTTGGGAATCTCAAACAAGAAAACTTCCCAATGTAATGTCAATGAACACATAGCTCACTTTTGGTTTTCAGTGGCCAGTAAAGTGAGTCCAAGAAGGAAATGTGACGAAATAGTCCTCTTGCTTCCAACTTTGATGGAATACCAGAAATCTAAAATTAGGCTATCCAAGAAAAAGCATACAAATTAACTACTTTTTAAAACCCGGAACTTACATGTAGCAATCCTTTCCCCCAACATATAAATTACAATTCAAGGTCCCTAATTCTATTATATGTAGAAATATTGTAAACATGAAACATCAAGTAACAAACAACAGGAAACTGAGTTGATATTACAGAACTTTTTGTCTAAAAGTCTTACAATAGGATTTTTTCTATAACTTCAACTGTAAACATGGCCACTACATTTGATCTTTTTGTCTAAAGTAATGCCAATATTACAGTTTCTGATTCCTTGAAGGGGGGGAAAAAAGAGATTGATAAGCTACTGTACATTTTTATTCATCTGTTGAGACTGTAAAGTAGTACTCCAAGTAGCATGCCCAAGAGCTCTATAATATTCCTTCCACACAGCATAGCTATATAGAAAAGTTGGAGGATTTGAGAAATGTCATTTATTTTCACTTAGCAGTATAACAGTATGCTTAGCAGTTATACTTAGCAGTATAACAACTTGATTTTTAACAATCAGATCCTCACATACTTAGCTAATCCACAATTAAACAATAGTAAGTAAAAAAAAATTTATGGCACTCACAACTCAAAGATTTATTTACTGAATAGGTAACTGTTAATCTTTCTTCAGCATATCAGAGTGCTTAGCCAAAAACCAAAAAATGTTATCCTAAACCCTTCATCCTCAGGGAGGTGGAAAAAAAGAGCTATGTACCAAATACTATTTTCATAGATTTTATAACCTTTAATAACAAGTCATCCACTCGTATTTTTTCCACCACAACCCAAAGAGGATCTCTTTTCAAGGTAAATATTCCTTCTTATGGATTTGGAAATAAGAGGAAAAAAGCTAAGTAATTTGACCAAAGTCACACAGCTAATAATTACTGACACTCGGGTACAAACAGGCACAGTATGGCTCAAGTTTTAGCTCCCAGTCACTACCACTGCTATACCAGTTTTTAATCTTTTTGCTTAATATGAGATCACAATTGAAATAGAGCAGCTATTCAAAGTAAATTAAGATCACCTTTGTGACCACAGTAAAGAACAGTTGAAATTTAAAAACAAAGTTTATTTAGGGCCATAAAATGTACCATATGTGTAAATATAAGAAATTCAGTAAGTACTGATTTGACAATTTCAATACAAATTCTAATAAAAATATTATGTATCCACAACTGACCAATAACATTAAGTTTTGAAAGACTAGGTATAGTATAATTATAAACTTCTTTCACAATAATCTTAAGCCTTGGTTTTATGACTTGTCTGAACTTGGGAGAGGGGGGCAGGATTTGTCTCTTTTTGGTCCCCTTCTGTACTCTGTTTGAAACTATTTTCTTATTTCTGCCCAATTCCCACATTCCAGATTTACTGATCACATCTTTTTTTTCCCCTAGTACTTCAGACTTTTAAGGATAATTTTAACTTGCATACCTAAATCATCCGTGGTATAAGTGATAAACTTTTTTTAAACAGGGAAATAAAACATCAGAAAGTCTTTCTAAGCAATGAAATAGTAAGGAACAGAAAGAAAATGAGTGTAAAGTAACAATTTGTGATTAGCATATTAACAATTTACAACATGCCCAATTTATGATGACATATGAAGGTTTCCAGGCACACAAACTAACAAGCAGACACACATCCTGAGTCTAAGATATTTAATGTTCCACATGTTTAATCCTCTCAGCAGAGAGCATGAACAACAGGGGAATATTGTAGGGAAGAAACACAGACGACAGGCCTGTGGAATGAGGGAGGGATGCTATGTAGGTTATGAGGATGACACACTGCCATGTCAAACGTTCCTGGGCGCGACCCGCTCGTTGCAGTACCAAGAGTTTTGTTTATTTACACTGTGTCGCTGAAAGAAAGCCACAAAGCTTCAACTGGACGCTTACGTTAATAATAAAAAGGAGAAAGGAGGGTACAAGCAAACGAACACCTGGATACGCAGTTGGCCGCCTGGGCCTCGGGACAGCTGACCAAATCCCGCTCACTCCCACCTCCTACGGTCCTCCTATCCGCGCACAAAGAACGGGTAGCTTTAGGTCAGTCCTCCGCGTTCTACCCCGGTTACCGGGGCCTCAATTTAGGGACAGCTAAGGCGAAAAGATGGGGTGGAGAAGGGAGGGGAGGAGCTCGGGAGGGTCGATGTCTGAGCTCGGAGGGCGCTGACCTCCCAGCACAGGCCCAGGCCGGCGCCCCAACCGGAACCTTGAACTGACGGCCGCGCCTCCACGGCCGGTTCCGAGGGAAGCGCCTGCTGCCTTCCGCTGCAGCCCCAGCACCTCCGCTGTCTCCAACGCCGCCCTTCCTCAGGCCCCTCACAACGACGCAGCCCACAACCTGCGGCCTCGCGGTGGAACCCCACCCCACCACGTCCTCGATCTCGCTCGCCCTTCCCGGGAGTTTTCCCAGCATCTTCCACTTCCGAGAGCCCTAAAGCCCCCTACCCAAGGGTTCGGCTTTGCTACCTGAATCCGCTTCTTGTGTCGCCTGCGTTCCGCCATGTTGGCCGCTCCGCCCGGTTCTCTCTGACGTGGACCGCGGCGGGGGCGGTGGAAACCTCGCGAGAGCGCGCCGCGGGACCCGTTATGTAACCTGGCGGCTGGCGCCCGGGGAGGAAGCAAGCTGGCGGGTGACCGGTATCGGCCACTGCGACCCTGGATATGCTTTTTCTCCCCTCTTTCTTCGGCTCGTTTTTTTGCGGGAACTGGAAATCGCTGGGACCAGAAGAAAGTTAATAAGTGGATCAAAGAGCTGGAGGACTGGACTCACCTGGAAAGCTGTTAAAATTCAGATTCCGGGGGTGGAGCTTTTCCCCTAGAATTTACTGGTTCCTGTGGAATTCGGACATGACTGAAGGGACAGCACAGCAGTGGATGGAATTCTAGACAGTCTTTGACTGTGATACTTCCTTTTTTGCCAGTGAGCCCTGCCCTATCCATACCCCATTTGTAAATTCTACTCCCACTTTGAAGGTGGGAAAACTGAGACAGCGGAGGTGCAGCGGTATGAACTGGTTTATCTAAGGCTCCACGGTTAGTAAATGGCACATCCTAGACTGAAGCCCAATTATCTTTCCCCATACAATGTAGAGAGTAGTTGGTCTCATCTGACACAAACTTTGGATTCCGCATTCCATTTTCCACGTTGCTTTTCAAAACGCTCTTTTAGAATCCAAGAGTCAGAACTCAGGGAGGTACGAGGAACTAATAAGATAAATAGAGAACATCTAAGAAGTTGAAATTAAGAAGACCGCAGGGTACCTGGGAGACTCGTTATAACTATTGTTATTTTGAGTGAGTGAATTCAGTCGCTCGGTCGTTCGTTCTGACTCTTTGCGACCCCATGGACTGCAGCAGGCCAGGCTTCCCTCTCCATCACCCACTCCCTGAGCGTACTCAAATTCATGTCCATCCAGTCGGTGATGCCGTCCAACCATCTCATCCTCTGTCCTCCCCTTCTCCTCTTGCCTTCAATCTTTCCCAGCATAAGGGTCTTTTCCAATAAGTCAGTTCTTCATATGAGGTGGCCAAAGTATTGGAGTTTCAGCTTCAGCATCCAGTCCTTCCAATGAGTATTCAGGACTGATTTCCTTTAGGATGGACTGGTTTGGTCTCCTTGCAGTCCAAGGGACTCTCAAAAGTCTTCTCCAACACAATAGTTGAAAAGCATCAATTCTTCGATGCTCAGTTTTCTTTGTAGTCCAACTCTCACGTTCATACATGAGTACTGAAAAAACCATAGCCTTGACTAGATGGATCTTTGTTGGCAAAGTAATGTCTCTGCTTTTTAATATGCTGTCTAGGTTGGTCATAGCTTTTCTTCCAAGGAGTAAGCGTCTTTTAATTTCATGGCTGCAGTCACCATCTGCAGTGATTTTGGAGCCCCCCCGCCCCCCGCAAATAGTCTGTCACTGTTTCCATTGTTTCCCCTTCTGTTTGCCATGAAATGATGGGACCAGAAGCCATGACATTAGTTTTCTGAATGTTGAGTTCTAAGTCAGCTTTTTCACTTTCATCAAGAGGCTCTTTATTTCTTCTTCGCTTTCTTCCATAAGGGTGGTGTCATCATTGTTATTTTAGAGTTGCCCAGATAAAGAGAATGGGCTTAAATTGCTAGTAAGTGTTTCTAGATAGAAAATCTCGTGACTTTAATGGAGGTTTTAAAGCACTTTAAATAGTAGAAAATTGGAAAATGTAGAAAAGCAAGATAAAACAAAAATTCCTAATGCTACCACTCAAAAATCTGTTATCATTTTAGTTTATTTTCTTCTAGTATTTATTTATACTTTGTGTGTACTTATATTTATATATTTCTCACTTTCCTCCAATTGAGATCATATTGCATAATATGCCTTTTTCACTTAATGTTATGTAGAACATATATCATTAAAAAATTCTCTGTTTACCATAGTATGTATGTAATAAGGCGAATAGTGGCATCTTGATGCCTATTCTTTTATAAAATAAGATAGCTGAAGTTCATTTTTGAACTATGAAATTCTGCACTCCAGGAACAGTATCAACAAGTCCTTTGGTTCCTTTTCCATCTATAATCTAGAATCAAGGTATGTGTAATCAGAGAGGGGTGAAGGAAAAAGTGATTCTTACCGATTAACCCAAGGCAATGCAATATGAAATGTCTTTATTTCCTTCAGGCCTCCCCATCCAGAATCAAGGTAGATCTGTTTTGTACTGTTGTATTTGGAAAATGGGCTTCCCAGGTGGCTCAGTGATAAAGAATCCACCTGCCAATGCAGGAGACACAAGAGCCTCAGGTTCGATCCCTGGATTGGAAAGATTCCCTGGAGTAGGAAATGGCAACCCACTCCAGTACTTTTGTCTAAAAAATTTCATGGAGAATGGTGAGATTGCATGCATGCATTTGGAGAATACTGACTCCTTTTCATAGGAAATCTGGTTAATAAACAAAAATATTACTGCATTTAATAGATGTTCAGTGCCTACAGCAGGCAAAATACTAGGTTAGGACTATGATGGGGAATGAAAACCTTTTGTGGAAAATGACTTCCTCTCTAGCTACTGCCCTATCACCTTTTTGTTCAGAAGAGATTTAATTTACTGTTCCCACATTCTCACTGATATTCATCCTTAGACCACAACACTTTGGTTTCTACCTCCATCATCCATTAATAATTCACGTCAAATTCAATAGCTTCTTTTGTAGCATCATATTAGGGATTTGACAATATTGATCATGCACTTAATTTATGCTCCTTCTTTGACATTTGTGATGTTGGGTTCTTCCTTCTTGTTTCTCTTTTGACTCCTGTCTCTTTACCTAGCTTGTCAATGTTCATGGTCAACATGCTTCCATTTTCATCGTCTTCCCTTTTCTCTGTACATTCTGGAGATTCTATTTCATGTTAATAGCTTAATTCCAAAATACTGCATAACTGTATATTTCTAACTGTCTTCTATATATCTCCAATTAATGGCCAACTAGAAATCACCATTTCCCCAGCAAAATCTGTCCCTTTTACTGTATTTTTAAACTTGTAACTGCATCACTGTTCACTTAATCACTTATGCTAGAAACCTTCAAGGAAGGTATCCCAACCGTTCAGTCAACAATCCTGTTGAGTCTACAGCTGAGATGTTTGGAATCTTCCCTTCATCATCTTTCCTACTGCCATTGCTTTGATCAAGTCTTTATCACTTCCTACCTGAACTGTTGTTGCAAAAGCCTCCTAATCATTCCCCCCAATTCCACACTCTCTATACTCTATAGACTAACTTCCATTCATTGTTAACTGCCCCTTGCCCATTCTCGCCAGTTGTGTATAGCAACATTAAGAATGACTAAGTTTACAATTATAACCCGAATGTCACATTCTGGGTCTTCCATCCACTTCAGTTCAGTTCAGTTCAGTCGCTCAGTCGTGTCCAACTCTGCAACCCCATGAATCGCAGCACGCCAGGCCTCCCTGTTCATCACCATCTCTCGGAGTTCACTCAGACTCACGTCCATCGAGTCTGTGATACCATCCAACCATCTCATCCTCGGTTGTCCCCTACTCCTCCTGCCCCTAATCCCTCCCAGCATCAGAGTCTTTTCCAATGAGTCAACTCTTTGCATGAGGTGGCCAAAGTGCCGGAGTTTCAGCTTTAGCATCATTCCTTCCAAAGAAACCCCAGGGTTGACTCCTTCAGAAAGGACTGGTTGGATCTCCCTGCAGTCCAAGGGACTCTCAAGAGTCTTCTCCAACACCACAGTTCAAAAGTATCAATTCTTTGGGGCTCAGCCTTCTTCACAGTCCAACTCTCACATCCATACATGACCACAGGAAAAATCATAGCCTTGACTAGACGGACCTTAGTCGGCAAATAAATGTCTCCGCTTTTGAATATACTATCTAGGTTGGTCATAACTTTTCTTCCAAGGAGTAAGCGTCTTTTAATTTCATGGCTGAAGTCACCAACTGCAGTGATTTTGNGAGGAGAAGGGGACAACCGAGGATGAGATGGCTGGATGGCATCACTGACTTGATGGATGTGAGTTTGAGTGAACTCCAGGAGTTGGTGATGGACAGGGAGGCCTGGTATGCTGCAAATCATGGGGTCGCAAAGAGTCAGACACGACTGAGCAACTGAACTGAACTGAACATTAAGATTATGCATTTTTGGCAAGACTATCACAAAGTGACAATGTGCCCTGCTCAGCATGTTCTGTTAGGAGGAAGGAAGTTGATGTGTTCCATCACTGGTGATACTAACCTTGACCACTTAGTTACACTTCTTCCCTTTGAAATTAGTTAATATCTAAGGGAGGTTACTTTGAAACCAGATAAATATTCTGCCTTCCAGCATACTTTTGACCACTCATTTTAGCACTCATTAATTATCTTTGTCTGAAATAATTATTACTGTTGTGTTTGCCAAATGCTGACTTTCAATTATCATTCCTTCTACATATATTAATTGGAATAATATTGTAAGAAATAGTTTATTTATTAATTTACTCTTACAATTATCTATGTGGCTTGACTCTCTAGAGGCCATCAGTTAGGAATTGTGAATGAGAATTAATGTGACAACCTCCATCCCTACCCCTAAGAAGAATTGTTTCCTTTTGTGGTATCTGTGGAGCTGAGTTTTTTTTTATGTTTGTTTGGGGCTGATCTGGAAAAGAACTTATGTGGTTTTGTAAAGAGGACGATAGAGATTTCTCTCTCACTGTGAATCTGTTTTTACCCATTGATCTGCACTGGGGCTGAACATCTTTCCAAGAAAAAGACCTTGAACTCTGTGAAGGCATATACAACATGTGTGATGCACATGGGGAGTCAGAGTTTTGGAAGGAACAGCATGAGAACAACGGGAGCTCCTTATAAGAGGAAAAGAAGCCTGATCTGGTAAGTCAGACCCAAACTGACCCAAACTAGCTTCAGGGGAGGTGTAGATTGAGACCACTGAGGTAGAACTTACCTCTGATGTAGAGCACAGACCTCTGGCAGAGTATGACCCTTGGCAAAAGTTGCTTACTGTATTAATGAAAAGAACTGTGTGTGAGAGAGGGATACATTAGGAATTTGGGATTAAAACATGCATACTATTATATATAAACTAGATAACCAACAAGGACTACTGTATACCACAGAGAACCACACTCATTATCCTGTAATAACCTATAATGGAAAAGAATCTAAAAAAGAATATAAATATGAAACTGAATCACTTTTCTGTGCACTTGAAACTAGCACAACATTGTAAATCAGCTGTATTTGAATTTGGTTCTCGACATTTGCATCTCTATTCCTGCCCTGCAAGTAGGTTCATCTGTACCATTTTTTCTAGATTTCTAATGAAAGTGAAAGTCACTCAGTTGTGTCTGACTCATTGTGACCCCAAAGTCCATGGAATTCTCTAGGCCAGAATACTGCAGTAGGTAGCTGTTTCTTTCTCCATGGGATCTTCCCAACCCGGGGACTGAACCCAGGTCTCCCACATTGCAGGCGGATTTTTTTACCAGCTGAGCCACAAGGGAAGCCCAAGAATACCGGAGTAGGTAGCCTCTCCCTTCTCCAGGGGATTTTCCCAACCCCGGAATCGAACCAGGGACTCCTGCATTGCAGGCAGATTCTTTACCAATTGCGCTATGAGGGAAGCCCCATATATCTGCATTAATAGTGATATTTATTTTTTTCTTCCTGACTTCACTCTGTATGATAGATTCTAGGTCCATCCACATCACTACAAATGACCCAGTTTTATTCCTTGTTATATATACACCCTATTGTGTGTGTGTGTGTATATATATATATACACCTATGTATATCTCTCACATCTTCTTTATCCATTCATCTGTTGATGGACTCGAGTTGCTTCCATGCCTGGCTATTGTAAATTGTGCTGCAGCGAACACTGCACTACATGTGTCTTTCTGAATTATGGGGTTTTAACATGGCTCCGAGCTTGACAGGAAGGAATGGGTAGGTGTTGAAGGTTCATAATCCCTTTCCACCCAGACACTTGAGTTACTAATCATTTTCCTGTCTCAACCTGTTTTAATGTTAGGATTTCTTTTGCTTCAGTTGTCAAGTTTTCTTACCAAACAGAACTCATTGTTCACAGATCGGTGAAGAATGATTCTCTGCTTGTAACCTTGGAAATGTGGGGAGGGAGTATTTTGAAAATGATACAACAGAGTGTGAAAGAGTTATGAAACAAGAAAGGGAGCTTTAGAGAGAACACCACAGTCATCTGACTGAGAATTAATAAAAGCTACATGTAGAGAGATGTTTTCATTATTTTTCTTTTTTTGTTTTCATGCTTTTGATTTTTCCAACTCAGCCACAGAAAGCGTTTGTGGACATGAAAACATGTTGGCTAGATTTCATCTAAGACTTTCAGTTTTTAGAAAACAAGCAACAACCCCAGATTTTGTCATAGCACCTCAAAGCCTAGCACTTGGCTCCTTTCTTCACTGAAAAAATTCTAAATATATATACACACACGTATGCACGTTTGGTTGGTTGGATGGATAGACAGACAGACACATAAAGATATAGAATATGAACTGCTCAGGATCCTATTTAGGTCATAGGTCATAGGTCAGTGCCTTCACTTTGCAAATTAGAAGGTGGAGGCTTAAAGAAGTCAAATGAGAAATAAAATGACGCAGTTGTAGTTCCAACCTGAATCTTCTAGTTGCAAGTTAAGGTTTCCTCACTTGTGAAGTACTCCTTTTAAGAAGGGTTTTCTGGTGGAGTTAACAAATATTGCGATTTCTTAGTGGTTTCAGATGAGTCCCAATACCTGGTATTCCTTTGGCAGGCACATGGCAATAGAGTGATCGAGCAAGTTACTCTATTAGCTCTAGCAGCATGTGACAAAAGGAGCAGATCTGAACATTCAGCCATTCATCCTTTTATTGAATACTTCCTCATGTAGGACTGTGTTTGGTTCTCTGAGGAATAAAAGATAAATGAATGATGTATAAAGAGATTCAAAAGGCCATTTATATAGTAAAATCCCAGAGAGGAAGATGGAGTGAGTGAGCTTAGACTATACACCAAAATGTTAACCCTGGTCCTTTCTAAGAGGGGAAATTAAAGGCTACTCTCACCCACTTTCTTCTTTTTTTTGTTGTTAATCTTAAATGTTTATATTCTGCATAATAAACATGCATTGCTTTTGGAATAAGGGAAAAAGTTATTTTTAATGAAGAAAATTAGCCAAGACATGCTGTGTGAATTCTTCAGAGAACCAAGTGGGCTGTGGTTGAAGTGTCCTTGGTGATCTCGAGCCTCCCCCAAATCTCTGGCTTTTAGGAAACCCTGGTTGGGTGGGGCGAGGAGGGGATTGTGCCTATATTCCATTGGCCCTATCTTACCCTATCTACCACCTCTTGGGTGTGTTCAGTTGCTTCAGCTGTGTCCTACTCTTAGTGATCCCGTGGACTGTAGCCTGCCAGGCTCCTCTGTCCATGGGATTTTCCCAGCAAGAATACTGGAGTGGGTTACCATTCCCTTCTCCAAGGGATCTTCCTGACCCGAGGATCAAATCTCCTGCATCTTCTGCACTGGCGGGTGGGTTCTTCACTGCTGAGCCACCAGGGAAGCCCACCTCTTGGGCAGTGACTGCTTTGCATTAATTCTCTTGGTCATATTACTCTCTTGATTGTTATGCTTGTACATGCTAAATAAGGGACAAACTGCTATCAATGGCATAACATGGAACAATAGAGACACATTCTTTGGTTACCTAAAATAAACAAATAATGAAAGAATCAAAACCATTTAAATAATCTTTTTCTAACTTAGAAGTGTAGATGAATTTTTTTGAGAGAGAAGATCAGCTGTGTTAAATCTCATATAAGCATTTCAGTTTAATGGGACTATTGTCTGTGTTCATAGAGAAAGACAAAGTACTTGAAACAATGGGAAAGTTTTGAGCATGCTTTAGGCTATCTTGTTCTTTAACTTTCGAATCCTATTGTTATTGGAAATAACCTGAACCGAGTGAAAGTCTTTTTATCTGAAGAAGGTAAAACTGGTGTATGTTTTGCTGTCTTTGGTTGCTGCTGCTGCTGCTAAGTCA
>SJYV01055413.1:631858-689901 GCA_006410875.1 Neotragus pygmaeus
TTTTTTTTTTTTTTTGATTCAGAGTCATCAAAGAATCCCAGGACTTTAGAGGTAGAAATGATCTCAGTGTAATACCCATAGAGTAACATTTCAAGGCCACTTTTTATCCTAGGTAGAAGCTAGCCACAGGCATGCCAGCCTCTGAGCATAGGATTGTCTACATGTACTTTGGTCTGTATTTAAAACAGAGTCCTCCTGAAGCAAGTCAGTGTTTTCTAGAAGCATTTGCCTAATTAGCTCTTTTAACTTATTATTCACTGAAGAAAACACCAGATACTTAACAAAACTTACCCTTTGTCAAGTATTAGCACAGGTACCATTTACAGAATTCTATGACAGCTAGTTTCTATTGTTGGTTGCCCAACTGTCTGGGTCAGACACCAATTCTTTCACCATCTGTTCAGAAATTTCTGAACAAGAGAAACTAAAGCTGGCAAGGCAGACATTTCCAGCCTGTCTTTGAACAAAAGGATAGGTCGTTTCCTCTTCTTTTTCTCCCCAGGTTTGCACACAAGACAATGCTGGTTTGGAGGGTGGAATCCACCAAAATATTAGCAACTGGGCTAAAGAAGCAGGATTTCAGATCCTGCACATATTCCACAAGACCGAGCTTTAATAGAAGCAAAACATTACATTATCAGTAGGGATGAAATTTGTTCACAAATCTGGCCTCATCAGTGTTTCCACTCCCAGATATGTTTATCTTCCCGCCTCTCTTATTTTTTCTCCGTTCTGTTAGCTCCTTAGAGCTGCAGTAAATCGTGTTGTGAAATAAGATGAGTTTGAATAGCAAAGCATTAAGATGCCACAGTCTCTGCAGCATGACAGTGAGCTGCCTCATGCTGGAGTTCAAGTTTGTTAGTGAAGCTCACAAACATTATCATTTCCTGTGGCGGCAATTTCCTATCCATCCAGGAAAGTGCTTTTTGTTACCAGAGCCAACATCAACCACGTGAGCTGCAGATGGGGTCTCTCCGCCACAGTTCAACAGTGTGCGCTGCGTCACGCCCGATTCGCACTGGTCTGCGCGGGTGTCAGCATCTGTGATGAATTGTACGGTGGTGTCATATTGATCACGTGATAGGAAAGTAGCTCAGAAGTATTTTTTTTCTTGCTTTGTTGTTGTTGTTGTTGTTGGAGAGGCAAAGACTGTTCCAAAGAAGAGGGCTAGTGCCTAGGCACAAGCCTGCTGGGCCTGTGGGCTATATGGAAAGCAGCAGGTCGATGTCCAGGTCTGAAAGGGAAGCAGGCAGCAGGCTTTTCCAGCTAATCATGACTCTTTCCAACAGCCTGCCTATAGTAGTCTGGTAGAGGCCACTTACTTCCAATAGTTAGGCTCCAATTCAGCCCTGGGAGTTTGAGGAGAGTGGAGTTGGAGCATGCATGGTCAACTTCATGGGTAGGAAACACATGGAAGATGACAGAAAATTCATTTTGAGACTACCGAACAAAGAGATTGCTGTCTTGGAGTGCCATCAATCTCTCCCTTCCTCATCTCCCCTCCTCTCTACCTAGAGGGGCTTAGAGTCTTTGAAAACGCCAGAGAAGAAATATATTATCCCACTTCCTAATTATTCATTAGGAGGAGGAGGCCAGAGGAGAAGTTTTTTAGGGGTAAACTGTCCCTGCCTGGAGTGAAATGGAGAACAATTTTTGTTTCTTTTTTTAATATTAAAGTTCCTAAGACAAAATAGTCAATAATTCAAATGTATGGAAAAGCTTAACACTAAACAAGTAGATTTTTTTTTTCAGTTGATTATCAGAATTAAACCCTAAACTACTGAAAGCCTGGAATTTGGCACATTTCAAATCTTCATTGAGGGCTAATTGCTATGTCTAGTTAGGAAATAGATGAAGAAAAATGTCTTAAAATTGATAGAGAGATTTGAAAAGAGATACTATGCTGATGTGAAACATGTTTGCCTTCTCCTAACTCAAAAATAGTTTTCTAATTGGGGTTTTGACAGGGAAAGTTTACCTCTGTGGCACTCTGGAATGGAAATACTTTATTTTCTAATCATCAAGTCTGTCCTTGAATGTAGGTTGACTATGAATTCCTGCTATTGGAGGAGTGAGGCCTAGAGAAAGACAGGAATGAAAGGAAACATGCGCTTTCATTTTCCAAAAAACTTCAATACTAACAATAGGAATAATGCTTTTCAATGGTTTATCCTCCCAAAAGGAAAAAGGAGATTGCTAGGAATAGGTCTTAAGGAGTAGTGCAGCAAGAGTCTTGTTGAAGACTCATTTATTTACTCACTGTGGAATTCTGAAAAGGTAGGGAATATCATCTAAATTGCATCCCTTGGTCCCATGGGAGAGAAGACAAAGGCATTTCAGGAGTGAGTGGCTTCTGGAAAATTAAGGACAAAGACTCTTGAATTTGAAAATGTGCTGCAGTCTCTTCTTCCTGTGTTGCCCTAGGATTCATTTCCCCAAGAGAAAGACTTTGTAGCCAATCTAAATTCCATGCTCTAGTCAGTGAGTAAAAATTCAATATTTACTTCAACTCCAGAGGTAGTCAGCAGCAACAACAGCAAAACCTTTCTCTGGAATCTGCTCATTCTTGATACCATTTCACTGTTCTCCCTTCTCAGCCAAGTTCCTCAAAAGGGTGATCTTGTTGAAATTCCCTGTCTCCATTGGCCTGCCTCCTAGTTACTTCTCAGCCCACTGCCTTCTAGCTTTCCTTCCAGCCCCTATAACATCACCCCAATAAGAAGCGGAAGTGAAAGTGTTAGTTACTCATTCACGTCCGACTCTTTGTGGCCCTATAGACTGTAACCCACTAGGCCCCTCTGTCCATGGAATTCTCCATGCAAGAGTACTGGAGTATATATCTGTGTCTCTTTTGCTGTCTCACATANACCAGCCCCAAGCATCCAGTATCCTGCATCAAACCTGGACTGGTGATTCATTTCATATATGATATTACACATGTTTCAATGCCATTCTCCCAAATCATCCCACCCTCTCCCTCTCCCACAGAGTCCAAAAGACTGTTCCTATACATCTGTGTCTCTTTTGCTCTCTCGCATACAGGGTTATCGTTACCATCTTTCTAAATTCCATATATATGCGTTAGTATACTGTATTGGTGTTTTTCTTTCTGGCTTACTTCACTCTGTATAATAGGCTCCAGTTTCATCCACCTCATTAGAACTGATTCAAATGTATTCTTTTTAATGGCTGATAACACTCCATTGTGTATATGTCTATATTTTTTAGCCATATGATTCAGTAAATTCCATTGATGGTTTGAACCAATTTGAGTTTGATTTTCTAATTGTGTGTGTGTAAGTCAGGGTCCTAGTAGGACACAAATGGCACACTTAAACAAGATAGTGGAAGGGAGTTTAATGAAGCACCATTTACACAGATGTGAATGGAGTTCAGGGAAGCCAGTGAGAACTAGCCAGAGCAGAGCAGCTTTTCACCCCTGAGCCTGAAATGACAAGAGGAGGGGCTGGTTTTCCAGAATATCCAGAACTTGCAAAGAGTGGTAGCTGTTGTTCCTTGAATGGGCTGCCTGGAAGGACCTATGGCCTTCATGAGGAAAGCAGTCTTGCAGAAAAGGAACTCAAGGATTAAATAAATACTATAACTTCTCTTTCTTCCTACTCCCAGTGGAGAACGTTCATCATCCTATAACTCTATCATAATTTTAATGAAGTACTTTGGGATACTAGAGACAGTTCATAAACAAAAGAATGATCATTATGATCATCACAACACATCAATCTTGTTTGTTGAGCGTTTATTGTCGTGGGTACTTTGAAATATGCAAGAAATTTAGAATCCGTAGTTGCTGCTTTCAAGAGGCTAATACCCAGATAATAGAAATGAAAAACAAAATTAAGGAGCTAAAATATACGTACAAATCCAGGCTTTCAGGATGAGCCAATTAGTGTATCCAGCTCATAGGTACTGGGCACGGGAGCCAACGGAATCAGTGAGACTGACTGACCCCCAGTCACTCCTATTAGAAGAAACAAGTCTTACTTTCTATCCTTTGATTTGATATAAGCTACAAGCATTTTACTACCAGGAGAAGATACCCTGGGACCACTTCTATAGAACCTAACAGTGGAGTTAAAGGAAGGCAGCTCAAAGAGAAACTGGATACTTGGTGACGTCATTTGAACCATTGCATAAACCTTGTCTGCAGTCAGAATTCTAGACTTTGTAGTTACAGGACCCCACAAGTCCTTCTTGTAGGTTAAGCCAGTTTGAATTGGGTTTTCTGCTATTTGCATCGTGGGGTATCCAATTGCAACTCCAACTGTAACTGAAGTTTTGAAAGTATCAGGGAACTGTTTTCCACTGTTATTTATTAAATAATGCCAATGCTTTTCATAAACACTTGTAATACCTGTTTTGAAAGTGAGAAAAAAAAAAACTGCAACAAAGTTCTGTTATCAAGGCAAAACACAGCACTGCATGTGACGTAACTCCTACAAATACTGTGCTTCTTTCACAGAACTGGTTGAATTAGTCCCACAGATGTCAAAAAAACAAGTTGACGGTTCAGCACATTATCTCCTTGGCCCATATGGAAAGCACCAAAATTTCTAGCTTCCACAGAACACTTTGCAGTGTTCAAAGAGCAGTTGAATGGCATTTTCTAGTCTGCGATTCAAGTGGCCCGGTCTACCTTAAGAGGGAAACATCCTTTTTGAAGTGATATTGGCTATTCTCTATATAGGAATGTAATTGTAAAAGAAAAGTCCAGAAATTTGCTATTTCTCCTACCCCCCAAAAGTCACAGAGTGGCATCTGAGATTGCTGAATAACTTTTAGACAACAAAAACCCCAAGAATGTTGAGAGAAGACTAACAGAAAATGGGTTCTGAAGGTGATATAGACTGAATACTTGTGTTCTTCCAAAATTCATATGGAATCATAACCCTAAGTGTGATGGTATGAAGAAGTAGGTAGGGCCTTTGGGAGGTGGTGAAGTCATGAAGGTCAAGCCCTCAAGAATGGCATTAATGCCCTTCTAAGAAGGGACATAAGAATTTGCTCCAACTTTCTGAGTTCTGCCATTTGAGGATACAGTAAGCAATCAGTCTACAACCTGGAAGAGGACCCTCACTAGTACTTGAGATTATTGGCACCCTGATCTGAGATTTCCAGTTTCCAGAACTATGAGAAATACATTTCTGTTGTTTACGAATCACCTAGTCTATACTATTTTATTATAGTGGCCAGAACTAAGATAAAAGTAAACTTGTTTACAGTAACAAGGTATTTGAGATTCTTGTTTTCGTTTTATTTGATTAGAGTAACTTCTTAGCAAAATGAAAAAAATACTGATTGAATTCAATTAAACAATCAGCCAGGCTTCAACAGTATGTGAACCGAGAATTTCCAGATGCACAAGCTGGATTTAGAAAGGGCAAAGGAACCAGAGATCAAATTTCCAACATTTGTTGGAGCATAGAAAAAGCAAGAGAATTCCAGAAAAACATCTACTTCTGCTTTATTGACTATGCTAAAGCCTTTGACTGTGTAGATCACAACAAACTGGAAAATTCTTAGAAATGGGAATATCACACAGCCTTACCTACCTCCTGTGAAACCTGTACACAGGTCAAGAAGCAACAGTTAAAATCAGACATGAAACAATGGACTGGTTCAAACTGGGAAGGAGTATCCCAAGGCTGCATATTGTCATTCTGCTTATTTAACTTATATGCAGAGTACCTCATCAGAAATTCCAGGCTGGATTAAGCACAAACTGGAATCAAGATTGCCAGGAGAAATATCAATAACCTCGATATGCAGATGACACCACCTTTGTGGCAGAAAGTGAAGAGGAACTAAAAAGGCTCTTGATGAAAGTGAAACAGGAGAGTCAAAAAAGCTGGCTTAAAACTCAACATTCAAAAAACAAAGAAAAAGTTATCCGGTCCCATCACTACATGGCAAACAGATGGGAAACAATGGAAACAGTGGCAGACTTTATTTTCTTGGGTTCTAAAATCACTGCCAATGGTGACCGCAGCCATGAAATTAAAAGGTGCTTGCTTCTTGGAAGAAAAGCAACGACAAATCTAGATAGCACATTAAAAGGCAGAGATATTACTTAGCCTACAAAAGGTCCATAGAGTCAAAGCTATGGTTTTTCCAGTAGTCATGTACGGATGTGAGAGCTGGACAATAAAAAAGGCTTAGCTCTGAAGAATTGATGCTTTTGAACTGTGGTGCTGGAAAACTCTTGAGAGTCCCTTGGACTGCAAGGAGATCAAATCAGTCAATCCTAAAGGAAATCAAGCTTGAATACTCATTGGAAGGACTGATGCGGAAGCTGAAACTCCAATACTTTGGCCACCTGATGCAAAGAACTGACTCATTAGAAAAGACCCTGATGCTGGGAAAGATTGAAGGCAGGAGAGGAAAGGGACGACAGAGGATGAGATGGTTGGATGGCATCACCGACTGGATGGACCTAAGTTNGGCCACCTGATGCAAAGAACTGACTCATTAGAAAAGACCCTGATGCTGGGAAAGATTGAAGGCAGGAGAGGAAAGGGACGACAGAGGATGAGATGGTTGGATGGCATCACCGACTGGATGGACCTAAGTTTGATTAAACTCCAGGTGTTGGCAATGGACAGGAAGGCCCGGCATGCTGCAGTCCATGGGGTCACAAAGAGTTGGACATGACTGAGGAAATGAACAACAAACAATCAGTAAACTTTTTGTCATTCTAGCTAGCAAAATAAAATCACTCCTTAGGGAGTGGGCCAAAGAGGTGATGGTGGTGAAATACATAAGAAATGTAGTTTAAAAAAATATGCAGCAGTTTCCCTGGTGGTCAGTGGTAAGGAATCCACCTGCCAATGTAGGAGACATGGGTACGATCTGGATGGAGAAGATCCCACATGCCAAGGAGCAACTAAGCCTGTGCACCACAACTACTGAGCCTGCACTCTAGAGTCTGTGCTCTACAACCAGAGAAGCCACTGCAGTGAGAAGTCCAGGCACTGACACGAAGAGCGCTCCCACTCACCACGAAGAGTGCTCCCACTCACCACGAAGAGTGCTCCCACTCACCACCAGAGAAAAGCCCACGCAGCAGCTAGACCCAGGAGAGCCCGCAATAAATGAATAACAATTAAAAATATATACACAGCCCAAAAGCACTCCTATTTTTTCAAAATGGCACCCAATGACTTTTAAGAGAACTATTATCTTTCCTGGGGAGATTAGCTTTTCACTGCACAATGACATCTCAAGATTCTTAGCAGATCCATTAAAGACCTTGCACCTCGTGTTGTTGGCTTATATGAAGACAGATTCATTTTGCAAAGGTCAAGATGGAAAAGTACTGTAAATTGATCATAACTCTCCATAAAACATACGTTTCATATATTTTTAAGAAAATAACAATGCATTTGTTTACCATAATGAGGTATGACGTTTGCTTGAAGTATATTCTTAGTATTATTAGGCAGAGCAAAATATTTCATAAATTAAAAATAGCAAATATATATTTTTCCATATTCTATTTAAAAATATTGGAATCCATACATATTGTATAAGATAATTATTCGGTAAACTTATTTCAAAAAAACTTTTATTGTGAAAAATTTCAAACATACACAAAGGAACTGTGAGTAGTATGTGTATGTGTGTGTGGGGGGGTGTTAGTCACGCTCAGTTGTGTCCGACTCTTTGCAACTCCATGGACTGTACCCTCCAGGCTCTTCTGTCCATGGAATTTTCCAGGCAAGCATACTGGAATGGGCTGCCATTTCCTTCTGCAAGTAAATAGTATAGTGAGCCTTAAGTACTCACATATACTCATAAGTCAGCTTCAACAAGGGTCGACTCACAGCCAGACTTGTTTCACTATACTCCCACTGACTTACCAAGTCATTTTTTCTCAACAGATTCTTTGAAGCAAATTCATGGGCCTCTTATGTTCCTACTGTTCTTGCTGGGTGGATGAATATGACAAGGTCCTGACTTCTTTTACCAGGTCAATTTCTCAAAGTTTGGTTATGTACTCAGGAACCTTAAGAAATGAGGTAACATCTCCTCCCCACCCCTCCATACACCACTTCAGCCTTGGGACAAGGAGTAGGTTTTTGCTTTTGCTCTTAGTGCTTGCTATAAAACTAGTGAGTTTCCCAAGATCAGCTTTCCACAGCTGTGAAGCAACTCAGTGCCTGTGCAGGCATCCCCTGGACCCATCTGTGCTACCCCAGTGGCACCCAAGAGCAAGATGCGGATGTTTGTGTTGGTTATTGTGTCATGAGTAATAAAGACCTTTGTCTCTGACCCAAGGCCTTGAGTGTTCTCTCAGGCTCCACAAAATAATAAATGGAGATTGTAGTTCAGGTAAAATCAATCTCAGATCTAACATGTATCATTTTATCTGTACATATTTTAGTATACAGCTCTAAGATATAAGAACTCAAAAAAAATAAAAACAGGTAACCAGACAATTAAATTCTACAGATCTGCTACATGATGTTGTTCCTTAAGAATATTGTATTGTGCACTTCAAAATTTGTTAAGAGGAAAGATTTCATATTAAATGTTCTTTCCACAATAGAAAAATCACTATTATTGCATATAGAAAACAGACAATAATTCTTTAATAGCATTGAATATCCCCAGTCATGTTCAAATTCCCCCACTTATTTCTCTCGCTCTCTTTTTTAGTGTATTTAATAGGCATACACATAATTGTATTGAGTTATATGAACTTTTAAAAATTTATTAGATAAATATATATATATATAAAACATGAAATTTGTACATTTTGTTAAGTGTACAGTTCAGTGGCATTAATGAGTCACCATGTACCACCATCACCACCTGTTTCTAAAACATCTACATTCTCAGTGATTTGAATCCTTAGTATTTTTTAATCTATTAGTTTTCCTTTCCTGTTGTGTTTTTCCTTGAAATTTATTTGTTGAATAAAATTAGGTTATTTATACTACACACTTTCCCGAAGTTTGGATTTTGCTGTTTTCATAACTGTTTCATAAGCTTCCATGAAGAGGTATATAATATCTCTTTCCCTTTTTGTGGTGTTAAAAGTCATTTGTAAACTTCCCTGGTGGCACAGTGGATAAGCGTTGGCCTGCCAGTGCAGGGGGCACAGGTTTGATCCCTGGTCCAGGAAGATGCCACACGCCATGGAGCCACTAAGCCCGTGCACCACAGCTCCTGAGCCCATGCCCTAGAGCCCGGAGGCCACGACTCCTGATCCCACAAGAGGCAAGTACTGCAGCCCCAAGCCTAGAGCCTGTGCTGCACAAGGGAAGCCACCGCAGTGAGAAGCCTGCACGTCACAACAAAGTGTGGCCTCTGCTCACTGGAACTAAGGAAAGCCCTCTCACAGCAACGAAGCCAGCTCAGTCACATAAATAAAAGAATAAATAAAGTAGCACTCTAAAAAAAGGTCATTTATAACCATCGTTTAGATCCTTTAGTTTTTAGGTATGCAAAATGGTGATACTTAAATTCTAACACTGCTTTTTAATGGTGTAATATATCCAGAGAGGAGCAGTTGCATAGTACTCCATTGTATGGATAAGTAATGCACCTGTCTAAACAGAATGTTCTGTAAGTCAGAAGATCCTATTTAGCAAACACATTTTTATTGTGATTGGTTTTCAAACACGAGAGAGAATTTTGTTGTTGTTTTTGCTGTTCTTTGTTTTATTCTCATGAAACGTACAGAGCACACTTAAGACTAAAGTTGCATTTGCAGAAAAGTTAAAAACTACTTCTACATGATAATATGAGTAAAATTTTCACCCTTCAAAATAATTTTTATCACTAACGTGAGTCTTTTCTTTAAAAGTACCCTAGAGTCATGAATCCGGAAAGAAACAATCTCAGTATGGACAAGCAATTTCAGTCTCCTTTTCTTCCAGAGAAGAGTGTTGAGAGCTGGGGAGAGCCTCTTTCACATGTTTCTTTTTTATGCATGGTTCTAAAATTAAGCACAGTGCTTTTTTTGGTGATAGTACATGCCAGGATGGCATATCAGAACATTTTCATTAGATCAACACTGAGACACATCTGTTCAAGTGAATCATTTACCAACTCAACTGACTTATGTAGCAGGGATAAGAAATTCAAAAACTATCATATGGATTGAATCACATGATCCCTATCCCTTTGCCACTTAAAGTATTAATTAAGCTTTTATTTTATCCCTTACCATAACACCTGTTAACTCACATTTGGTATTTGCTGAAACTTCTACATGCTGGGAATTACAGTAGATGAAAGGTCATGTGACAAAATAGTTCTTAAAATTTTGAAATTTGCAAGATTTCTTTCTCTGAGTCTCTCTCTCCACTCAAAGGGACCAACAGTCCCTTTTTGGTCCGCATGCATATTTGATAGTATAGTATAATTTTATGTCAAAAACCCTGTTGTCTTCATGTTAAAAATGAAAGAAAGCAAGGTCAGCTAAATTAGCATGACTTGTGGGGAAATGAATTCAAAAGCCTACCTTCTGAATCAAAAAGCGAATGTGGGAAGCCTGCTATATATTGTTATCAGTGCAACTTAAATTTGTTTTAGGAAAATATTGCTATGGAACAAATGATTCCACTGATGGCTGGAAACACATCCTTATCATCCCACAGTTTCTGTGCGTCAGGAATCCAGGCTTAGCTGGGGGGGCTCTGGCTCAGAGTCACCCATGAGACTGTCATCAAACTGTGGCAGGAGCTGGATAGTCGTGTCAAGGCTTGACACAGGAAAGAGCTACCTTCAAGTTCCCTCATAGGGCTGCTGTGCATGCCTCAGAAGATCCATTCCCAAGTTCAGCCACACTGGCCTCTCCACAGACAGCCTGGAGACATAGAGAAGATGGTTGCCTCCAGAGTGAGCAATCCAGAGAGCAAGAGAGAGGACCTGAGACAGAGGCCACAGACACCCCTTCACATCGTCCATATTCTACCCCTTAGAAAGGATTCCTATGTGCAGGCCAAAGGGAGGGGATCACACAAGGTGTGAACGCCAGGAAACAGGGCTCAGGGGTGGCCACCTTAGAGGCTGCCTACTTCAGTTTGTTTAGTTCTCATAGTTAAAAATTTTTAATATACCAGAGGGTATGTAGTGAGAAGTCTCCCTCACCTCCCTGACACTCAGGCCCCTGATTGAGCAAACACTTATCAGTTTCCTGTGGCTCTTCTCGCAGGCTTTCTGTTAAATGTGAAATTGGAAGAGTGGGGCTCCATGGGCATGACCAGAAGCCGCTGTCGTTGCCTCCCCTCCATCTTGCCAATTCAGTCCTGCTTTGCGAAGATAACTCTTCCCCCACCTCCTGGATGCACTGTGAGGTGGTTACTATGCCTTTTCCTCTCCCTATTAGATAATAAGCAGTCCTCCAGATATTTTTAGTCATAACATGGTTTCGTATCAGAAGGAAATGTTGAATAGCAGTTGAACTGACTGAACTTTAAAGTGAAAGCTCCTGCCCTGCCCTCTCTCTGGCCTCCTTCAGGCTGGATGCCTGCAGTGAGGAAAGGTGGGAGTCTCTGTTTCTCTGTCNAGATATTTTTAGTCATAACATGGTTTCGTATCAGAAGGAAATGTTGAATAGCAGTTGAACTGACTGAACTTTAAAGTGAAAGCTCCTGCCCTGCCCTCTCTCTGGCCTCCTTCAGGCTGGATGCCTGCAGTGAGGAAAGGTGGGAGTCTCTGTTTCTCTGTCTTGTACTTCTACACCTGCTCCTCTGGCTGCTTCTGGCTCCATTGGGTTGCCTTTGTCTCTCTCTGGGTTAGGGAATGGGAAACCAGTAAAGGAGCTCTTTTTTTTCAGAGTCAGTTCTTCTGGCTGTTGCACAGATTTCCTCCTGGAAACACTCACTTGTAGCTTTCTTGATGTTTCTAAAGTCTCTCCTTCATTTTGAAAGCAGCCTCCTGTCGGGGAGTCTCACTGGAGAGTGTTGCTGCAGGACATGTTAAGTATCCAACAGAACGTTTACACGTGTCTAGATTCTGACGCCTGCTATGAGGTAACTTGATAGATTTTAGTATTTCCTTTTAATTTTTAAATTTTGGTGGTTAGATTTTGTTGATTGAACACAAAGATGATGACCAGAAGCTTCACTCTAAGTAATAGGGCTGAATTGTTGACTAATAGCTGGTAATTGAGTGGTGCTTTAGAGCTTGAGCACTTTCATATCTACGTTTCTGTCTTCTTTGTTCTTTGCCACACATTTATTTAGTGGGTTAATTCTCAGCCAGAAAACTCCGACTTGTATGTCAAGTACAGTTGTACGTCAAGTACAGTTGTACATCAAGTACAAGCCTCTCTTCCATAGTTTTGGTGGTCACCAAAAACGATTTCATCATAGTCAAGCTTCCCTTGTAGCTCAGATGGTAAAGAATCTGCCTGCAGTGCAGGAGACCTGGGTTCAATCCCTGGGTTGGGAAGATCCCCTGGAGAAGGAAATGGCAACCCACCCCAGTATCCCTGCTTGGAAAATCCCGTGGACAGAGGGGCTTGGTGGGCCGCAGTCCATGGGGTTGCAAAGAGTCAGGCACGACTGAGTGACTAACACACACCAGCTACTTTGTGCTGAGGGCTTCCCAGGTGGGTGGTGCTAGTGGTAAAGAACCCACCTGCCAATGCAAGAGATATGAGATGTGGGTTCAATCCTTGGGTCGGGAAGATTCCCTGGAAGAGGGCATGGCAACTCACTCCAGTATTCCTGCCAGGAGAATCCCCATGGACCAAGGAGCCTGGTAGACTACAGTCCATAAGGTCACAAATAGTTGGAAGTGACTTAACATGCACATATGCACACACTTGGAAGCTGAGGTCACTCCTTGAAGCCTGAGCAAGGACCCCTCTGGGACAGCTCAGGTAGACAGGCTTTCTCTCTCTCTCAGCCTCCATCTGGTCCTGGAAAACTCTTACACGCCTTTCAGAGTATCCTAGAGTTTTTTGAGAAACAATTAAGACTGTTCTTGCTCCAGGAGGGTTTTAATTTCTCATATTATCTCGCTCAGTTCCTTTAGGAATGATCATATCCTGGGAACAAGGAATGTCCAATGTATCACTCCAGGAGTTAAAATCCAAAAGAGGGTTTGTATCTGTTGGTTGATCGAATGCTTGTTTCGTGTGGGTAGGAAGTGAAAGACTTTTCTTGTAGAACATACTTTCCACATGCTGAGATACCTTTGAAGACAAAATATAGTAATTAAATCTATGAATCCGTTCAATAACTCAGCATATTCTTCAAAGACACAGGTAGCAGGGAGGCTGAGGTAATTACAGGCATAGGGCATCTACACAATTGTGGAGGACACAATTCTAGGATGTGGCGGACTTTTTCTTCCAGAATTATAGTGTTTGAGATGTAAAACTGGGTATAGAGATGGGAGGAACTTACCAATTCCTGTTCTTGGTCCTGCTGAGGTTCATCAGCACACATGATTATTTCACTCAGCATTCCCCCAGCTTTCGCTTTTCCAGGGGTCCCACAAGAGTTCTCACAGACACTGGACTCCACCATCACCAGCACCCAGCCCANACCAATTCCTGTTCTTGGTCCTGCTGAGGTTCATCAGCACACATGATTATTTCACTTAGCATTCCCCCAGCTTTCGCTTTTCCAGGGGTCCCACAAGAGTTCTCACAGACACTGGACTCCACCATCACCAGCACCCAGCCCATCCTTCCCTGGCTGGGGCTGAAACTGTTTAGAACCTCAGCACACAGCTGGCATTCAGTGGGCTTTGTTTTGAGACATAAATAAGGTGGCTCTGGGACTTAGTACATGCTCAGTTGCTCAGTTGTGTCTGACTTTTTTGAGACCCCATGGATCGAAGCCAGACAGACTCTTTTGTCCATGGGATTCTTTAGGCAAGAATATCAGAGTGGGCTGCCATTTCCTTCTCTAGCGGATCTTCCTGACCCAGGGATCAAACCCAAGTCTCCTGCATTTGCAGGCAGATAGTTTATCACTGAGTCACCAGGGAAGCCCTTGGGACTTGGTGTCCAGGACTAACCAGTGTGCTCGTGCACAAACCTGACCCTGAGGGGGACCCAGGAGATTTCTATATTGTTCACATTGCTGTAGCTCAAACACCAAGCTCCCTCCATTCTAATAATATCTGAGTTCTCAAATTCCAGTGTTTTCTTCTCCTACCCCTCTCCTTGTGTGCTCAGTCCAGCTTGATCTCCTAGGTTTCTGTTCTGAAGTGTGGGTTTCCTCCTTCTTAGCAGTTCTCGCTGTAATGGAATTTTGCCCTTGATTCCCATTTTTGAAACTGAGACACACTCCTGCTTGCTCACCTTTTGGGACTTTCAGATGTTTCTCAGAACCTTTCACTTTTCCTGCTTCAGTTGGATCCCTGAGCAATCCCAATCCCAAGGACTCTGTAACTGTTCTATTTGGTTGAACATCTGGCAGCAGTGGGATCTCCCCTCTCCCTTTCCCCTTTTCCCGTAGCTTCTGTGGTAGCCCTGCCTTGTTATGCTGGCAGATGGAGCCTGCGATGTAATAGCTCAGTTGGCCTGCATGGAGGCATTTACATGTATCAGGAGCAGAAGAAATGACTACGGCCTCATGAAAATGATATAGAGGGGTAATGTTAACAGCAAGTGAGGAGAAGATTAAGAATGACTTGGGGTTGGCCACACTATAAAGACAAAAAAAAAAAAAAACACCCCAAAACAAAAACAAAACCAAAGTGATAAAGCAAAGAAAATCTGATTTGAGGAAAAAGAACTGTGCAGTATTTTTGTAAGTGTTCCAAGAGTTATAGTATCCTCACTAAAGAAAAACAAATCATTTAAAAGTGAATATCACATTGTACCAATGTTAATTTCTTAGCTTTGACAAATGTGCCATGTTATGTAAGATGTTAACACTGGGAAAAACTAGGTGAACTCTCTGCACTCTATTCGCAACTTTTCTGTATCTAAATTTATTCCAGAATAAGAAGTTGAAAAAACACCACCAATGCCAACTGAAGCATTCCCATTAGAAGTAAAGAACTTCTTTACCCTAAAAAATTTAGATAAATAAAAATGGTTTTTGAAGGACATTTTAGAAACTCAGTACCCGGTCTGAATATGTATTGTAAATTTGTAGAGTGCTATATAAATTCTGAAAGAATTAGTTGAGATTTCTTTGTTTCGATTTTAGGAAACTCATTCTTTCAACAAATAATTATTGACATTATGGGTTTTGCACATTCTGAGATTATTCAGTCAACAAAACAGATAAAGATCTCTGCTCTAGTTGAGCTTACATTCTAGTGGGGTCAGAGAGAAATCAAAGATAAATATAAAGGTAATAAATGAGTAAACTATATTGTGTGACTGAAGGTGATAGGTGCTATGGGGGGAAAGAAAAGAGCAGAAAAAGGGATGGCAGGAGGATGTATGGGGCTGGGCTGTGTGCAATTTTAAGTAGCATGAACCACACAAAACTCTTTGAGATGTGACGGTGGAGCAGAGATGAAGGGAGCAAAGCATGAGGATGTCTGAGGGGTGGGGGAAGCACCACAGCCAGAGAGAGATGTGCTAAGGTGGAGCCTGCCTAGATGTTCAAACATCATCCAGAGGTGAATGGCAAAAGCAGTAACTGATGGAGAGAGATGTCAAGATGAGGTCAAGAAGGCAAGGGTGGTGACGGGTGGGAGGAGCGCACATAATATATGACTTTGAAAGAGATGGGAAGCTACTGCAGATTTTGAGCAGAAGGGTGATTTGATCTGTCATGTATTAGAAGAATAATTCTTTACTGTTGCGTGAATAGGTCTGGGTGGGCAGGGCAGAGCAGGAAGAAGAGTTAGAAGGCTAATGCAGTGATCCAATGAGGGACAGTGGTTCCTTAGACCAGAATGAAGCAGTGGAGGCAGTGATGAGAAGGGGTGCTATGGCTTATTTCAGCTCTTGCGACCAACTGTTCAACTTTTAAGAAGTTTGCCGGCTAATTGTTAAACATACCACTATTACACAGTTATTGGCTGCTCTGGTCTTTGTGGCTGCTCTCTAGGTGCGGGGCACAGGCTTCTCACTGTGACGGGTTCTCTTACTGTGGAGCTTGGGCTCTGGGCCCACAGGCTTCAGTAGTTGCCGTGTAAGGGCTCACACGTTGTGGTTCCTGGGCTGTAGAGCACAAGCTCAATAGTTGTGGCCTAGTTGCTTCAGAGCATGTAGGATCTTCCAGGATCAGAGACTGAACCCATGTCTCCTGCATTGGCAGGTGAATTCTTTATCACTGAGCCACTAGGGAAACCCTAAAAATGCCATTATTAAAAACTAAATTATATAAGGTTACAATTAGATATATTATATAGAAAGCTGAAGTATTAATATTAAATAGGCTTCCCAGGTGGCTCAGTGGTAAAGAATCTGCCTGAAATGCAGGAGATGTGGGTTCAGTCCTTAGGTTGGGAAAATTCCCTGGAGAAGGAAATGGCAACCCACTGCAGTAATATTGCCTGCGAAATCTCATGGATAGAGAATCCTGGCAGACTACATTATAGTCCATGAGGTGGCACCCAAAGACTCAGACATGATTTAGCAACTAAAGAACAACAAAATATTAAATGCTCCAAACTTATCACTTAATTATTTTATCTACTTATTTTACTATAATTGTTTATTATCATCACTGCTTTTGAGGCTGTTACATCTGTGCTATCCACATGGTGAAGGGAGTCTAAAATAGGTTCCTCTCTTCCCAATCCTGTATTCAGTTGCATTTGGAGTTTGTCAGCCATGCTGGGAGTGTTTTACACTACAGAAATTGACAAACACTGTGAATCAGGGTTCCTTTTTAAAGAGAGCAGGTCGTTAAACACTGCCCAATACACCATTACTTGGTGCCTTCCCAACTGAACCTAGGGACATGTACCACGCCCCGTCTGATGTTTTCAGGTTCCCTTATTCTATTATCTCCACACCCATAGAGGGCAAAAGTTTAGTAATGAGGTTAGACAGGCATTGTTACTATTACAACCAAAGAAAGTAACATATTTCTCTTAAGCTTCATAACATGAATGCATGTTTAGTTATGAAAAATCACCCTACCTGTGATTGAATCTTCAGTGCTGGTCCCAACTTTAATCCCATAGCACTTCGAAGATGCTCCTCTGTGAGTAATGGCAAAGTTTCTCCATCAATTGCATGATCTTTAAATACCTTATTAAACATAAAAGACGTCAACTTTGTTTAAATGTCTTTTAAAAAAATCTCGTTTTTTGTATAGATTTTCAGCTTTGGAGGAAACATTAGTACTGCTTGAGGATGATACAAAAATTGTAACATTTCTTATTTTCAGTTACTCTCTTTTCTGTGCTCCAGTGGCATGTTGTTTGTGTTCTTTAACAACCCTTGGAGTACATTGCAATTCTATGAAAGTGAAAAGTATGAAAGTGTTAGTGGCTTAGTTGTGTCTGACTCTTTGTGACCCCATGGACTGTAGTCCACCAGGCTCCTCTGTCCATGGGATTTCCAAGGCAAGAATATGGGAGTGGGTTGTCATTTCCTTCTCCAGGGGGTCTTCCTGACCCAGGGATTGAACCTGGATCTCCTGCATTGCATGTAGATTCTTTACTGTCTAAACCACCCAATTCTCTCAATATAGAACTCAATTTCAACATGGAATCGTTCTTATTTGAGAGCAGGCCCATGTTTTACTCACTGATGTATCTGAAATGCAGTGCCTGGTACAAAACAGATGTGCAATTCTCCTTGCTGGACAAATCAATGAATGAACAAATAGTCTGAGTGAAGGGAAATGGGTAAAAACATTTCAGGCCAATTTCAGACTCTCACATTTTAGACACAGTGCCTCTGTGCCCTGCTTTAGATGAGCAGTGAAGGGAGGAGAGGAAAACGCAAGCGAGAGCTGTTGATAACACCAGCAATTGCTGGGAGGGGAACCAACTTTAGTGAGGAAATAAGAGCAGGACTTGATCCTAAACACATTTGAGAAACACCTAGAAATAATTGTGCCACTCCTAGGGGTGGGGAAGGAAGCACTCACATCCTGTTGATAAGAGATAATGAGTCAGTAAAGTTTGGGGTCTTCGAGTTTATGTGGCTTCTTGGTACCCACAAGGGAACATTTGGGATTATAAAGTATGAAATGCATGTGATATTATTTATTACAAGAGTAGTTATTATAAACTTCATTTTTATGACTGTGAACCACTTACTGATTAAAAATAGCGAGTTCAAACAGATTCAGTCCGTCAGAAGTCAGCAATGTAACATTCGTTATACATGGGATTTCATGTTTCCGGCTATCAGAATTTTGTAACTCCATTGTACCAGTGGTTGATGTGGCACTTGATAAGTGGCACAGATAAATTTAAAAAGTGACTTACTTACAGTTAATGACTAGTAATAAAATAATAAGGTTATACTCCTTGAGTAGGGAAAAATAGAACAAACATTTTTAGCAGGTATGCAAAAGATAAAGTAAGAGACTTGAAGAATACAACTTGCCTCATAAGTAACTTGAGATTCTGCTTTCTCTAGAAGCCTCAGGTATAATGATGAAATTAGAATATATTGAGTACTTACAAGGTGCCAGGCACTCATTAATACAATGGTCCTTGGAGAAAGTATTATACTATTTTCCCCATTTAAGATGAAAAAAAAAAAAGAGACACCAAGGAGAAAGGCAGCTTGGCCTAGGTCATGTCCAGAGAGTGGAAAAGCCAGGATTTGAACTTGTACTTTCATAAGCCATACTCTTAAATACTACTCTGTGACTTTTCCATTGGTCCCATGAAAAGAACAAAGGGAGAAAGAAAGAGGAAAGAAAAGAAGAATTTAAAAATTAACAGCATTACACTGAAGGAAAATATCACAAAATAAGATCTGAAAACAATTATCTCTAACATCAATTAATTATGATGTAGTTAAATCATAATGTCCTTTTCTTGCTTTCTTTTCCTTTAACATATAAACTAAAGATAATGATGTCAGATTTAGTTGGTACATTGTTGCTGGGAATTGTGTTATTAAAATCACTTGCAAAAGTAAACTATATACTTGAAAATGTAACATTGACATAAACCTCAAAAACTTGCCAACCCACCATTTTTATCTCTGATTTTCCCATTTTTATCACTGATAAGTATACTGGTTTTACTTTCCAACTATCCTAGCAGTTCATTATAATTTAAAAAATAGTATTTATCTATCAGATTGAATTATAAGTGTAGGCACTATAACATATTGCCCTAGCACAAAAATGGAATTTTAAAATAGTCAATTTCCTACTTTTCAAATGTATTTCTTTCTTGTCCTTTAAAAAATAAAGTACATATTTCTGTTATTATGACAAGTAGCCTAAAACTTGTGATACAGAAGTACATGCCTCCAAAATGTTTGCTAAATGGATGAATAGGGAATATAGTAGATATCTCTCATTCTTCTTGGATGTTTGACCTTTGAACCCCCTAATTTTGGGAGAATGCCCACATCTCAGGAGTCTTGAGGAGACTGAACCTAAAGCCAGACTCTGGCTTTCCCAGCTTTCCCTGAGGCGGGGTGTGGGCACATGACTCAAGCTCCATCAGTCGGAGGCTTCTCTTCCAGGAGAGCCAATGACATAAAAAGGAAGAGATTATTAGGAATGCTCTTTGGGGTCGAAACCAAGTTAGAACTCGTTATGAAGAAAGTATATTTCAAAATGTCTTTTTTTTTTTTAAGTCACTTTACTTTAAAAAATATATTTAAATGTTACGTCACCTGAGCATAGTCAGAACAACCGGGAAGGCCACGAATGAAGTTGTACACATCATTCACAGTCCATTTCTGAATATCTTCATTCAAAGATAGATTTTCCTTGATTGTAAGCAGGACGTGTGTTCCTTCAAAATGGAAAGGAAATTATTTTGTGGGAAAGGGTGAAGCTAAGAGTACAGCTGTATATATAGTTACATTAATTGCCGCATATTCTATTACCACAGAGCAGCACCTTGATGTAGGTCTATATGTAACCTCCTTAAAAGCTATTGAGTTACTGAGAGATGATTTCTAAAAGAGCTTAGCTGTCTCCTTTCTTTTCTTCCTCTAAAGGACCTTTAATGACTGCCTTATAAATAAAAATAAAGTTCCAGCTTCTCTCAGATTTCAGTAGAAATACCCTGTGGATTTCATTCTCCGGATTAACACCATATCTATGATGTTACATGACTTTATGATGCTCTCTAAGCCATACAAGAATTTAGCTTCATCTTCATCAAAATGACAAATTAATACTTTGTCAGGGAAACAAGCTGGTATGGTGGCTAGATTACACATACCCCAATCCCTGTGTTTTAAAATATTTTTATCTAAAGAAATTCCAGTTTTATATTTTTTAATCCAAAAAAGTTTTAGGAAACTATTCAGTGTGTTTGGCAGGAGATAGTGTGTTAATACTTTTAGATTAAACTGTATCATAACAATAATGAACACTGAAAGAGATTCTGTTTGTCTATTTTTTCTGTTACTACACTTAAATACAGGGGAGATTGAATCATACTTCTAAGAAAGAAGCCCCGCTATTTTGTGCTGAAGAGACCAAATTAGATCAAAATTATAGTTTAAAATTCTGGTAGGTTTTCCCATCTTTCTCCATATTTATACCTTTCTAGACTTCACTGAAAATTCTCTGTATGATAATATATAAAAAGAGGTACATTTCACTGTTATGGCTGATTGGAACTAATGTAATAAGTTTTTCAAGAGGTGGTAATTCTAAGTAGGGTGGATAAAAAGAAACACAATGGCTACAGATCACCGTGTAATAATTGCACGGGCTTGACAACGTGTGGTTCCGGAGGACTGGCCCCTGGATGCCTACCTGGCTGAGATGATCGACGAGCTGGAGGGTACACCCCATTCTTTTCTCCACAGGCTGCCAAACCATGCTCTGAGGACTTCTCCTTCCCGTCGTCCCAAGACTTTTCTTCCAGGGGAGTTCCCTGAGCTCCCCACGGCTTTCTGTGGCTGGGTTCCAGCTCTCCACAGGCATCAGCAAGAGCTGTAGTTGGCTTTTCACTGGTTTCACCCAACATGTGATTGTCCAGAGCCTCCATTTCTGGGTCTTTTGTATACTCTTTCTCTTCATAGAGAACTGCATGGGTTTGGCCTAGGGGCTTCTCTTCTACTTGACTTTTAGAACTCCCAGGGTCACTGTCTAGAGCTTTCTGACTCCCGGTACCTCTCCTGAGACGACGACATTTCTGCCCCCAGTTCTCTGTAAAGCGTGGACCAGTCGCCACTATCATGGGGTTTCCCTGAAGGTTTCTCAGGGTGCTTCTGTGAACGTGCAGGTCACTGGCTGGGAGCATGCCCCTGCCATGGTAAGTGGCTGGGCCCACAGGGATACTGGAGCCATAAATGAATGGGATCCCTAGGCCTGCTAGTCCCTTAGAATTAACTTTTTCTATTCTCCTTTGCTGGTAAATGGCATGCATTTCCATTTCCATCCTAAAAACAAACAAACAAAAAAATTTTACAAACCCAAGAAAACCATTAGAAAAATACTTTTATTGGCTCTCTGCCTTGCCTTTTGGAGATGGAAATGGCAACCCACTCCAGAGTTCTTGCCTGGAGAATCCCAGGGATGCGGGAGCCTGGTGGGCTGCCATCTATGGGGTCACACAGAGTCGGACACAACTGAAGTGACTTAGCAGCAGCTGCCTTCCCTAACGTGGCACCTCTGGTTTCCCTGTAAATCTTTAGGCCATTTATCTGAAGTTTGTTGGGCATAAACATGAATTTCCCTGAAAGCCACTGGAAGGAGAGTTTAGAGTAAGATTAAAGGATGAAGGGTTTGGCCAAGTCTCACAGTGGAAGTCCAAGGCCAGTCTTTAGAACATTATCTCTACTGGATAAGGCAATTTTAGCAGGGATGGGGAGAACACATCACAGAGTAGTTTCTTGCGAGAGATTAATCCTCAAAGAAACTAAAGTCCTGGGAAGAAGGTTTTAAATGTTGCAGTACAATTTTAGTGAGACTCAAGAAATGCAGTGGGTCTCAACTGCTAAAATTAATGACATGGTAAGGATAGGGGAAGGGAGGAAGAGTGGAGGGCTTGTTGGCATTTTTGCTTACTTTACTTTGTTTATTGGTCATCATCTAATCCCCTTAGTGTCCACTGATGAGAAAGTTGACTCTGATGCCTTTTCTCACCCACAGCCATACCCTGGTCATTATTACTGTCTTCTCCTGATTGCTGAAGGCTGCTTTTAGGCTAATGAGGGGCTGTCTGGGCTCTGATGGCATAGTTTGAAGTGGGATTGGCAAGCTTGACTCCTATCTTTGGGCAGAATTGAAGTCATTTAAGACAGAATTGCCAATATGAATTCCAAAAGAATCATAGGTAGGCATTTAATTATGAGACATCAACTGATTATTATGATCTATAAACTTAGTTTCACTATGTAATCTCTAATCTTGCGTTTATCTTTAACCATGTGTACATGTTTGTATATGTCTCTTTTTGAAGTATTCCCGAAATACTTTTTGAAGTAATCAGAATGTGTATGTATATGTATATAATCGGTGAATACACATATACAAATCCCCAGAGAAGGAAATGGCAACTCACACCAGTATTCTTGCCTGGAAAATCCCATGGACCGAGGAGCCTGGCAGGCTATAGCCCATGGGGTCACAAAGAGTCAGACACAACCGAGCAACTAAACAACAACATATACACAAATGTAACAACATATACAAAAACAACAATATAATAAATGAATGAATATATATAAAAGTAGACAAGTGAATGAATAGAAAATAATTAAAACAAGATTGTTACATTACCTGGCAGTATGCTGCCTTTGAATCATTTCATTTCTTCTAGCCATTGCCTTTACGGATTCAGGTGGCAAAATGCCCCAACCTTAAACAAGAAAACCACCATCCCACCCAATGAACAAATTTAAAATATCCACTTGAATAATAAAAAGAAAATATAATGATGTAAACAGTATCTGCAAAAAACTACCAACTGAGCACAGTGTTGGAAATGATGTCAATTCATGACTGTCAGCATCTTAGAGTCACTTTGGTGATGGCATGATAACACTAAATAATTTGGGGGGGAGGGGCTGTACTGTATGGCTTGCAGGATCTTATTTCTCTGATACTGAACCAGGGGTCCTGCAATGAAAGCACTGTGTCCTAGCCACTGGACTGCCAGGAAATCCCCCAGATAATTTTTTTTTTCTTTAAGTATGGGTCTCATAACTGGCAATGTTTTCCTACCATACTTCAAAAGAAAAAAGATGAAATTAACTGTGGATCTCTTGACTACTTGCTTTTGAAGTAAAAATTGATGACTGTTTTGATTTTTTTCAGGGGGCGGGGTCAAGAAAAAATAGTTGACCTTAAAAAAAAGTAACTAAGTGCTTCCTGATGTACTGAAATCCCTGGAAATAAATACAGTGATTTAAGGGGATAAAATACAAAGTTCTCTATGTTGACTTTTTGGTGCAGCTGAGGCAAATACTTTTTACCAAACAATTTCAATGGAGTTGAACAGCAATTACATTCTTTGTGTCAACCTTTCAAAATGTCTTGAAATAATGTCAGTGTCATCAGAATTCAAGGCTCTATTCTTGCCTGGTAACTTCATGCTTATACTGATTTTTTCTTTTTTCTTTTTCTGGATTCCTAACACATTTAGAGTCTATGCTGGTGCTTCTCAAATAATCCATGGTGAAGGATTATTTTTTTCTTTAAAAATTTCCAACCCATCATGGACTCTTTAAAAATACATAAATGATATTTTAGAAAATTGAAATGAAAACAAGAATGAACACAAGCACAATTTGAAATGATCAGATTAATAGACATAAAATTACCCTGTCAAATAGCTGTAACAGTTTCTAAACCTTTCTGTCTATGCATTTATTGTTCAAACATGTCCCAGACCAGCATAGGTCTACAGACCACACTCTAACAATAACAGACACACAAATGACATTGATTATACATAGTTTTGTTCAATGATAGTTTTTCATGTATAAATGTGTTCTCCCCAACAAGATGGCTAGTATCATGAAGGCTAGAACAGGTTTTAAATTTGCCTTGCACCAAGCCAGCAGAGCTCATTAAACTCCTGTTAATAATAACCTATCTTGAAGTACACCATACTCTATCTATTTTTATGAGATTCTTTCTCAGTTGTAAAATTCAGAGGCTAGATGACATAACCTCTAAAACTTCTTCTGACTCTAAAATTCTACATTTTTGTAGTTCTGTGGTTTCAAGATATGCTCCTTGAGACAGCAGGCAGGCATGAAACTGCCAACCCACAGGCTAATCCCCAAGGATGCAGAGAATGTCCGTGTAAAAAGACCAGTGCAGAGGGCACAGGTCTTACCACCTAGATTTTAGCATCCTGTAAAATCTGGACTCATCAAATCTATTTCAAGCTTCCTTTCCTTTCTTAAATAGTTGACATCAAATTTAGTGCTAGTCCAGTTGTAATAATACACTTTTTACTAACATCCCAATTTTTGAAATTGATCCCTGTCTCAATTTCTCTTTTGCTAACTTAACTTCGTAGCTCATTCTTTATAGGACTGAGGCCTTACCTTGCTCTTGCTTACTCTCTTACACATCAGCCTTGGGATAGGAGACTGACCTCCTTACCTGGGACAGGTTGTCAGCCTGCCTGTTCGTATCCAGCTATTAGCAGTTTCTGGATTTTTAACCACTAAAAAACTCTTTCTGGGTCAGCAATGCAACTATTTCACAGGTCTGCTTATCTGTTACCTATAACTTTGGGCTGTGTATTTACTGGGCTTTTGCTGCCACAGGGGACTACCATCCAGGTTCAGCTGTTGGGCCTGTCACACCTCAGTGGGTGTGTCCAGTTTCAGATCTGGCCCTTGCTCAGACTCATCAAAGTGGATTCATGCACTGTGGTATGCAGTATGCTCAAATCCAGGCAGGTCAGCATCTTCAATGGCCCTGCCACCAATCATATTTCTTTTTGTCCCAGGCTTTTTACTCACATTATTCCTATCAAAAGTTGTTGGAATTGGAGAACTGGGACAAACAGAAACTCACTGAGTACAGTTTTGAGAAGATAAGATGCATCAGTTTCATCTTCAAAACTGTGAGGAAATTCTCACCTCTTATTCCCTCTGGAGGCCCACATTCACGTTTTGTTGACACGATGCTGAAATTGCTCCTATTGAGATAATTAATGACCGCAAAGCTACGTCTAATCGCATATTCTTGGTCCTCGTCTTACCTGATCTCTGAGCTGCCTGCTGACACGGTGGCTTGCTCTTTCCTTAAAAGCACTTTCTTCCCTTGGCCTCCAGGCCTCTCTCCTCACCTGGGTTTTCTCCGACCCCACTGCTGCTCCTTCTATATCTCCCTTCATCTTCTAGATCCTGGTGGTGTGTCCTAGGGGTCATCCTTTTAACTTCTTAACTCATCCTTTTTAACTCATTTTATAAATGATCTCCTCGAGTCTCATATATACTGATGATTTCCAAAATTATATTTCCAGGTTATCTCCAGATGTCCTCTCTGGACTGTAGCTGCTTTCTGGACGTCTCCTGTTGATTGTCAGGCAGGCATTGCAAATGCCTGTGCTATCTCTTCCACCCCAAAACTCTTCCTTTCACAGTCTTCCTCAACTCAGTGAATAGCAACTCCCCCTCTCCCATTTCTCAGCCAAAATTTTTGATGTCTTCCTTAACACCTCTCCTCTTCTCACATCTCATATCTAAACTCTGAGCAAATCCTGTTGTTTCTCCCTCCAAAGTATTTACAGAATCAAACCATTTCTTACTATTCCTACTGTAACCACCCAGGGCCAAGCCATCATCTTTTCACTCTTCTAATAGCCCATCAGCTCCCATCAGTTTAACTACAGAACTTGAATCCTATCCANCCTGTGGTCATGTATGGATGTGAGAGTTGGACTGTGAAGAAGGCTGAGCGCCAAAGAATTGATGCGTTTGAACTGTGGTGTTGAAGAAGACTCTTGAGAGTCCCTTGGACTGCAAGGAGATCCAACCAGTCCATTCTGAAGGAGATCAACCCTGGGATTTCTTTGGAAGGAATGATGCTAAAGCTGAAACTCCAGTACTTTGGCCACTTCATGTGAACAGTTGACTCATTGGAAAAGACTCTGATGCTGGGAGGGATTGGGGGCAGGAGGAGAAGGGGATGACCGAGAACAAGATGGCTGGATGGCCTCACGGACTTGATGGATGTGAGTCTGAGTGAACTCGGAGTTGGTGATGGACAGGGAGGCCTGGCGTGCTGCAATTCATGGGGTTGCAAAGAGTCGGACACGACTGAGCAACTGAACTGAACTGAACTGAAAGTGAATAGAGGCTGATTTCACGAGACTGTCTAACTAAAACAAGTTATATCCAAACATATAATACATAAACACAAGCTTTCATAACTTTATCTAGAACCTAGTGATCAGAAAATGTGACCATTGTAAGAGATAAAATTTTGTCTTATATTTTCTTGTTAATTATTAACATTCTTTGAATAATTTAAAATATTAAAAGAGTGCTAGTCAAACAAGTCACTTTATCTTCTTCATCCTCAATTGTTACTTTTTTTAAAAATTGAGATAGACAACTATTTTTGAAAAAAAAAAAGGAATTTAGGAAGAAAATGTTCTAACTTTTCAAAGTAGTGATGTTTCTTTTTCTCTTTCTCATGCATATATTTAATTTTTAAAATAGTTAATACATTCATATGATTCCAAAACTAAAAATATAATGGTATTTAAGTAGGCAATTGGGGCTTCCCAGGTCGGGCTAGTGCTAGTGGTAAAGAATCTGCCTGCCAATGCAGGAGACATAAGAGAGGTGGGTTCGATCCCTGGGTTGGGAAAATCCCCTGGAGGAGGGCATGGCAACCCACTCCAGTGTTCTTGCCTGGAGATCCCATGGACAGAGGAGCCCGGCAGGCTCCAGTCCATGGGGTTGCAAAGAGTCAGACATGACTGAAGTGACCTAGCACGCTTGCATGCAAGTAAGCAATCACTTCTTCAGCTTCTTTTCTAGATCTAAACCTACTGATCAAATTAGAAATTCAAGCCCGTAGGTCACTTAACATTGCTTTCACATTCATAAATTTTTTAAAAGTTCTTTATGTGGATTTATTTTCATTGTATATCTGGGAGGCCAATATAACTTCCTCTCTGATAGTGGCCTCAGGGTAGTGACCAGTCAGACTCAGGATACAAATATCTGCCAGATGCCTGCCAGCCAGGGTGAGATGCCCGGAAAGAACACAGGCTGGGTGTACCAGCTGCGGGCTTGCATCTCTGGTGAGGACGCTGTTCCGTGGCTTGGCTCCTCCATATCTGAGGTTTGGTGCACAGCCATCATTTTCCCCGTAGTTCATTATACAAAAGAACAACAGGCTAAGCCAGGCTGCTCAGTTGGTGCTAAGTGGCCGGGGTGTAGTGGGCTCTTCCAGTTTTTGGAAAAGTAATTTTAATAAAGGCTTGAGAACTCTGTTCTTTCACCATGGGAAACAACAACAACAACAACAGTGACGCAGGACACAACTTGATGTTTCCTTGAAACATTACTGAACATTGATTTGTGTCATGAATTGACAGATTCTGGTAAAAGTTTGAACTTACCTAAGAATGAGACAGAATCTTTGAAGCTATAATGTACCATGTTCATCTTGCATGTTATGAGATGCCTGAGACAAATTTGGAGGAAGGAGAACGAAGAAAGGGAGCAGTACAAAATCCCTCTAGAGCAAGCATTGCCTAGAGGCTGACCACCCTGCTGCCTTACACGTGTTACCACAGGGAAGTGCCATGGAGATTAGTTAGCCAAAAGTTGATAAGATCATCTCACTTTGGGATTCCTTCAAAGCAGGCTGGGCCAAGGACTTGAATGTGGGTAAGGTGTGCAGTGGTAAAGAATCTGCCTGCCAATGCAGGAGATGCAGGAGGGTTCGATTCCCCTGTCAAGAAGATCCCTGGAGGAGGGCATGGCAACCCACTCCAGTATTCTTGCCTAAATAATCTCATGGACATAGGAACCTGGAGGGCTATAGTCCACGGGGTCGCAAAGAGTCAGACACGACTGAGCGCACACACACACACACACACACACACACACACACACAATTCATTTGGGAGGGGAATCCCAGGAAGCCTATATGAGGGAGTGGGTAAGTGAGAACAGGGAGGGAAGAAAGCCCACAAGAGATGAGTTAAAGTGTGAGTTACCACTATGGGCAACCCTGCTGGGAATACTCTAAGGAAAAAAAATTGTGTACACACCTCATAACTGTCCCAGTGAAAGATGCAGAGTTGGCCATTTACCCTTTGATTTCTGTCAGCCCCTGTTAGAGGGCACAGTTCTCCCTTGCACCCAGGTTATGTCTAAGCTAGATCCAACTAGCTCCTGCAGCGTGGGTGAAAGCCTTCATTCTGCAGCAGAGAGAGGCAGAGGCTTGAGATGGGATATGGCCTCTGTGGTTACAGGTGAATTCAGAAAGATTAATTATTAGGGTAAGGCAGCAACAATGCGTGGTTCTGTGAGGCCAGGTGATTACCTTCTAATGTCATTCCACCGGATAATCGACACAAATGCCTTTCTTCTGGACCTCCGGATTCGCCAGGCAGAGGCATATTTCTACAAGGCTCTGTAGGGTCCATGGTCTGCAATCACACAGCATGATTTTTTTCAGTTATTCATGTGTTCAGTGAAACAAGTGAGGAACTCAAGGGTATCAGGCCCATGGAGCTGGAGAAGTGAGGCATCAGAGACAAGTCTCATCCAAAGCCCTCCTTGGTACCACACCTGTTCTGGATTCCATGGTGCTTGGGTCTACTTTCTTTCCTTTTGTGCAATACCAGGGGGATTAAATATAATCTATAAATTTTTGTAACCCTTCTGATATGGTAATTTATTATTTTTAATTGGCCTACCAAATTTCTACTTAAGATGTAAACTATCCAAAGTCTGGGAAATGTCTCTATGTCAGGAAAGTCCCTGGGGAGGACAAGGAGTCATTGGCATCTACTACACCTGAGTGCAACAGTCTGGACTCTGCTTGGCTTCCCTACTTTCTGTTCATCTTTACACTTGTGAGCAAGTGCTCATTTACGTGTAACTATAACATCTCTTGATGCCCTAATTTTTTTTAAAAACCATTGCCCAGTGCTGTAGACCTCATGTCTCCCCTCAAAATTCATAGATTGAAACCTAACCCCCCAAAACAATGGTATTTGGAGGTGAGGTCTTTGGGATGTGATTTTGGTCATGAGAGTGAAGCCCTCATGTATAGAATTAGTACCCTTAGAAAAGAAACTTCAGAGAGTTCCCTCAACCTTTCCTCCACATGACACACAGTGAGAAGAAGACCATCTTTGAACCAGGAAGCAGGCCCACACCAGACATTGAATCTGTTAGTGCCTTGATCTTGGACTTCCTGGCCTCCAGAACTGAGAAAAAGTAATTACTGTGTTTATAAGCCACCCAGACTATACTATTCTGTTATAGCAGCCTGAATGGATGAAAGGACCTTTAAATGTTGTACCTATTATTTTTGAATGTTCCAAATTTCATATATGTATATATTTATATGTCTATTTATTTTTACATAGACATTATTTTTTAGAGAAGTTTTGGGTTCACAGCAAAACTCAGTAGACAGTAGAAAGCATTCATATGTACCTCTCCCCTACACATGCATAGCATCCCGACTATCAATATCCTGCACCAGAGTCTTACATTCATTGCAATGATGAACCTACATTGACACATCGCTATTACCAAAAGTCCATAGGTTAGCTTAGGGTTGGCTTACTCTTTGGGTTGTACATTCTTTGGGTTTTGACAAATGTATAATAACATGCTTCCCTGGTGGCTCAGTGGTAAAGAATTCACCTGCCAAGCAGGAGATGCAAGTTCGATCCCTGGGTTGGGAAGACCTCCTGGCGAAGAAAATAGCAACCCATTCCAGTATTCTTGCCTGGGAAATCCCATGGATAGAGGGGCCTCACAAGCTACCATCCATGGGGTCACAAAGAGTCAAACACGACTGAGTAACTACACAACAACAACAAGAATTCACCATTATAGTTTCATAAACAGTTTCACTACTCTAAACCAAATTATATTTTAAAGCAAATGGAGTTGGACACTTCTAAGGAAATATTCTGGGGTTGACCATATCTTTCACTTTACCAGCCAGGTAGATAAATATTTGAAACTCCAAATGTGTGTTTCTACAAACTCACCATTTTGGAGGTCCTCAGTCATGGATCTACCCCTGAGTCTTTAAACATTAACTTTCATATTTTTCAGGGTACCTTCTTCTACAGGTAGACAGTTTATGAACCAAGGTCACTTTGCTGTGGCAGATGATATGCTCTTGAGTCAAAGTATAGACTGGGATATCTGTTCTGAAGGCAGAGCGTGTCTGGTAATCCCCAATGTGAAAATGCACTGATGCTTAGGTTTGCATTTGGGCTGGATTTCTTTGACCTAGAGCTCTAATCCTGGATGCCCAGCACTTTAGAAGGATGAAGACTCCTTAATCCCTGTCTTCAGACTCTTACCCTCAACAAACCCCTCCAGGCAGCACACAGACGATTTAGCCAGTGCTAATTCTGTCTCAACTGATTAGGGCAATAGTAGTAAGACATGAACTCCATGAACTAAAGCCCTTGCCGAATCAGCAGATACTGACTTGAGTACTCCTACTACCGACAATGCTTGCCTGTGCACAGCAACCAGGTGCCAATTTCATTACGTTTCTTTACATGGCTTTACTCTGACCATTTGTTAAAGTCAGTACAATTTAAGTTTGGCCAATCCTAAATTTGAACAAGCAAGGAGATCCAACCAGTCCATCCTAAAGGAAATCAGTACTAAATAATCATTGGAAGGACTACTGCTGAAGGTGAAACTCCAATATTTTGGCCACCTGATGCAAAGAGCTGACTCATTTGGAAAAAACCCTGATGCTGGGAAAGATTGAAGGTGGGAGGAGAAGGGGACGGCAGAGGATGAGGTGGTTGGATGGCATCACCGACTCAATGCACATGAGTTTGAGTAAACTCTGGGAGTTGGTGGACAGGGAGACCTGGCATGCTGCAGTCCATGGTGTTGCAAAGAGTCAGACACGACTGAGTGACTGAACTGAAACTGAAAATTTGAACAATTATATATAGAATACTTGTATGTATGATGCATGAATCCTGGAGTTATACTCATTAAGATAAATTTTAAATAACTGCTATAGTAAGTAAGTTTTTACATTTGAAAGGTGATCAGTAGAATTAGATATTTCTACAATTCTGAGAAAAATAAATACAAATTAAAACTAGAGGGAGATACTCTTAGAGGTCTTTTGTTCAAGTTAAAAAACAATCCTTGGTGGCTTCATAAATTTACTATTCTAGGTGTCCAATATTAATGTGAGTTCTAAAAAGCATGTTAATGTTAAAGTGTAATTCACATGCCCTTAAGTATATTTTCAGTATTTTATAGTAATAAACGGGAGGTCTTTTTTTTTTAATTAAGAAGGCCAAGAGAGCTGCCCCAAATCACTTCATGATCAAATACTTTTAGCAGAAAACCTAGCTGTGAGAAGAGAGACCATAGCAACTTTGCATTGATATATTTATATATATAACTGTATTCATTGATATAGTTAGAAGTATAGTTAGAAATAGAAGAGTCTGCTTTTATAACAAATAGGAAAATTTTTTAAAAATAATTATTTAATTCTTGTTTAATTGTATAAAATAAAAATAATTGTATTGCTATTCAAAATACATTTGTTAATTGAAATAAAGTTTAAGCTAAAACTAGATGGATAATTGGTATAAAATATTTGGCTGTTTCTAAAAGTATATACACATATTTCCTGAGAAGATTACATGGGAATTCTGAAATTATCCAAGCACTTATCTGAAGTAGAAGAAATACATTTAAAATATCTTCAACCCAAGCATGCAGCATGCTCATTGATAAGAGGATGAATGACATTGCTCCATAAAATCTGAGCAGCTGATGATGTCACCTTCAGTCCCCACCCTACCTCTTCCCCAAAGCTTTGCCCAGTCCTGGAGATTTCATCTTGATGGGTGCTCGGATTCTGAGTTTATGTCCCTGTGGGGTTCCTTGTCTACTCCCTTAGCTTTTCTCTCCCATCTGCTCTGCACTGATTCAGAATGCAGTCCCCTTCCCTTAGTATCCACACAAAAACACTCATGCACGGTAACGTGTGTGTTGCTGACTTTACCAAGGTCTTGGCCAACTGGGGAGAGGATGTGTCAAAAACAACTTAAAACTGAACCTTAGACTTCTCCATTGTGAAACATTCCTTTGAGCCATTTTGACAAGGCAAATCTGGCTTCTTGGTCAGCTCTGAGCCTTCTGTCATGAGCTCTTGACTCTGGTCCCTTCATATCTTCCTCCCCTCCTCACCTTTGCTGACGATAGGGGAGAATTTTAGAGATTTCTCTTCCACTGGTTTGATTTATACTGCTAACATCTTCCTTTAGAAGGCAACAGGCTTAATTTTGGTTTTAAAAAACCATAAGCACTTTCTCTGTTATACAAGCACAGGATAAATGAAAGTGAGTTAACACTATAGTGGCAAGTAGCACTGACGGCAAAACAATTCATACTGAGGCAGCTGGCAGTGGCCCTGAAGTGTATTTCACTTTTCCTGAGGGCATAGACTTTAGCACTCTTCTAAATGCATCACATCACAGCACTTGTCTAGAAAGAGTTGTTGGAAGACAGATGGCTTGGGCATGCTCTCCTCACCTTCTATTTCTTTTCACTGTGGAAGCTCATTGTCATCAGATCCATCCATGGCTTCTTGAATTAAAAAGTTTTAGGGCTATATTAAGTGTTATAATGAAAAGGGGTAAATTTCTGTCATCATTGCTACTGCTAAGTCACTTCAGTCGTGCAGCATGTATAAATTATGTAATGTCTTTTCTTCTTGAAATCCACATAATTTAAGTGCTACTATAATTTATATGGGGAAGACGGATGGTGGCTCAGACGGTAAAGCATCTGTCTGCATTGCAGGAGACCCAGGTTCGATCCCTGGGTTGAGAAGATCCCCTGGAGAAAACAATGGCACCCCACTCCAGTACTCTTGCCTAGAAAATCCCATGGATGGCAGAGCCTGGTAGGCTACCGTCCACGGGGTTGCAAAGAGTCGGACATGACTGAACGACTTTACTTTCTATAGTTTATATACATCATGTTCGTTTTCTTCAAAAGATTGTGAAGCAAACCCCACTAAATGTAAATTTGTACATAAAGTGAAGTTCTAGCAGTTCTCATATAATTGAACTGAATTTTAGATACTTTAGTTAGATCTTTTAAAAGAGTTAAGAAATATTAACATAAGAGATTTTTTTATGATTATCACTGATTTTTCCTCAGTGATTTTTTTCCCCCAAATTTTCAACTCTGTCATTTCATGGTCCATACATCATGACAGTGTTTTGTATATAGTTATCTGCAGTAATAGGAGGTCATTAAAGTAAGAATGGGGAGTAAACACATAGCAGTAACACACAGAAGCAGGTACTTAATCTATGTAAAGATGATAAAACACTTAATAAATTTACATGCAACTTTGAAGTGACTTTATTTCAAATAATCTTCCTTTTACTTTTACTTAAACAAAAACAAACTAAATCAAAGCAATATCTATTTATTTGGCAGGAGCAGTATAGCAACTTTACTCTTTAGTAACTTGAACCAAATAAGAATTTTTTAGCTAAACATACTGTTAATAATGAAACCAATAAAATTTATAGATAAATCTAAGTACTTCTTTATAAAAAATTATTTTTCCCAAGCATATCGTGTTTTACAGTACACCCAATGATTCGAGGAGGAATGTTGTTGATGGTTTTTATACAAAAATAACACAAGAATATTTCCTTATGTTTTCATTTTTCATTAGACCAACATAGAACTGGCACTCCTTTTAAGATAAAGTTCATCATTTATTTTTACAGGCAAACATTTTTTCTGAAAGTAACTAGCCTCAGTTTGGACTAATCAGTGTGTCAACCTGTGTACTTACATCCACCGAGAAGATGTCTTTGTTTAGACATTGCTCATGGAAGAAACTTCGAGAGACTGTCTGTCTTTCAGTTGCAGAAGCTTCTCTGACTGCAGGCTGAAAAACACATCTGACAAGGGTGTCAGGCTGCTCAATTAATTCACCTTCCTTTAAATACAAACTCAACTAAGTTGATTAGTCCTATTTCACGACAGAAACGCTGCCCTCTATATCCTCTACAGATAGGAGAAAAGACGTTAAGCCCCAGGAAAATGCACAATAGTGTACATAAACCTGTCTCAGAGTTTAGCCTTTACTTTAATCCTTCTTTAGCCTTTAAGATGCTTTGTGGGCATTCAGTTAATGCTACTTTTCAATTTGACACAAAAAGTAAAATACTACGTGAATAAATAATAAGCTTTTCTTTGATGGCAGCAGAACTGCTTTATATCATCAACATGTTTTGAGTGGAAAAGTTTCTTCTGCAAGTAAGGAAAATAAATTACTTTCCACAGACCTGCAAAATTAAACAAAAGATGGCAGCCTCTTTAAGGAAGAAGCTTCTAGAACTGACAACTGTACTTTATTTTTATAGACAGTGAAAAAAATCTTTCATCGTCTGTGCGAGAGCTGCAATCTATAGAAAGAGAAAATATGAAATTTTTAAATAGATCTGCTCTTTTATTAAAGAACAGCTGAAGTCTTGAAAAAGAATATCCTTATTTTACTGTTCCTTACAACTTTACCAGTGGACAGTACAAAATATGAAAAAATTAAAGTTCTGTTACACGTAATGCTTTAGGCTTCTAGTGTGAAGATGATTTGCTGCTTTGTTGACACACATTTTTAGCATTGGATATTGAGGTCTTTATAAAAAAATTTCATATGGGATGTATTGATTTCATTTTATGGTGATTGTTCATGAAACAGTGTTCAACAGCCAGGATGTAAAGTGACTAACAGATCCAGTCTAGACCTAGGCCCACTCTATCTGAGCTGCACCATCTCCCCAAGTTATAAACTTCTGTGAACTTCAGTTTCCTTATCTCAGAAGAGCCTCATAAGAGTTTTTCTGATGTGAGGTAACAATATAGACAAAGTATTAATACCTGGATAGTTCCTACTGAATGTTAGTTAGTGTGTTAGATAACTACATTCCACGAAGTCCTCTGCTGAGTTCCACAGGAGACATTTTTTTTCAGCCCATAGAAATAGGAATAAATGGGCTTTTCCCTAAGAAATCCGGCCAAGACAGAATCTCAAGAATTGTGTAACTAGTGATTTATTTTTTCACATTAGCTGCTAGAAAGCTCAGGGTCAAATTTGTGGCCTGCTTTTAAGTTTGCATTTTTTAAGTAGAAATTATCTATGGCTTGTTTTTCCTAATATTATTTTCCTTTTGCCTCGATGTCTTATTTCTTGCATTATATGCATGTTTTGAAGTTTCTGTTAACAAATAATAAATGCATATAGATTTTCATCATTGTAGTAGTCTTAAAATTAGAAGGGTTTGTGTCTGAAAGGCTTGTTTATATTTTGCTCAGTGGGAACTTAAAATGCTTTGTTTCCATATATGCAACATCCTGGAGGGTTATTAGTTTCCCAGACCAGGCGTAAGCTGTGCTCATTTCAATATGGAGCTATCATTTATAATTTTTTTCTTTTGTGAAAATGTGATCAGAGTACCAGCAGGGTTCAGGAATGACACATTTTCCCCTGATCCCTGGACGAGGTACCTGGATTCTCACTTGCTGTCGTATTCCTGTTATTTCTCTGTACCAACTCCTGCCATCAGGGTAGACCAAGATTATGTGAAGGAAGGAAGGAAGCCTTGGAGCCCTGACAGGTGCAAGGCGGGAAGTAGGAGAAACAGTAGTCTCCGGAGAATCTGGGGCTCTGACTGGAAGTGGGAGCTCCTGGTATCCTGTCAATACACGTCTGTCTTCTTGTCATTGTGGATGCTCAGTCACTAAGTTGTGTTTGACTCTTTGTGACTCCGTGGGCTGCAGCACACCAGGCTTCTCTATCCATGAGATTCTCCAGGCAATTCTGCTGGAGTGGGTAGCCATTCCCTTCTCCAGGGGAATCAAAACCCAGAAATCAAACCCAGGTCTCATTATTGCAGGGAGTTTCTTTACCATCTGAGCCACCAGGGAAGCCCAAGAATACTGGAGTGGGCAGCCTATCCCTTCTCCAGGGGATCATCCTGACCCAGGAATCAAAACAGGGTCTCCCGCATTGCAGGCAGATTATTTACCAGCTGAGCTACTGGAAAAGTCCCCTATCTGCCGGAATTCGCTCAAATTCATTTCCATTGGGTCGGTGATGCTGTGTAACCATCTCATCCTCTGCTGCCCCTTTCTCCTTTTGCCTTCAATCTTTCCCATCATCAGCGTCTTTTCTAATGAGCTGACTCTTTGCATCATGTGGCCAAAATATTGGAGCTTCAGCTTTAGTATCAATCCTTCCAGTGAATATTCAGGGTTGATTTCCTTTAGAATTGACCATTTGACCAGTCTAGCTGTGTTGATTGTTAAAATACTGATATTCTCCTTTTCTGGTTAGGAAATAGCCACTACCCTGAGTCCCCAAGAGTTCTCTTGATCCAGTTGCTGCAGAGTCTCCCCTGAGATACCTCTACCCTACAACTAATACAGCAAGCTGCCTCCAGGTCCCTGTTCCAGTGCCCATCTGGACTGGTCAATACTGCAGCTGACTGCCACTGAGTGAGAGAGAAAGATTGCAGTGCTCAGGAGTGGGTTTTCTAAAAGTGACAATTGCGCAGGAGAGGGGAATGGAAGACTAGCCCTGGATATTTGGGGAAGAGTCAGAGGAAGCTCCCCAAGAAGAGAGGAACAAGTGAGGATAAGAGACCACCAAGACCTCAGGGATTATCTGTTAATCACTAAGAAATGTTGGAAATTTGCACACTGCACTCAGTACAAAGAAAATCCCCTTTATTTTGCTGAAGCTGATCTAGTCTCCTTCAAAAGTCCTGGTATCTGGATAAAAGGAGAGAAAATTACATTTAGTCCAATCTGGTAAATTTACACCTATACGAAAATGTAAAAGAGACAGTATTTCTCAGGTAGCTTAGTTTGGTCCAAGTGCAATAGTCTCCTTTTGATTTTTTTGTCTTTTTTTCTTCCTTGAAATGGCATGGGAGTCAGGGGGTGGACGGTTTGCAGTGTCCTTGTGGGGGGAGTTAGCGGAAGGATCCTGGAGAGTACAGAGGGGCCACACACTGTCCTTTGGTTCTCCTGAGGCAGCTCAGGCTGGAGACTCTGCTGATTTCTCATGTGGACACCATCCTGTGGACTTCTCACCCAGAGCCCTCACTTGCTGACTCAACATCTGACACAGCAGAGCCCCTGAGGTTTGGCTCTTCATCCGCTGGTTTAGATGGCTCTTCCTATAGCCCTTGACCACAGAGTTGGTTTTGCACTGTCTTTGGTGATCAAGCCTAGCAAGCTCCCCATACAGTCTCTGCTACTCTTCTGTTGCCCAAGGGAATGCAGGCACCTCCTTCCACATCACTCTGGGTTTCTCAGGAAAGCTAACTCAGGCTTCCTCTCTACTTGGCCTTCTGGCAATCCTAGGTTGTTTTAGGGTAGCTTGCTGGGAAGTCTTTGTCCAGGAAACGACATGAGACGTGCGTCAAGTATGCTTCTGTGCTTAGCTTAGTGTGTACGCGCTCAGTTGCTCAGTTGTATCTGACTCTGTGACCCCATGGACTGTAGCCCACAAGCTCCTCTGTTAATGGAATTTTCCGGGCAAGAATACTGGAGTGGGTTGCCATTTCCTGCTCCAGGGGATCTTTCTGACCCAGGGATTGAACCTGCATTTCCTGAATCTCCTACATTGGCAGGTGGATTCTTTACCAACTATACCACCTAGCAGGTCCCAATGCTTAGCTTCCCCTCTATTTATCTAATACCATTTTCCTCTCCTGCACTCTGAAATACTCTGGACACTTCTGGAATTAGGCCACCTTCTTGCTGACTTGGTGGGATTTCCCTGGTGTACAACTGTGAGCGGGTCCTCCAGTCCTGGTTTGTGTTATGCTAACAGAGATGATCTGGACTTTAGTTCTCCATTCTCTCTCCACTAAGTCTAGTTTTAAGGACAAATGTCTCAACTAAGCAGATGAAAACAGAAAGTATGGGACTGAACACCAGACCACCTCTGATTCTTTGGAGATGGGAGTTCTCATGCACACCATTTCTGTGTCAATGAGCCTCATGATTCTGCAGCCAAGTGGTCATAAGTGGCTGCTGGTTTCTAGCCTTACATCTTTGTATCATCTCCATCAATTGAAAAAAAATACAAAGGTAGCTTTCAGGTTTTGTTTATCACTGAACATCTTACTGACTTACTATCATTGACTTATCTAAGTATGGTGAGGATACACTGAAAAATAAAGATTGCTTTTGAACTATTTTATATCCTCATTTGTTTTGATACCAACACACTTTTGATCCACCATGCGCTTGAAATTATTTTATCCTGTAGTGTTGAGAACTTTTTTGTAATAGAAGCATGTAAGTATAGAAAGAAAATGTAATAGGACTGATTTCAAGAACATTTTTTCCATGTAAACAGAAGACTTCCAAAGAAAGAATAGGAGATATTCCTTCTTCATCTGTTCTTCCCTTTCTTTGCCCAGAACATCAACGGTAATTATTTTATGATCTAAGGAAACTGTAAAAACTTCAAATCTGCTGAATTTGTAAAAAAATTGGAATCTCTAGCTTAATGAAATTATGATTGTTAAAAATATGATTGTGTTAAAGATCTTCTTTTGAAATTGTTATATGCTATTTTATACTGCTTCTAACAATTAACAGAAGATTGTGTTTGGTATAAGCTTGGAATAAATAAAAGTATTTGCTTCTAGAAATAATTGAGTTGCAAATAACAAACATATTTTCCATTGGTTGGCATATATTCATATCTATAAAGTATATTATTGTTATAATGGCAATTTCATCGAATCATGAACTGATAGAAGGCACGAGGAGAAGGGGATGACAGAGGACGAGATGGTTGGATGGCATCATAGACCCAAGGGACATGAGTCTGAGCAAGCTCTGGAAGATGGTAAAGGACAGGGAAATCTGGTTTGCTGCAGTCCATGGGGTTGCAAAGAGCTGGACATGACTGAACAAGTGAACTTTGGTTCATCTCTTGCTCATATATATTGTACAAGTGGACAACAATTTGGAAATGGTAAGATAAGAAAGACAGCCAACAGAGGTTTGTGTTTCTTTTGATGCTAGTTTTACTGTTATTTTCCTTAATTTCTCTAATTCAAAAAAATCTCATTTTCCTTAATTATTCCATTTCAGGGACTTTCCTGAAAGTCCAGTGGTAAAGACTCTGTGCTTCCAGTGCAGAGGGCATGGATTTGATCCATGGCCTTGGGAAGTAAGATCCCACATACTGTGGGGTGGGAAAAGAAGAATCCCATTCAAAAATACGATTAATTATTATCTTATCACATAAAATCTTATCGAGATTTAGAAAGCCATGAACCCTGAAAATAAAAATAATACTAAACAATTATTTCCTGTATCACAAAGTACTTTAAAAACATCATTTGATCTTAAATAGTGATTTTTAATGACCATAAAATGGCAAGCACCATGAGAATTGTATTCTGAAAACATGTTTCTTGCTTCTAGCTTATAATCTATAACTTTTTTTTAATGGCAAAATATCCTTGTTTTTACTACATGAGTCCCCTGTTCCTATTTTTCACTCCTGGCCGTAAGTAAGAAAAAGTATGAGAATTAATTGACAAGGTATAGGAAAGAAAGTAGACTAGCAAACAGGAAAAAATTGACATTTCATCTTCAAACAGGAAAATTAATTTAAAAGGATCATGAAATTACAGCATTTGTTTGTTGCTGGTGATATTTCCTTTGCTACCAAGGTCACAGGATAAAAATGCCTCGGGGGGCATTGGAATCTAGATTATTTGACCATACACAAACACTTCTAAAACTGAGCACATTTTTATTATGAGGGTATTAATTGTAGTGGAATTTGATCCCCCCAAATGATTCATATTTCTCTAAATAATAAAAGTATTCCCAACAAAAAAATGACCATGAAAAATGAGAACTACAGTTACTGTGCTCTTACACCTCTATAAAATGTTGAGCTCTTGTGCTGAGTGTCACCATGATTCATGGGTAATATATTTTTACTACCTTTAGAACACTTGCAAAATTAAGCTAGAATTACCTCAGTTGACTGCTATTAGCCAAAGCTACAGTATCCAATGCCAAAAATAAATCCTTGTAATGATAGACTTCAACATTTGTACAAAGCAAGCTTTTAAAGATTGGTTTCTCGAAACTAAAGATTTCTTGCTGTAACAAAGGGCCTGTCATTAATAGATACCTAGCACAGACCAGTTCAATCAACAGATTTCTTTCAACAATGTTTATGGAATTAGCAAAATAACACTAATGATTTTTTTTTTCTCTTAAGGTCTCTCTCTCTCTTTTTTTTTTTTTGGTAAAGAGCCTCTGTAGTTTTACAAATGTTACTCAATTCATACTTAAAACATCTAGCTTTTTTTTTTTTTTTAGAAGGCAGAAGAGCATTTGATCAAATCCTCAAAAGGTTGTCGTTTTCGTTTTCAGTCGCTAAGTTGTGTCTGACTCTCTGTGACCCCGTGAATTGCAGCACACTAGGCTCCCTTGTCCTTCACTATCTTCGGGAATTTGCTCAAATTCGTGTCCATTGAATTGGTGATGCTGTCTAACCATCTCAACCTCTGCTGTTCCCTTCTCCTTTTGCTCTCAGTCTTCTCCAGCATCGGGGTCTTTTCCAGTGAGTCTGCTCTTCGCATCAGGTGGCCGAAGTACTGGAGCTTCAGCTTCCTTATCAGTCCTTCCAATGAATATTCAGGGTTGATTTCCTTTAGGACTGACTTGTTGGATCTCCTTGCTGTCCAAGGGACTCTCAAGAGTCCTCCAGCACCACAATTCGAAAGTATCAATTTTTTGGTGCTGCAATAGCTGTGTTTCACGCATGGTTGATCGGTGATGAGACCAGAAGTGGCCTTGGATTCCCTGCCTGACTCTTCCAGTTCAGTGCTCTGACTCCTGGTGTGAGCAGTATCCTGAGTCAGAGTAAGCCTGGATGTCAGTATTTTATACCTAAATAATGGATCACTTTTAGGAGCACCACATGGCATGAAACATCTTTTTCTGAATTGTAGTTTAATACAGATAACATAAATTCTACCATCTAACCATTTTCAAGTGCACAGTTCAGTAGCTATTCACATTGTTGTGCAACCAGTCACCAGATGTTTTTTCATCCTGCAAAACTGAAACTCTATACCCATTAAACGATAACTCTCCAGTCCCCTCCTCTCAGCTCCTGGCAATCACCATTCTATTTTCCGTTTCCATGATAGTGACTATTGTGGGTACCTCATATAAGTAGAATCATATGATTTTTGTCTGTGTGTGATTGCCTTATTTCAGTTGGCATAAAGTCCACAAAGTTCACCCACGATGCGGCGTGTATCAGAAATTCCTTTCCTTTTAATGCTGAATAAAATTCCACTCTTTCTCTGTCTCTCTGTCTCTCTCTGTCTCTCTCTATATATATATATGTATATGATCTTTTGTTTATTCCTTCATCCACTGAGGGACATTTGGGTTATTTCTATCCTTTGACTGTTTCAAATATTGCAGCTATGAAAACAGGTGTGCAAATATCTCTTCAAGACTCTGCTTTCAATTCTTCTGGGTATATACCCAGAAATGGGATTTCTGGATCATATGGTAATTCCACTTTTGCTTTTTTTTGAGGAAACTCCACATTATTTTCTATAACAGCTGCACCATTTTAGAGCCCCAGCAGCAGTGCACAAGGATTCCAATTTCTTCACATTCTTGCCAACACTTGTTGTTTCTGTTTTGTTTTTTATTTGATACTATCAATTTATTGGGTGTGAGATGGTATCTTGTAGTTTTTGACTTGCATTTTTCAAATAACTAGTGGTGTTGAGCATTTTTTTATATGTTTATTGGCCCTTTGCCTATCTTCTTTTGGAGAAATGTCCGTTCAAGTCTATCACCCCTTTTTATATTGGATTGGGTTTTTTGTGGTTGAGCTGTAGGAGTTTTTTATATTTTCTGGATATTAAGCCCATATCAGATATGTGATTTGCAAATATTTTCTCCCATACTGCATGGTTATCATTTTGTATGTAGAATCTTTTTTAAAAAAAAGTTAAACCCTGGCAGTCCAGTCGTTAAGACTCTGTGCTTCCACAATGCTTTTCAAATCAAGGGGTTCCATCCCTGATTTGGGAGCTAAGATCCCATAGGCCATGTGGCCAAGAAAAAAGTCAAACTCATAGACACAGAGAGTAGAAAAGTGATTGCCTGGGTTTGAGCAAGAGAGGATTAAGGAAAGTTTGATAAAAGAATACAAATTTTCAGCTATAAGATGAATAAGGTCTGAGGATCTAATATAAAACATGGTGATGATAGTTGGTTACACTGTGATGTATAATTGAAACTTGCTAAAAAAGAACTTAATTTTTTTTAAAAAGGTAAATATATGAGATAGTGTATATGTACTTAACTTGATGGGGGAATACTTTCACAATAAATACCTATACATCAAGTCATCATGTTGTACACTTCAAATACCTTATAATTTTTCCAATTATACCTCAATTATATGGGAAAAAATTATAAATTCTGAAAGAATATGTCCTCAGTTTTTAATGCTATTCTGTAAGCAATGGCTTAGAGACATGACATACTTTGAAAGTTTTTGTTTGGATTATTAACATTTTTGCCATCACCTTATTAAGTCTACAACCAACAAAACAAGGAAAAGACTCATGTTTTAAAATGTTTTGATATCCCCCCATTTGTATTCATACACTCAAAAATATTCTTTGAGCATCTGCTGTATATCAGGGGCTTGTTAGGCATTAGGGATAAATTCGTAAAAGTCTACATAAAGGAACAAGACATAGTTTATGTTTGTTTACCTCATTGGAAAGGCACATACTAAGGATTAAAATAAATTTGGGGGGTAAAGTATATGAACAGAATCCCTGAATTTCAGAGCTAGTAGGGATCTTAGGGATCTTAGACCAGGGATTCTCAATGCAGACAATAGTGCCTCTTTGGGGGCTTTGTGGAACCCAGTGGAGGGTTTTGGGTTGTTAGGTTGTTTAGAGAATGCTTTGGGATTTCTGGGTGGTTCCAGGGATAGGCGACATCCCACAATGTGTGGACAGACCTGTTCAACAAAGAATTATATTGTCTCATGCATAATTTTAAAGCGTTTCACTGGGAATTCATGAAGATGAATTATACTTAGCAGAACTTAGGACTGAACTCCACTTTACAGGCAAAGCTTTCTCTTATGTGATTTTTGACATATTCTAAAATTTCCATGTATTCAACTATGATGTAAATGGGGGAAGATTTCTTCCTTCTGTTCCACATTTTTTTGAGTTGCTCATCATTCCAAAAATAATTGCATCATACACAGCAATGCCTTTCATGTTATTTGAGTCATTAAATCAATACATCATATCATTCTTCATTCTTAGTCATTGTATATCTATCTCTCTACATAAAATCTTATAACATGCTAATCTTGACAATATACTAATTTAGTCCTGACTTCAAAAAGTCAAATGTTTTAAAAACTCAAAAATATTACATTTACTATAAATAACAACATATTATAATATTAGATATAAGTTAAAGTATTAAATAAAGTAATATAAACATATAAAAATTAAATAAAACATTTTCAAAATAAGTGGATATAAGTAGCAGCTGACTTTTCATATATCCTGTGGTGTAGTTATGCTGTAGTATTTGCATATTAAAATATATATGACTTTTTTTAGGTTAGTTTCTTTCCTTTTCTCCTTCATAATTATAGTTAGGACATTACACTGGTTTTCTGAAAGTGTGTAAGCAGGCTATATAATCTAGGAACTCTACTTCAAGATGTTAACGAGTATTCTAAAATGTTTGTTATGAGAACAGGTCTTTAGGTCTGATGAGGGTGAGACCAGGCCTACCTGAGATCACTCAGAGTGTGTTTATTTCTGCTACAACCTTTGTTTCAGTGTTACAGATTTTGCTTACTCTCCTGCCCTCCTTGAGAGTATTTGCAGCCCTGGAACAGGATCTGTGTTCTCTTGAATCAGAGCATTAGGCACACTGAAGTCAGGTAGTAGCATGCATGAGAAAATGGATGCAGAAATCATGCTGAGTGTAAAGCACAATAGAAATTTTGGCAAATAAAGTGAGAGCTTGCCTTATGCGTCATCTACAATGCAATTTTTTACTTAAGATTTTTTTTTTGATGTGGACCATTTTTAGAGTCTATATTAAATTTGTTACAGCAATATGGCTTCTGTTTTATGTTTTGTTTTGCTTTTTGGCCATAAGAGATGTGGAATCTTAGCTCCTAATCAGGGATCAAACCTATACTCCTTGCACTGGAAGGTAAAGTCTTAACAACTGCTTCTCCAGGGAAGTCCCTACAATGTGGTTTGAAAGCTGTCATAAGGACAGTATCTTGGGCTATATAATCTAGGAATTCTACTTCAAGATGTTAGGGGTATTCCAAAATGTCACAAAAGGAAGTGACATCTTTGATGTTGGGTGTAGTTCTAAGAACTGGAGCTCAGACCCCAGGAGAATCAAGCTCAATATTCATGCCTCCTGTCCTCAGGTCCATGAGTCAGAGCTATGTTTTCTACAACAGAAGGGAGGTTTTAAAATTCATCACCTGAAAGGAGGTTCTAAATACTTTGTGGTTTTGAGTAGGCTTGGAAAATAACTAGCGGCGAGATGCTTGGAAACGAGTCTGGGAGGTGCTGCACCGCTGCAGCTTCCCAGGTACCCNATGTTTTCTACAACAGAAGGGAGGTTTTAAAATTCATCACCTGAAAGGAGGTTCTAAATACTTTGTGGTTTTGAGTAGGCTTGGAAAATAACTAGCGGCGAGATGCTTGGAAACGTGTCTGGGAGGTGTTGCACCGCTGCAGCTTCCCAGGTACCTATCTGCCCCCTACCCCCACCACCCACACCCAAACACTTAAACACATTAATCACCATTTTGCACAAGTGCTGTTGTGTTTTCATTTTTTTTTTTTTTTGTAGTGTTCCCTTCTCAGGTCTCTAGTCAAAAATGTAGCAGAAATTCACTCATTAATAATCTAATGTTCCCAGTTTTTAACTAAGCAAAATCACCGTTGATGTAACAGGGACAAACTCTGACCAAGGATAAATGCTTCGTGCCATATCCTGGTATCATAAACCCAGGTTCTCTCAACTGGAAGAAGAAAGAGCTTCATAACAGGGACAAACTCTGACCAAGGATAAACGCTTCGTGCCATATCCTGGTATCATAAACCCAGGTTCTCTCAACTGGAAGAAGAAAGAGCTTCAGAGGGAGAACAAGTTGCAGCTGGTTGCCGTGTGGATCAACCACGAAATGAGACTTCCTCCAGTTCATCCACGGAGAGAGGACCCAGAGAAGATTCAGGGGCAATAACCAGCCAATCACTGGTAAAGAAGCCACCTGCCAATGCAGGAGAAGCAAGAGACACAAGTTTGATCCCTGGGTTGGGAAGATTTTCCTGGAGGAGGGCATGGGGACCCACTCCAGTATTCTTGCCTGGAGAATCCCATGGACAAAGCAGCCTGGACTACCATAGTTCACAGGGTCACAAAGAGTCACATGTGACTAAGTGAGCACACACACACACACAAACAGAAGTCAGCTGCAAAGAGAAGCAACTGCTGGGCTGTCAAGTGATTTTCTGGGATGACATATAAAATAGAAAAATAAGTAACTTTGCTCTTTAGGCTCTAGGGTTAATGCATCAGTTTTTCTTGTCACTAGTTTTTCCTACTTTCTATTCACCTGCTGTTGCCCTTCTAAAGATGTACTGTGAGAAACAAAGGTGAGATCTTATCTTTTCCATCTCATCATGCAAACTATTTCTTCTCTAGTCCTGTCTCAGAAACCATGGCAACTGCCTTTCTACCCAGGCATCTGCAGCTAGAGTTTCACCCTGTCACTCATGAGGAAAAGGCTGTCCATATCCCTGTTCTCAATTATAGAAAGCGCCTTTGGATTTGAGCTGCTCATTTTGGGAGACAGTTCCAGTTTCGTGGACGTTTTGTTTTATTTGGTAAGATTGATGAGCTAGCCATATTCCATCAAATGGTGGGAGCTGTGAAGAGAGGGTGACTATGAAATGTAACATTAGAGAACATAACCTCCATCTTATAAAATGCCAAAGAAATTTGGCAGTTCTGCTCTGGCCTTCAGGAGAAATATGCCAGCATGTTTTTCATAGGAAAACACTGACCTCCAGGTGCCAATCTGAGCTTAGAGAGAGAGGGAATTCTTTGTCCATAAATGCAGGCAGCTGGGGCCAGAGGAGTGATCTTTGTTCCTTCACCAGAACAGAGCCTTGGGTTCAAGGGTACCTCGGACTTAATATGATAATGATGATGATAGTTAACATTTATTGAATGCTTACTCTGTATTACGCCCTATGCCATGTACTTCCTACACATTATCTCATGTATTCATCACAACAGACATGGGAGGCAGATTATTATTATCATTACTTTCACTTTATAGATGAAGTAAAGATTCAGTTAGGCTAATAAGAGACAAAACTGGGATTTGAACCCAGGTTTATCTGGCTTCACAATCTTCTCACCCTCACACACAGCCTTAGGTGGGAGTTGAGGAGACTGGAGCAGATCGGAGCAGATCTCACCCCTTTCCACTTCCCATCTCTACCCCCAAGTCTGAGCCATTGGGGTTTCTGGGCCTGTCATTGGTTCTCCAACTCCTGATCCTGTCTCCCCAGGTTACTCATTTTTTCTTGCAATTGAGGTCTCAGCATGCAATTATTACTACTGCGTGGTGACCTGGAGCATAACTGTCTACTCCTAGAAAACACAGGTGAACATAAGTTTCTCGACATCTTATGTTATGATGCTTGGCATTCTTTGGTTAAGGGAACTTGAATCCATAACTGTCATCTTCCTAGCTCTAATTTTGGAACTGCTGTGATTAAGAATGCAGCCAATCTAACTGGAGCTCTGCTTTACATATCTGAAAGGGTCTTTCCTTTGTTTGCTTGCTCTGGGAACAGGTTCCAAACAGCAGGAATGATGTTTTTATGATGATATTTCTCATATATTGAGAACTAGATGGATACCTGATTTGCAAACTGGCCATGGGAAATCTTGAGTATCCTGGCAGGTTACTAGGATTCCGCCTTGCATGAATCCCTCAGGGTCTTGGCAAGTGGGGTGGTGAATTTGGGGAAGTTACAGACCCCTAGAGCATCAAGATGAATCTCAAACAAAGATGTGATGAAGGCTGCCCTTGGTTTAGGGGGCCTGGGGTGCCCTGAAAAGCAGAGGATGTATAATGACTTGAATTAAGGAAGGAAAATTGATCCCTGGAGAAGAGTTCAAGGGCAGAAGAGAAGTGTTCTATTACTTGTTCATATCTCTCTAGATCTGAGAAATATAGCCCAAGTCCCTCAGATGATCAGGCCACTTTTTAAAGGAGCTCAAGGAACGTAATAGCGAGTTTGAGGCCAGGCCACTGGAAGTTAGGCCCAAAAGTTGTGTTTGCTGGCTGGGGAGAAACTCTTCTATAGCTTTAAGGATTATTTCAGTGAAAGGAGAGAGCTGAGAATCACGTTCCAACGATAGGGAAGTAGTAGCCACAAACCCAGGCCACTAAGAGCCAGAACAGGCAACATGAACCACAGCTTCATGTGTTTAGAAAGTATCAGAAGCAAGACCAGGAAGGCTGCCTTGTAGCCATTAGAAGGAGGAGCTTGGGGTCTTGGAGCCCCGTGGTTTCCTTGGAAATTGTCCAAAGCAGTGTAATTATCCCAAAGGACAGGGAGCCTGGGGAGATAAGGGTTACCCCATGTTATAGGTTGAATCATGTCCTTCCAAAATCTGTGTGTTGAAGTCTTAACCCCCAGAATCTAAGAAAGTGATTTTACTGGAAATAGGACCTAGTAATCATTTTAGTTAAAAGGAGGTTCTTAGGGTGGGCCCTAAACCAATGACTTACATCATTATGAAAAAGGAGTTTGGGACACAGACATGCACCCAGGGAGAACGGCATGTGGACATGAAGCAGAAATCAGAGTGATGCTCCTACCAGCCAAGGCACAGTGTAGACTGTCAGCACACCACCCCAAGCGAGGAGAGAGACGAGGAACCAGTACATCCTCACAGCTCTGAGGAGGAGCCGAGCCTTGCCCACATCTTGATCTTGGGTATCTAGCCTCCAGAATTGTGAGACAGTAAATGTCTGTTGTTTAAACTACCCAGCTTGTGAATCTTTGTTATGGCAGCTCTAGGAAACTAATACATCCAGTGAAGCCCTCAGAGTGCCAGATATTGGAACATTAATATCAAGAAACCAAAGGGACAGTGGTTCTCACAATCCATCACAATGAGGTTAAACCCCTGCAACTGTGTTCTCAATCCATACCATGTTCTGATGAATGGCTAGAATGACCTCTTCCCTGAAGAACAAGTGTAAATCTTATAAAATACTATATGCACAAACACTCATTCAGTGAACACTTATAGGAGCTACTATATGCCCAACAACCATTAATATTTTAAAAACAGGACAAATAAAATTGGGTTAAACATTCAGGTGTCTCCTTTTGAAAGTGATCTGATGAACGGATCCACTGAAGCCTGTCTCCAGCATGCTGCTCCGGCCAGTCCTCCAGAAGTCAGGTGGTGGTGGAGAGAAACATTGACTCAACACATGTATATGTACAGCAAGGTTTCATTTTTTTCAACTACACTTAATGGTTCCTGTATGGAATATTTAATTGAGAGCACAGCATGCTGCAGGATTTCCTTTTCTAAAATGGAAATCCTATATGAAACAATGATCAAGATAATCATGACTTCTTTTTCTTGGCTTTTCCTTAGAGATGAAATCGGTCCACTTCATGTAATTTTGTTGAATTCCACTAGAACCTTTGAAATTCTTGCTTTAGAGAAACATTTTTTTTCTGGCGTGGTGTTAGGGAAATTAAAATGGAGGAAGTCTTGTTCAGGCTTCAGAAGTAGGAGAGCAGGCTGCTGACCTGCTTCTGACCCACCTGGACACTGCTGCGATTCTGCACCCTGCAAGCCCAGCAAGTTGGGTAGCACTTTAGGTAAAGAAAGGGACTGGATCTCAGAATTCTTGAGCCCCTGAAGGTCTGGTCAACGCCGTGGGGTCTAGTGAAATCCTGTGATTCACAAGGTGAAGCAAACAGCATTGTAAAATAAGAACTGCATTTTTGCATGCAAACTGATAATGATCTGAGTTTGTACCTGGGATTATAAGCAGGAGCCCCTGAAATTGCACAGCTTCCCCAGTGGCACTAGTGGTAAAGAATCCTCCTGCCAATGCACCCATGAGTTTAGCTGCCCTGGGGCATGTGGGATCTTAGTTCCCTGACCAGGGACCAAACCCGAATACCCTGCATTGGGAGGAGGAGTCTTAACCACTGGACCACCAGGGAAATCCCCCTCTGTATTTCCTAAAATTTCATTATGAAATTTAGATGCTCAATCTGATTTAGCTTTGGAATTTTGTCAAAGATGGGATTGGATCTCCCATCAGGAGGCATGTCATGTTCAGTTCTCTCTCTTCTTGTGATGTTAGTGGCTACTGATAGTCATATCCTAGATTGTATTTCATTTGAGATTTGCCAAATGATGATGTTTTAAGTCTGCTATTCCTTGAGTGTGAGGGTACAGCTCATCCAGGAAAGGAAGATTCAAGCTTGATTTTCTTTTCAAAATAAAACATCCTCCACAGGTGACCAATGAGATTATTTAAAAATATCATTATGAACCCATGACTTTTAAATTTATTTAATGTCTTAATCCATTGTTTGCATTAATACTCACTGTCCCATCTTTGGCCTCTTGGTGCTGTTTCAAGTTGATGCTTGAAGTCTTGCATGTAAGATTTTTTTATTGCTTTTGGGAAAAGGGCATAGAGACCCTTTCTAGAACTTTCTCTCATAAAGTAATGGTGTCCAAACTTTTTTATTGTGAATTCCCATTAGAAAATACTTTCAAGCATGAATCACCACGATATGCTTATTTATACATTACACACATGTATTGTTGTTTACAGTGTAAAATAAGATATGCCAAGTAGAAATTTAAACTGATGAGATAAATTTGAAATAAACACTTTTGAAAATGATGGCCACCGAGGAGGTCACTGGATGTAGCTCTTTAGCCAACACAACAGCACTGGATGGGGAGGAATCTTGGCAATGGCAGAGAGCGCCACCTTTGCCTGGTGAAAGCCAAACATCATAAAAAACACCAGGCTGCTGGCCACCAATACTGGGGCCTGGAAAGCTCAGCCTAGTTTCCTGCCAAGAGTTTGGCCTTGAGCACAGCTGAGATTCCTAAAGTGTCCTGGCAACTGACCAGGCTCTTTCAATGTCCAACAATCTGGTGAGCAGGCCTGAGCTGGGTGAATGTTCAGGAGAGGAGACACACAGGCTGGCTTCCCGAATGTAGAAAGAGAATCCTCTCCATTTCTCCAAGGACAAATTTGAAGTTAGAAAGTGTGATTTTCTTTAGAAGGAAATGAGCTCTGATTGAAAAGAATTGATAAAGCAAATTACTGAAGAGTATTTTTTCATTGCCTTTCAATGCCGATAAACAAAACCAAAGGATAAACATATATTTATGACTCAGGCTGCTAAATAGAGGGCTTGCTTAAGTAATCTGGTTGAGATAAACTCTCAAAGACTCAAGTAAAGATTTTGTTCCATCCCAAGTAGCAGATTTCCTCTGTTGTGTTTTTATGATATTCAGGTTATGAGGACTCTCTTACTACCAAATTGTTTTGATATTGGTCTAAATTGCAAACCTTCAGACTTGTCAATAGCTCTGAAACATGTTTAGAAATTGTGAAACATTAATAAGTAAGGCTGGTGTTGGAAGTAATGGTTGCTTATGAAAAGAAACTGTGGCTATGTTTTCAATGTGTCTGAACATAAAATCAACTTCAAAAAATATCTTTTAGATATCTTCAAAAATAATCTTTTAGTCTCTAAAATGATTAAAAAAAAATTCAGAACAGCATCTGGCTTTTGAAATGGAGCCCATGCTCCCTGCCTCTTTTTTGTAAAAGTTTAAAAGCAAATTTGGATAAAATAAAAATTTCTCCTCTGACAGTTTCTAAATTTAAACATGGAATTTTACACATAATTTGCTATAGTAGCAAAGGAACTTAGTAAAATCATCTTTAAGAAAATGCAGAAATTTCTAAATGTTTCACCACCTGAAATTTTACCCTGAGTTATTCATTTCTTGGAAAAGGAAATGGCAACCAACTCCAGTATTCTTGCCTGGAAAATCCCATGGACAGACGAGTGTGGCAGGCTTACAGTCTCTGGGGTTGCGAAGAATCAGACATGACTGAGTGACTTTACTTATTCATTTCTGTAAGTTAAGGGTTGCTGACCTTAGAAGAATGCAAATGTGCCTCAGTTCAGTTCAGTTCAGTGACTGATTTGTGTCCGACTCTTTGTGACCCCATGCACTACAGCTTGCCAGGCCTCCCTGTCCATCACCAACTCCTGGAGTTTACTCAAACTCATGTCCATTGAGTCAGTGATGCCATCCAACCATCTCATCCTCTGCTGCCTCCTCCTCCCACCTTCAATCTTTCCCAGCATCAGGGTCTTTTCAAATGAGTCAGTTCTTCGCATCAGGTGGCCAAAGTATTGGAGTTTCAGCTTCAACATCAGTCCTTCCAATGAACATTCAGGACTGATTTCCTTTAGAATGGACTGGCTGGATCTCCTTGCAGTCCCTAGGAAGCAGAATATTGTGGGTGAATATTGTGTGACATTTTGTGTGTCAGATTTCCTATTGATTGGAGGAATCTAGGTAGAGGCACTGCAAATTTTGTGTGACAGTCTCTTCAAATGATGGCAAATTTTTTTCACCTACTTATCTTTTTCTGTACAAACAGTGAAGCCTTCTTTTTATAATGCCAATCACTCCTACTGAAAAATAAAATTTGACCAATTTTAGCATCTATACTAGAGATTTGTCCCAAAAATTCAGTTCTCAGAATTAGAGACAAGAGGCCTGAGCTTTTATTTTGTCGCAATCACCTTCACCTTTAGGAGGGTTGGCTAGCTCTTCAATTATGTGATAGTAACCCACCACCCTTACCGCTTCATTTATAAAATACCTTGGGATTCTAAATGACTTTCCTACAAATGCTCAGCATGACCAACTTGTCCAAAAAGAAGACAAGTAGACTACATCATCACGGAACAATCTCCCATTCCCTGTGATTTCCCAACTAGATTAAGTGCTTGGAGGCCTGGGGCTGGCAGGCAGGGTTTGAAAAGACAACAGCACACTGTTATGTAAACAAGTATGTGAACTCTAAGATGCTTACAGGGAATCCAGCAAAGTGTTTCTATTTCCCGTGATGACCACTTTAATTTTTTCAAATATAGAGTATCTTTTTTTTTTTTTTTAAAGAGGAGCTTTGGTGCTTCTCTTTTTGCTGATCAGCATGTGCCTGATCGTCTCCTTGGTTGACCTGGTCTCATGGGTTTTCATCACAAAAGACAACTTGCCACATAAAGTTGGATTCATATCAGGATTTCAATTTCTTGGTAACGGGCTTACCAGTTAATAAACAAGTTTTTATTAAGCATTTGCTAATGCCCAGTACTGTGCTGAGTACTTCAGAGAACTCCAAGACTTATAAGTATGAAGGTGGTATTTCATTTGAAGTGTTTACAGTCTGGTAGAGAAAGATGAGGACATGAAAAATAATCAAGAACCAAATGCCAGTTGTTACACAAATCCATGTTACACAACACAGATCTGGTATTGAGTTTCTGGGAAGTACTTTGGAAAAAGTTGGACATGTGTTTTTTTTAATTATTATTTATTTTATATTATTTAAATTAAAAAAATATTTTCAATAGTTCAATGTTAAAAAAATTTCAAAATTTCCAAAGATCTCAAAGATCTTCTTTTCTCCCCTGTCCTTCAACTCTAAATTTCCTACTCAAAGGCAATCAATGTTACTGCCTTTTAATATATTTTTTCATATATATTTTGTACATCTATAAGTAAACATGTGTAGGTATTTTCTCCCCTTTTAGAGTTACAAATGGTAACTACTCTGTGCCTTGACATGCAGAGGTACTATGGTGTAGCTCACTATTAAAAGATGAGGCTTCCTTGTCAATAGATGAGGGAGATTAAGAGATACAAACTTCCAGTTACAAAATATGAGTCATTTTGTACAGTGACTGATGAAATGTACAGTCTGGGGAATATAGTTAATAATCATGAAATATTTTTGTATGGTGACAGATGGCAACTAGACTTATTGTGGTGATCATTTTGTAGTGTATAGAAATACTGAATCACTATCACCAGGAACTAACATAGTGTTGTAGGTCAAATATATCAATACTTTAAGAAACAAACAGACTCATAGAAAAAGAGATTAGATTTGTGGTAACCAGGGGCAAGAGGTAGGAGCAGGAGGAATCGGTGGAAGGCAGTCAAAAGTTATAAAATTCCAGCTATAAAATAGTTAAGTCCTAGGGATACAGTGTACCACATGATTAATTAATACAGCTGTATGTTATATGTGAAAGTTGAGTAAATCTAAAGTATTCTCATACAAGGAAAAAATTTTTTTTCTTTTGCATCTTTATGAGATGATGGATGTTCACTTAATATACTGTGGTAATTAATTCATGAGATATGTAAGTCAAATGATCATGCTGTTCACCTTAAACTTATACAGTATTGTATATCAATTGTATCTTGATAAAACTGGAAAAAAAAAAAGCTGAGATTCTGGAGCCTGTGTTCTAATCTTGGCTCTGTTATTTTTTACCAACATGACCTGGGGCAAAAGCCAGTGAGACTATTTTCCAACCTCTAAAATGGCGGAAAATATGAGTGTTTGTTAAGGTTTAAATGCTCTAAGGTATATTAAATGTTCAGAACAGTGTCTAGCATGTAGAAAGCCCTATAATATGTTAGACATTATTATTATCATATAATATGTCTTGGAGATTGTTCTACATCAGCATAAATAGAGGACTCGATTTATTTCCATTTGTTTAATATTTCGTTGAAGGACATCCTATACTATGCCTGGACTTGAATAATCTTATACAAATAATATTNATGCTCTAAGGTATATTAAATGTTCAGAACAATGTCTAGCATGTAGAAAGCCCTATAATATGTTAGACATTATTATTATCATATAATATGTCTTGGAGATTGTTCTACATCAGCATAAATAGAGGACTCGATTTATTTCCATTTGTTTAATATTTCGTTGAAGGACATCCTATACTATGCCTGGACTTGAATAATCTTATACAAATAATATTTAGAAAATTAGTAAAACAGTGGTGTTAGGACCTCAGGAGGTAGGGCAAGAGTAACAGCTTACAACCCTATATGGGGTAACATATTCTGTTTTCCTTTACCTTTAACAGTCATTTGGGGAATTTTTTATTTTAATTGCTTTGTTGAGTCAGTTATTATTTACTTACTGAATAAAACCATTTTTTCCCCCTTAAGTATGAGATGGTGAAAAGCTTGACTGGGCTGTGTGGATGTGCGTGTATGTATGTGCACACTCTTCAAGTTGGGATGTGTGGAGAGCTGAGTCGTAGGTGGCAGGATATATCAATTCAAAGCTGTTTGCCTTACACCAGTGATTCTCAAACTTCTTTGGCCTCAGGATTCATTTTGGTCTCAAAATGTTTTGGGTGCCTTTAAAAACTTCTGTTCAAATGGGAATGTTTGTCAATATTTCCTGTGTTAGAAGTTACAGAAGAATTTCAAAAATATCAATTCATTTACAACAACAATGAACCCATTGCATGTTAATATAAGTAATGTATTTTTACAAAAAAGATATTTTGCCCCCAAAAATTAGTGAGAAGAATGGCATTGTTTTGCATTTTTGCCAGTCTCTGTAATGTCTGGCTTAGACAAAGCCAGCTGAATTATTCTTCTTTATTCGACCTGTTGTGACATCACATATCACATAGCCTTTGGAAAACTTCACATATCATGCCCAGTCATGAGAGTATAGGAGTAAACAAGGCAAATAATATCTTAGAATTGTTAGCAACATGGATAGACCTAGAGACTGAGTAAAGTAAGTCAGACAGAGGAGAAATATCGTACGACATCTCTTATATATGTAATCTAAAAAGAAATGATAAAAGTCAACTTATTTACAAAACAGAAACTGACTCACAGACTTAGAGAATGAATGTATGGTTACTGGGGGAAGGGTGGGGGAAGGGACAGTTAGGGAGTTTGAGATGGACATGTATACACTGCTATATTTAAAATGGATAGCCAACAAAGACCTACTCTACAGCACAGGGAACCCTGCTCAATGTTATGTGGCAGCCTTGATGGGAGGGGAGTTTGGGGGAGAATGGATACATGTGTATGTATGGCTGAGTCCCTTCACTGTTCACCTTAAACTATCACAATATTGCCAGTTGGCTATACTCCAATATAAAACTAAAAGTTTTTTTAAAAATGAAAAAAAAAATCTTAGCTGTAAAAAATCTCACTGTAAAAGTGAGAATTATTTTTACTCCAAGTGAAACCGTTACATGGTGTTTCAGGGGGCTCCAAAGAACTCTGGTTCTTTGTATCTCAGCACAGAAATAATCCAGTGTGAGACAAAGTGATAGATAAGAAGAGACTTATTAGGGCAGGCTTATGAGCAGGCAGGCAAGAGTGTGCCTCACCTTGAGAACTTAGTGGGATACAGTTTTAAAATCAAAGGAAAGGTGGGGAGAGGGAGAAGCCCACCTTCTTCCTCATTCTTGAGTAGACATACTTCACTCATTTGTTCCTCCTCCATGCTGGGTAGGGGAGTTTTATCCCTACATGGTCAAGCCAGGACTATCACGGCACTCTAGAAAAATTATTTCCTGTTTCAGTACAATGAGGGTCTTCCACTTTGATATGTCACCTTTCTATAAAGTATTGACTTTCATGTGTACACAGAGCAAGTCTTAAGGGTCATTAACTTGCTGAGCTCACTGGGCAGGATGTGGGTCTCCTGCCACTGTCGTTCTATTGTTCTGGGGCATGGCTCATGCTTCTGTGGTGTGGTTTTGCTGCTAAGCAAGCCTTATTTCTTGAGTAATCATTAATTTATAGGGGTTCCCCATGCTTTTTTCTTTACTTACAATCCCCTAGTGAGATTCATTACTTAATTACCAATCTGTCCCTATTACAAGGACCTCAGTGAGAGGATTTTATTTGCCCCAAATTTCTTCTCTGGGAGTGATCTTGAGCTCAGGTCTTTAGGATTACACTTCTCACAGCTTCTAGCTGACACTACCTTGTTTTATAAGACCTCACTAAAGCAAGTTAACAACATTCCTGGTTTTATAAAATATTTACCAGATAAAACAGCTGGAGCCTTGGTAACGTTGGTAAAAATGGATATAAGGCCAGATATTACAGATATTATAAAGAATGCTCATATATCTAATTAATATTTGATTGGGGGCAGAAGGAGAAGGGGACGATCGAGGATGAGATGGCTGGATGGCATCATGGACTCGATGGACATGAGTCTGAGTGAACTCCGAGAGATGGTGATAAACAGGGAGGCCTGGCGTGCTGCAATTCATGCGGTCTCAAAGAGTTGGACACGACTGAGCAACTGAACTGAACTGAAAACTGGACTTTAAAAAATTTTATTATGGCCAAATCACTCTGAAAATTGACACACTAACTCGAGTTGCATTAGTCACCAAGGTGACAGTCCCCTGACCACATTTTTCTTGAATGGCACAGTTTCACTCATTTCGTAAACAATTATCTTTAAGGGTTCTTTTGGACTTCCCTGGTGGCTCAGACATTAAAGCATCTGCCTACAATGCGGGAGACTCAGGTTCAATCCCTGAGTAGGGAAAATCTCCTGGAGAAGGCAATGGCACCCCACTCCAGTACTCTTGCCTGGAAAATCCCATGGATGAAGGAGCCTGGTAGGCTACAGTCCATGGGGTCGCAAAGAGTAGGACACAACTGAACAACTTCACTTTGGGCAGAATATGGTCTTCCAGTCAGTCATGTCTGAACCAGTGGATTAACTTCACATAATTATGTGTGAAAACCCGGTATTGTGTGTTCATGATACTGTTCCTCACCACAGAATTTGAGAACTGGTGGTAATTGTGACTGCAGGAAAGGTATAAACAAGGGAGCAATAAGTCAGTAGGCTTTGGTTGTGCATTGGTTGTTGAGGTTAATTTTTTACTTTTTCAGTGAGGGAAAAAAACATTAAAAACTGGAGTAAAGTTCTAATGGCAAAATCTCTCCTTTCCCACACACAGATTGTTTCTGCTTGCATTCAGTCATGTTTACCTTCATCTTGTCAGGGTAGCGCAGTATAGCACAGAACATTTGTGATCAACAGATGTGATGAGTAGGTAGGGAATGCTACTCCTGAGGGCTTTGCTGGAACTTGTGGTACATCACTTTGTAACTAAAGAATGGGGAGGGGAGGGTAAAGGAGCTTGTTTTCTAAATTTAGAACAAAGTAACAATACACACTGTGGATGTAAAATAAATATATGCAAACCAACTGACAAAAATGTAAATTGTTTTATTGTCAACAAATGTTGATTGAACCCCTACTATGTGCTCCGCCAGCAGTATCACCAAAGTGTGCTGTGCTGGCAATGTGTATAATATGAAGCAGAAGATATTAAGAAGAGGTGGCAAGAATACACAGAAGAACTGTACAAAAAAGACCTTCACGACCAAGATAATCACGATGGTGTGATCACTCACCTAGAGCCAGACATCCTGGAATGTGAAGTCAAGTGGGTCTTAGAAAGCGTGA
>SJYV01055413.1:698608-728586 GCA_006410875.1 Neotragus pygmaeus
GAACTGTGGTGTTGGAGAAGACTCTTGAGAGTCCCTTGGACTGCAAGGAGGTCCAACCAGTTCATCCTAAAGGAGATCAGTCCTGAGTGTTCATTGGAAGGACTGATGCTGAAACTCCAATACTTTGGCCACCTCATGGGAAGAGTTGACTCATTGGAAAAGACTCTGATGCTGGGAGGGATTGGGGGCAAGAGGAGAAGGGAACAACAGAGGATGAGATGGCTGGATGGCATCACCAACTCGATAGACATGAGTTTGGGTAAACTCCAGGAGTTGGTGATGGACAGAGAGGCCTGGTGTGCTGCAATTCACGGGATTGCAAAGAATCGGACACGACTGAGAGACTGAAGTGAACTGAACTGAGGAGTTACCAGTTAAAAATATCCCTGGCTGGTTTTCTGAGGTACAGAAGGAAGTATTCAATAAAAGTATTCAAGAAAATACCAGCATGGCTGGCCAGGAAAAACTGAGGGCACAGTGGAGCAGGCTGATGAAACATGTAGAAATTACATTGTATAGCCTTGTGGGCTTTGTTAAAGGTTTCAGTCTCTTACTCTAAAATTTATTTGGGTACGGCCTTGCGGGCTTTGTTAAAGATTTCAGTCTCTTTTCTAAAACTTATTCGGGTATTCTTGAAGCAAACAATTAATGGTCATGTATCACTCTCCTATTATGCTTTTCTCCACCCTAGCAGCCTTGTGGAGTGATACTGAGTTCCTTCTTGCTGAGGGGTATTTAAGCAAGTTGAGAGGTTGAGCAGGTACCCCTGTCCGATGAGGTCCCTGTGTGGCATCTCCCACTCCTCTGCAGCTCCCACTGTGCCATCCACCAAATTAGGCAGGGTTCTTCAGAAGGAACCAGGGTCNGAGTGATACTGAGTTCCTTCTTGCTGAGGGGTATTTAAGCAAGTTGAGAGGTTGAGCAGGTACCCCTGTCCGATGAGGTCCCTGTGTGGCATCTCCCACTCCTCTGCAGCTCCCACTGTGCCATCCACCGAATTAGGCAGGGTTCTTCAGAAGGAACCAGGGTCTGGGACTTCCCTGGTCCAGTGGATAAGACGCTGAGCTCCCAGGGCAGGGGGCCTCGGTTCGATCCCTGATCAGGGAACTAGATTCCCCCATGCCTCAACTAAGACCTGGTACAGCCAAATAATTAAATAAATAAAAATAGAAGTTATTTTTTAAAAGGGATTTATGGCAGGTGGTATATGGGTTATGGAATCATGGAGAAATGGATTGTGAGTTGTGTTTCCGGGAAGACCACAAAGCCACCCCATGTCACTGGGCCACCAAGAAAACTGCTCCCCTGTCATAATGAAGCTGCTGCCAGTTGAAACTGGAAGCAGCTGCTGTATTTGTTAACTCAAACCACACGCATTGGGAAATTAGACATCACGTGACCTGCCCCTGTCCCCATGCACCTCAGCTGCAAATTCAAGGCTTGCACAAATGCAATGGGTCAGCAGAACCTAAATCACAACCAGAGTCTAGCTTGAGGGGAGGCTGGGGAAAGGCATTTTAAGTCTGTAGTTTCTGCAATAGGGAAAACCTGCTGGAAGGGGGTTTGAAAGAGATTTTGAGCATATCATTCATGGTATTCATCACACCATGTATCAAAAGAATAAAAGTGAGATCCCTGCTTTTGAAAATCTTCCCATTCTCACTTTAGCTCTTTAAAATCCTGTCCTTACCTAGTGCCACTCTCCTTGTCTCCATGGTCTTTTCCCCTATCAAGAATCAAGTCACTGTAAAAGTCTATTTCTCCACTTCTTTTGCATTTGGCTAAATCATGTCCCTGCCTTTCTATCCATCTATTCCTTGCTTTAGTAACATTAGAAGCTGTAAGAGGGCAAGTTCTTCATCACAAATGAGCTTTGTCAGAACCTAGCGCTGTGTAATGTAAATACACATGCTTACTATATAAATATTATTTGTCTAATTAAGTTTCTCTATAAGGAAGCCACTCCTGTTTGAGAATACTTAAAAGGGNAGGGTTTTCCCAGTAGTCATGTATGGATATTAGAGTTGGACTATAAAGAAAGCTGAGCGCCAAAGAATTGATGCTTTTGAACTGTGGTGTTGGAAAAGACTTTTGAGAGTCCCTTGGACTGCAAGGAGGTCCAACCAGTCCATCCTAAAGGAGATCAGTCCTGGGTGTTCATTGGAAGGGCTGTTGTTGAAGCTGAAACTCCAATCCACCTGATGTGAAGAGCTGACTCATTTGAAAAGTCCTTGATGCTGGGAAAGTCTGAGGGCAGGAGAAGAAGGGGATGACAGAAGATGAGATGGTTGGATGGCATCACCGACTCAACGGACATGAGTTTGGATGAACTCCGGGAACTGGCGATGGACAGGGAGGCCTGGTGTGCTACAGTCCACGGGGTCGCAAAGAGTCAGACATGACTGAGTGACTAAACTGAACTGAATGGTCTTCCTAGTAGGGCAGATGAGAATTTATTTTTGTAAACCTGTACAAATTTCCCCTTTCCACAGCCCTTCAACATGGTTATTTGCAATTTTAATACAACATTACTATTATGTTGTTATGGTTCTGTAAAAAACTGTTCACAGCTTAACCATAAAGTATGCCAAAAATATGTACTCATTTTTTCCATAATTAGTAATAATTTCTTTTTTTAGTAACAACATTAGTGAGATGTGAGTCACATAAAATACAATTTGATGTGTACAATTTTACTGTTTTTAAATAGATTCAGAGTTGCGCAACCTTTTCTACAGACAATTTTAGGCCATTTTAACCACATCAAAAGAAAACCTCCTGCTACATGTATATGGATGGCTGAGTCTCTTCGCTGTTACCTGAAACTATCACAACAATTGTTTGTTAATTGGTTATATTCCAATGCAAAAGAAAATGTTTTTAAGGAAAAAAAAAAAAGAAACCTCTTGGGATCTCCTGGATGGCCTAGTGGCTAAGCAGGGGGTCAGGGTTCAATCCCTTATCAGGAAACTAGATTCCATATGCAGCAACTAAAGATTCCCAGTGCTGCAATGAAGACTGAAAATCCCACAGCCAAATTCCTCAAAACTGTTGACAAGTGTTTGTTTCTTTTTGCCTATCTTCTATTCATATCTCTCAGTTTCTCTCTAGTCTTTTTATATCATAGTTTTCAAATGCCACAAATTTTTTGATATGCCTTCTTTTACAGAGTGAAACTCCCTGCACTTAGAATATGGACTGGACTTAGGGACTCACTTCTAACACCTGGAATAAGGCGGGAGGGATGGTTTGTGATCCGTGAATCATGTGCTCTGGCAAGTCAGCTGTGGTTTTGTGAGAAAATATATCAGGCAGCCTGTGAAGAGGCCCAGGTAGTTACCTTCGAAGAGGAGGGTACAGTGGGACAGCTTTCCCAGCTTGATGGCTTTGCTACTGTTATGGTGAGAGAAGTCCCTCAATCTTGTCCGACTCTTTGCAACCCCATAGACTGTAGCCTACCAGGCTCCTACATCCATGGGATTTTCCAGGCAAAAGTATTGGAGTGGGGTGCCACCGCCTTTTCCAGAGGATCTTCCCAACCCAGGGATCGAACCCCAGTCTCCCACATTGTAGGCAGACGCTTTACCGACTGAGCCATGGTTAAAAAGCAATGCCTCAAGCTTCTTGAAGCTGCTTTTTCTGCCCTGCTGCTGGGGCTATCTCCCACTTTATCTGGATCTTCTTTTGCCTTTGCCCTTAGTATCTCTGTGCTACTCAATTTACTTAAATAATTTAAAGAATTATCTCTGACTGCACGGGGTCTTCGTGGCTATGCATGGGCTTTCTCTAGGTGTGGTGAGCCGGGGCTGCTCTCTAATTGCAGTGCGCAGGCTTTTCGTTGCAGTGGCTTCTCTTGTTGTGGGGCATGGGCTCTAGGGAACACAGGCTCAGTAGTTGCAGCTCTCAGGCTCTAGAGCACAGGCTCAATAGTTGCGGCGCACAGGCGTGGTTGCCCCACAGCATGTGGAATCTACCCAGACTGAGGATCTAACCCATATCCCCTGAACTGGCAGACAGATTCTTAACCACTGGACCGCCAGGGAAGTCCTGTGCTACTCAACTTAGATTCCACCACCACAGATCCTTCTCTGTCCTGGAAAGGAGATTCACTTGGTTAGTTCTGAGATTTAACTGGACCCAGATTGTCCCACACCATCTAACCTTTCCTCTGCCTTCACTTTTAGAACCCAGCTCTGGCACTGTTCCCAGAAAAAACCCAATTATCTTCTATACCAAGTGGGCACATTTCGCATTTAGCGTAAGTGCCTTTGGCAGTTTGATTCGAGTTTGCTGTTGTTCACTGTCACCCCAAGACCCTTAGCCTGCCCTCTGCTTCCTCTTGCCCACTTGCTGATACCCTGTAGGTCTCATTGATGTCAGTTAATTAGCCCTTTCCTTGTATTTCAGAGTTCACAGGATATCTTACTATTTTCATAGTAGGTGATTGTCATGCATTTGTTGTGATGATGTTATTGTTGAAGGATTAACATGTTATTTTATTCTGCTTTTTCCATTTATCTTTTAATCTTGCATGATTGTGTGCTCAGTCATGTCCCACTCTTTTGTGACCCCATGAACTGTAGGATTAGGTAGATTCAGAACTACAGAATGTCACTTTAATCTAGCACAGAAACTATCTCATTTTTAATTTCTAAAATTTCCTTTGTCCCCTGGAGCTCCCTTCTCATTCATCTTCCGATTCTTGGTTTAGGGACCCAAGAACTCTCAAAGTATAATAGTGATTTAAAAAATTCATTTCTTCTCCTTACACTGTCCTTATTTTCTCCAAGTTTCCTTTTTCTCAGTGTTTTTGTATTTCATTTTCTTCTCAGAGTCTTTCCTCAACTACCTTGATATCTTTGGCCCAACCCAAGCATATACAGCATGGAGTGTGTGTGTGCTCACTTGGGTCCAATTCTTCGCAACCCTGTGGACTGTAGCCCACCAGGCTCCTCTGTCCGTGGGATTTCCCAGGTAAGAATACTGAAGTGGGTTGCCATTTCCTCCTCCAGGGGGACAGAATGAAGGGCTCTGTGTATATACATAATAGAGTATTGGCTTCTCAGTCATGTCTGATTCTTCGTGACCCCATGGTCTGCAGCCTGCCAGGCTTCTCTGTTCACAGAATTCTCTAGGCAAGAATACTGGAGTCGATAGCCATTCCCTTCTTCAGGGGATTTTCCTGACCCAGGGAATGAACCCAGGTCTCATGCATTGCAGGCAGATTCTTTACCATCGGATCCAGCAGGGAAGCCCATAGGATGTGTCAATCAGTGGGCTTCTCTGTAATTGCTTGGGCAGCTTCAGCTTCATTTAGTTGAGGGACTCTGTCTACACAATCAGTATCTGTGGGGTTCTTCTCGGGTTGGTCAGTTTCCTGCATAGGTGTCCTTCCACCTACGTCCACTGGGTGGGGGAAGAGGGTGACTAAGTTTGGTTGCCAGTGTGTTCTTAGAGGACCTACAGGAGAAATAGGGAGAGATCTCATTTTTCTGTACATAGACTTTATTCAACCTCTGTATCCAATAAGGTACTCAAAACATGACCAGAGTCTCTGAATCCAGATCCTTTGTGTTTCAACTGGTTCTGAAAATAAACTTTCTGTCTTTTCCAGGGTGGGAAAAAGAGCAGTCTTCAGTCTGCCCTGGGGTGAGAAATGGAATTGGATAATTTAACTTCTTATACTTTTAAACTAATCATATTGTTTTCACTCACACCCATACCCACATCTTCCTTCAGAGTTACCTGGTACAATTGCTGGTACACTTACTGAAACTTTGGGTTTCTGAAATTTGAAAAACTATAAAATATTTACCCTAGCCTTTGCAGGGAATTAAGTAAAAAGTCAGGTAAACACATCCTCATGCTCTCTAGATTCCAAAATTTTGTTGGCATCTATCCAATTTTCTATATCCTTACAGATTTCTTAAGTGGCTGTGTTTTTTTAAATCCTAACATGGGTAAACACATGTTTACCTTTGCCATCTTTTTAAAAAATAAATTTTCTTTTCTGTTATTATTTGCAAAACAGATCACATTGTAATCTTTTAAAAGTTTCTTTATTTTTAATGGAAGATAGTTGCTTCACAATATTGTGTTGGTTTCTATCATATATCAATGTGAATCAACCATAATCAAACATACGTCCTCTCCCTCTTGCCACCTTTTTAATAGAAGTGTTGTCATCCTTTTTAGTAAATCCCTTTCCTTGCTTAAGTTCATTGAGAATAGTAGTATTAACCAATACTAGAAATGTATCTACAATAATACGTTTTCAAGACGAGTTCTGAATAGGGCTGAAGTATTAGACCATTAGACAAGTGACCTAAGATACCGTGTGCCACCAGAATGCTTTAGAACTGAGTGACTGAGTCAGTTTTCTAAAATTACATCTTAACCATTTCAAAATCTGCAGTTCAGTAGTGTTAAACATATTCACATTGCTGAACAACTGATCTCCAGAAATTTTTTACCTTACAAAAATAAAACCTTGTACACATTAAGATAACTCGCAATTTTCCTCTCCCCCGAGTCCTGGCAACCACTGTTCTACAATCTGTTTCTATATATTTGATTGCTCTATATACGGCATGCAAGTGGAATCATTTAGTATTTGCCTTTTGTGACTGGCTTTTTCCTTACATTCTCAAACTTCATTCATGTTGTAGTATGTGTCATGCTTTTTAATGAAATAAATTTGGGGAAGAAAGAAAAACACATATCCCCTTAACAAGCAACACTGAAAGTATGATTCACTCTAAAATGTTGGATCAAAATTTTAAGGCCTTTGAAAGCATTCCTTGAAAATTTTAAATAAATGTTAAGCCAAAACCTAAGGATGGACAAAAAAGAAAAAGGTATTCCTCACTTTTGCAAAAATAAATGAAAATCACTTAAGAGAAATAATGTGTCAAGTATGTATTATCCTTGGGGTTTCATGGCAAATAGCCTCGCCAACTGATAATACAGTAAATTATCAATAATAATTACTCAACTAAATGCCAGCCATTGGTTTTCCCAAAGAGATTTTAAGTGAATGCCTCTGATTCTGGGAGAAGAGGCAAAACTTCAGTTTTCTTTGTGGCTATAGTCTAATTATGCTATGATCTGAAAGTTCCCCAAATTCAGTTTCCAGGGTTTATTTACCTTCACAGTGTAAAACCCAGCACAGAGATGAGCGGGAAGCCAGAGTTTGAGTTGCTTGAGTTGCTGTGAGAAAGCCTGAGAAGGTTCAGGTTTGTATATAAAGAGGAATTTCCCAAAGACATTTTGAAAACATTTCTAAGCATGAGCATGGGAACATACTGCTCAACCCATAGTGTACCAAGAAATAGGCGGGTGCTTTCCCCCTCGCTCTCACAAGCCCGCCTTCCTCATACTTGGAATTTTTCTGACTCCCTGTTAGCTCTCAGCAGCTTTCTTCTCCTTTCTGCTTTCCTCGTTCCCCACTGTGTGCTGTTTCCTCTGTGTAGTTTCTAACCCTTCCTGGCTCCCGGCCCTTCCGTTCTGCTCCGTAGTGTCCTGTGTACCCAGAGAGCCCAGCAGGGCCTCACCAGCTGGGCGGGGTTTCATGTGGGTAAAGGACCACATCCTGGAGCACCATCCAGCAGTGTTTTCTTAAGACTTGGGAGCTGAAGTCACAACATTTAAGGAGTGGGGAGAAAAGGGAAAGCATTTACTGGGATGGCTCTCCAGAGAATGGCTGTGTATACACCTCCAAAAGGTGATACTGAGCAAAAGTGACGATGGAGGTAAGTCTTGGGTGGGTGCCAGAGCAGTGAAAGGAAAAGGGCCCCTGGGTGAGGGTGGAATTGAAATGGGCAGGCATGGCTGCAGGTTGTGGCTGGATTCACAAGCTAAAGGTCTCTCCCACCTAACCTTCTGAGGCATGGTCTGCTGTGGGGCTGTAGCTGGACAACTGTCTGGTCCCATGGCTGTCTGTTCCTGTATAAAACTGGGCTGAATCCTGCTCTAGTTTGAAAAGATTAAAAAAAAAAAAAAAAAAAAGACCCCTAGCTGTTACTTCTAAAATAGTACTCCAGGGGACTTCTAGTGGCAGTCTAGTGGTTAAGACTCCGAGCTTCCACTGCAGGGGGCATGGGTTCCATCCCTGATCAGGACCAAAAATTAAAAAAAAAAAAAGAAAGAATTAAAGTAGTACCCTAGGTATTAGGAACATTCCATCCCCTAGGCATGGAGGTAGGCTCTGCAAGGTCATTGAAGATTCCCTGTGTCCAAAATTGAAGATTCCCTGTGTCCAAAATGTCTCTTGAACCATTCTGGAATGTAGTATCACAGAAAGACCTATTTTATAGGGAGGGAGCCATGAACATTGTTATTTCAAGATATCTATTAGGCCCTAGCCTAAGGACAGAATGTAAACTTTAATAGCAGAATCTAAAATTCCATTTATAGTTGTACCCCTTTAGTTTAAGTCTTTAGTACTTAATTGCTTTGCACAGTTGTGTCTGACTCTCTGCAGCCCCATGGACTGTAGCCCACCAGACTCCTCTGTCTGTGGGATTTTCCAGGCAAGAATACTGGAGTGGGTTGCCATTTCTGACTCCAGGGGATCTTTCCTACCCAGGGATGGAACCAGTATCTCTCTTGGGTCTTCTGCATTAATAGGCAGATTCTTTACCACTAGCACCACCTGGGAAACCCTGTTTCAGTCTTTAATCCTCCCTTAAAAATGTAAGGCAATCCCAGAAGGGACGATAGATTAAACCTTCATGAATCTTGAGCCTGAAGTCACAGCAGACCCAACCCTAACCTCCATCCCCCACATCGCTTGCTCCAGGCACCCAGAATCCACTCCTGGAGGCAACCCCAGGCTCCTTTATGTCTTCATCCCTGGAAGCTTTTGAGCCTGATTTTTCCTACCTGGGACACTTTCCCTTTTCTCTTTTTAACCATCTCAAAATCGAGGTAATATCACCCATTGCTCAGAGTTATGCTTCAAGCCAGGCTTAGTCCAGTGGTGGGTTCCCTGACCACAGGGGTCTCTTCTCCCTTACGGCCCTTGTCCCAGGGTAATTGTTGGCATACGGAGCCATCTTTCTACCAGGTTAAGACTTAAGTAACATGAGCTGTGTCTTGTTGGTCACTGACTCTCTTACGTCAAGAACAGTATCTTGCCCAGAGTACGCTCACTTCGTGGAGTGAATTAATTCCTGACAGCCAATGTGTTTTTATGGGAACAAGTGCAGGGCTGAGTAGTGAAAGCGAAAACGCCAAGAGAAAAAGAAACAGCATGCCAAGAGATGCACCTGGAGTCCCTGAAGCAGTCTCCTCTGGGTGACAGTTTGCAAAGGGCCAGGGAGCTTAGAGGCATGCCAACTTCTTCTATACAATCTCTCTCAGAAGGTAACTATGACTGTTGAAATTTAAAAGGTATCGACACATTCAATGCCCTTGTCGAAGAGGTGTTTAAAGAATCGTTTCTCACAATAAAATAGGGCAAAGTTTCAAACTCAGATTTGCTTTGGATTTGTACCTGCTGCCATCTGTTAGTTCCAGGATCCTGAGAAATATCCTTCTTATTTCTATGTTAAACATTACCAGCAATAAGAACAGAAAGGGGAAACAAAAAACGTGTGTAGGGAAGTTGGATTTCACAGAGGCTTGACAGTCTTATTCTCTTCTCTTTCTGAAATCCTAGAAAACAGAAAACCACAGGAAGATGGCTTATTGAGAAAGACCCTATTCGACTTGACCATGAGTCGAACAGGGAAGAAAAGTTCCTTAGATGGAGAAACTACACCCCAGGCTTCTCTTGTCAACGAGAGCATCAGGGGGTCAAAATCCAGGTTCCCCAAAGCTGGAAGCAGGAAAGAGAGCATTGACCCAAAAACAACTGATTCCCAACCCCAGGACAAGACACTGAAGACAATCTCCTTAGACATTGGTAAGCTTCTGCCTGATGTTATTTCTTAATTTTTTAGATCAATTTTCTCCCCTAAGGGCTTCCCCCATGGCTCAGAGGTAAAGAATCAGCCTGTAATGCAGGAGTTGCAAGAGAAGTAGTTTCGATCCCCGGGTTGGAAAGATCCCCTGGAGGAGGGCATGGCAACCCACTCAAGTATTCTTTCCTGGAGAATCCCACGGACAGAGGAGCCTAGTGGGCTACAGGCCATAGGGTCACAAAGATTTGGACATGACTGAAGTGACTTAGCATTCTCCCCTGAAGAGATGACATGAGTTAAGTGACACCTAATATAATGAAATCTGTTTTAAACATTTATTTTGTTGAATATTTAAAATAATTTACTCATTTTACTTTTAAATTATCAAAAGTAATTATGTCGCACAAAGGTTTAGAGAAAAATACCCAGTTTCATTTTAACACAAAGTGCTATCTCTTCAAGAGTCTTTCAGATTCTTTTCATATGCATATATTTATGGTCAACCAACCAGCCAACAGATATTGAGTACCTCCTATGTGCCAGTCACTTATTAGAAATATAGCCACGAAAAAGAGAACCTTATGCACACAAAGAACCAAAAGCAGGCATACTTTTTGTGTGATAAATCATATGAAGACCAATAAGCAATCTAAGGAGATAGCGAATGGTGGGCTGGGGTAATTTTAGATGCAGTTGGCAGGAAGGAGTTTCTGATTTAGTAACAGAAACTCTTGAGCTGAGATCTGAAAGGCAGCCACGGAGAATGAATGAAGCCAGCCATATAGATATTTTAGGGAGTAGCTTTCCAGGCAAAGGGATCTGTAAATGCAAAGGCCCAATACGGGAGTGAGCCTGGAGTGCTTGAGAGCTGGCCAGGAGGTTAGGGATGCTGAAGCAGGATGAGAGATGGATAGAGGATGAGAGTAGAAGGAGACTAGTCAGAGAAGTAGCAGGGGCCAAACGGACATACTTTGTACAATTAGAAGAGCTTATAAACCCTCCTGAGCTTACATGGAGCTGTGATCCTCCTTCTGGGTTTATTATACTGTTCAGTTCTCACATGGTTACATGACGTTCATGTGCCTACTTTTGACAGTGGCATAATATTCCATTCCATGCCTATGGCATAATTACTTAAGTTCCTTTTTTTGCCCTTTGGTGAGTATCTTTGGCTTTCCCTCTCCCTTGTTTTCTGCTTCACTGTGTTACACTAAATAGCTGAAAGTTCCCAGCACAGAGATTACAAATTCAAGGGTTATGAAAATATTGCCTCTCTCTCTCTAAAGTCATGACATATACAGTGTCATCAATATATAATTAGAGTAAATGTATTTTAAAAACATGTATACTTTTTATGCAAACACATATAAAAGAGAATAGTATGAGTCCCCATGATTATGTCCCTCTAACAATTATCAACCCATGGCCAGTCTTATATCGTTTATACTTACCCCCATATCTGTCAGATTATTTGTACCAAATACCACAAATATCACTTTACCTGTGAGCAGTTTGAATACATTTTTGAAAGTAGAAAATTAAGAAGTCTATCTTTAAAAGAAGGTCGTTGCTATTTGTTCTAAAGTATGATTTGGAGCTTTAGGAACATGGTTAATGGATACCCATGTAGTACTGCTCAGCCATGTCTGATTTTTTTTGCAACCCCGTGGACTGTAGCCTGCCAGGCTCCTCTGTCTATGGGATTTCACAGGCAAGAGCACTGGATTGGGTTGCCATTTCCTCCTCCAGGGGATCTTCCCAACCCAGGGATCAAACCTGTATCTCCTCTGTCAGCAAGTGGATTCTTTACCCCAGTGGATACCTATTATCATGATTAAATTAACAGTGTGGTCAGCTGGCCAATACCAGCCCCTCAAGATGTGTGTGGCATCTCCATTTTCATTTCTCCCCAAACTCAGTGGCCCCTGGAGTTACATGAATTGTCCCCCAGATGGCTCTGGGACCCAGCTGGTCCTCTCTGTTGCCGTACTGGCCGTCTTGTCTATTGCATGGACCGCTCCCGCACTTTCCTACCTGGTTTCTCTGCTCCTGGTCTTGCTCTCTTGCCAGCCTGTCCCCCCGACTTCCGCCGGGTGCTCTTTCTAAACCACAGATGTCTTTCACCGGTTTGAAACTCTTCACTGAGTCTTTCTTGCCTTGAAGAGAAAGTCTATATTCTCAAGCATGATCTTCATGGTGTTTATGGTAAGCTGAATATCTCTTCACTGCCTCTGCCTTCCCCCAACTTCACATTCATCCTCTACTGCTGATATTGTGATTTACCTGCAGTTTCCTTATCTGGCCACATTTCCCGGGAGTGGTTCCCTGTGCGGAAAAAAGACCTTCCCTGTGTCTCTACCCTCCCTCTGCACCCCTCCCCCACTTATCCCTCCCTCCTGACCACCCACCTGGCTGACTCCAACTCATCTTTAAGGCGCAATTTATCTACCACTTTCACTCAGGCTTCCCTGGTGGCTCAGACCGTGAAGAACTTGCCCGCAATGCGGGAGACCTGGGTTCGATCCCTGGGTCGGGAAGATCCCCTGGAGAAGGAAATGGCAATCCACTCCAGTATTCTTGCCTGGAGAATCCCATGGACAGAGAAGCCTGGTGGGCAACAGTCCATGGGGTTGCAGAGAGTCGGACATGACTGAGCAACTAATACTTTCACTTGGAAGCTTGCCAAGGCCCATCCCAAGAACTGAAGCACTTACTGTCTCTACCCTGGGCCACCTGGCACCCCTGCTGGCCTCCACCATGGTACTTCTCCTCTGCACTGTGACCGTGGCTCTTTCATCTGTCTCCTCCATCAGACAGGTAGCTCCTTGATAACAGGAACTTGTTATCTTGATTCCTGTACCGCACCACCCACATTACAACCAGATAATCATGTTTTATGAGAGCATTAGGATTTTTGGTTGTAAACAATAGAAGCCAACCTCTCCACGTTTAGCTTGGAAAAGAACCTAATGAGAAGATCCTGCTTGGCTCACAGAGTCTCCTGGAGAAGCAAGAATTTGGTTCAGCAGAACAGCAGCCAGAAAAGGCCCCAAATCGCTTCACAGAGCTGCTCACATGTGGTCACTTTGCCCCCTCCATGGAGTGCCAGTCCTCCTTTAGCACCAGCCAACCTGTAGCAGATCTGACTCATCTGTTATATATACTGAGCTGTGACATAAGATATTTTTTGAAGGAAGATTTTCATAGATTAAAAAAAAAACATACATATGGTGTGTAAGGCGATGTGTTGGGACCTCAAAAATGGATAGTCATATTTATACTTAGGTGTTTTGATAAAGATTTATCATCTTGATTTTGGTAATTGAGGAACTATAAAGCTAATATTCATTCATTCACTCATTTAGTTATTTGTTCATTCAACAGTGTTTACAAAGTATGTATCATGTCAAAGGTATTGTAGAGTTCCATCTTCCCGGGAAGCTTCAGCAACTTTAAGTCACTACACTCCTGATAAGCGAACCAGGTGGGAATTATAATTTTCCTTTTATAGATGAGTAAACCATTATTTTACCGACTAAGGTCCTTCTAGTCAAGGCTATGATTTTTCCTGTGGTCATGTATGGATGTGAGAGCTGGACTGTGAAGGTTGAGCGCCAAAGAATTGATACTTTTGAACTGTGGTGTTGGAGAAGACTCTTGAGAGTCCCTTGGACTGCAAGGAGATCCAACCAGTCCATTCTGAAGATCAGCCCTGGGATTTCTTTAGAAGGAATGATGCTAAAGCTGAAACTCCAGTACTTTGGCCACCTCATGCAAAGAGTTGATTCACTGGAAAAGACTCTGATGCTGGGAGGGATTGGGGGCAGGAGGAGAAGGGGACAACAGAGGATGAGATGGCTGGATGGCATCACTCACTTGATGAACGTGAGTCTGAGTGAACTCTGGGAGTTGGTGATGGACAGGGAGGCCTGATGTGCTGCGATTCATGGGGTCACAAAAAGTCAGGCATGACTGAGCGACTAAACTGAACTGAACTGAAACCAAGGGTCAGAGAAGTTAAATGACTTACTTACCTGATAGACCCACGAGTTGATCTAGGTTTCCAGTTGTGCTGCCTTGGACTTGCCAATCATGTAAAATATATATCACAGAGCACCCAAGTAGGATGTGGTCTGCAAAGGGATTTCAGAATCTGTCAGTTGGTTGGTTGTTGGGCTGCACCCCGCTGGCCTGCAAATCTTGTAGTTGCCCAGACTTAAGACCAAAGAAACAGCCTGGTGACAGCAGTAGAGACATCAGTGTTCATTGGTTAGGGGCATCTTACACAAAGGTCCTTGAGTTACACCCCACCATGTGTGACAGATGACGGGTAGAACATGGCAGCAGTCTTTGATATTCACCAGGAGAGGGAGACTACCATTTATAGGGGAGGTGGGCTCATCAGTAACCAGGGAAACCAGCAGCTGGGGCAGGGGGCAAGCAGGCAGGCAGTTACTAATTAAGCCCTGTAATTAAGAGGATTGGATAGTCATGTGAGGGAAGCAGGGCCTGGTCAAGTAGGGGATGGATAGAGATCAAGAGAACAACCATCCTTAATGGCCTGACCATACATACATCATTGGTGGTGGTGACCTTGGAGAAACAATTTATTTGGCCAGGTGAGCGTGGCAACTAAAATGTAGAGGACTAATTGGTAACTGTGTTGAAGAAGTGGGGCCAGCAAGCACACTCCTCTCTCTTCAAACATTTGACGGTAAAGGAAATGATTGACAGAACAGTGGCTTGAGGAGAAAACAAAGAAAAGGAAGGCTTGGTGAAGCTGGAACTTGAGCATGGTTGTAGGTTGAAGCTACAGAGATAAAAAAGCTAAAAGACAAAAAGGAGAGCAATAAGATACAATGCAGAGAAAAAAATTTAAGCACAAAAATTTAAAAAGCACACACACATAATGGGCTTTGGAGCAGATTGTTCTGGGTTCAAATTCTGACTCTGCTGCTGACCAATTAACAGTCAGAGTCTCGGCTTCCAAATCTATGAGACAGTGTGCTTACGACTCCTTGCATCCAGTGTACACAAAATGTTCTGTCCTCACTGGCATATAAGAAGCAGTCCCTCCTCGTCCCCCTCATCCATAACTCTCCTATGATCTACCCCAAATTAGAGTTGTCAGAAAAAGAAAAATACCTGCATTATTTGGGATGTACTTTTACTAAACAATGATTCTTTGTTTACCAGAAGTTTAAGGTTAATTGGACATGGTATTTTTGTTTTTCTTATATCTGCAACCCTACCCCAAATAAAATACCTTATATACAACTTACTATAATAAAAATTGAAGGCCAGAGTGAAGAGATAAACGGTGGGTGGATGATGCTGCCTCTTACTGGTAGAATGTGGCAACACCAACCGTCCTATCAAAGAGGTACAGCCTGTAGGTAGTTTTCTTAAGAATGGCAAGCCACTAGACCCGCTGCAGAAGAGAGATGGAGTCTATTATCCTGCTAGTATTTTAGTCTAAATTTACTACTATGGTAATGCTGCTATCTTTTCATTTTCACTGGTGCTAATATATTTCTTTTTCTCCATATGATTTGTATACTTTTTTGTCAGGGTTAGTAGAGTATTACTGTACATTTAGAACTTATGCTTTCCTATTGGATTCCAGTATGCATACTGTTTGTATATATTTCATTTATTTATTTGGCCTCACCACACGGCATGCAGGACTTAAGTTCCCTGACAAGGGATTGAATCTATGCCCCCTGTGGTGGGAGCGTGGACTATTAACTATTGCACCAACAGGAAAGTCCCTATATGTATTATCACTACAGGACCTCATTAAAGTCACTGTCTGTACATGCTTATTCATTTTGTCTTACAAAGTACAGTATGTTCCACATGTGGCTTACATGTTGACACATGCAGTAGTGGACAATAAAATTAATTATTAATTAATAAAATTAATATAGTCCATGGGATCACAGTCAGAAGCATAAGTTCCAAATGTACAGTAATACTCTACTAACCCTGACAAAAAAGTAACACACACACAAAATTATAGCTTTTTATTTTTATTTAATCTTTTTAAATGTTAGTGACATAGAAAGTGAAGTCGCTCAGTTGTGTCCGATTCTGTGCGACCCCGTGGACTGTAGCCCACCAGGCTCCTCCATCCATGGGATTCTCCAGGCAAGAATACTGGAGTGGGTTGCCATTTCCTTCTCTAGGGGATCTTCCTGACCCAGGGATTGAACCCAAGTTTCCTGCATTGCAGGCAGACGCTTTAACCTCTGAGCCACCAGAGAAGCCCCATTATTACAGAGGAACTTGGCAAGGATGTCACATATGTCCCTAAAAAAAAAAGTACCTAGTAACAAAGACAAATGAGGTTTTCTGAATATATTCTCTGGCAGGAGTTGAGAAAATACAAAAGCTCTTGTAGGCACTACTGTCTTTGGATTTATTAGTTGAAGGGTCTAGGAAATGAGCAGCAAGTGCTTCACTTGCTCCTTTTAGCCATCTGAGGCTCATCAGTGGGACTGCAATGCTCCCCCTTCCTCGTCTGTCCTGTTAGGAGGCCAGCGTGTGGGCACCTCCCCCAGCACTGCGTTCACCAAAGATGTCTGTGCATCCTTCCACCAGAGCTGTCTTAAACACGGTGCTAACAAGTTTACCGCTTCGTCTAGGAGCATGGTTCCGTCTCCATGCAAGAAGCCCAGGTCAGGCCAAGAAAGAAAAGCCCCTGAGTTCCAATGGAGCCTCAGGCTCCATTATAGGAAAAGGGTCCCCAGAGCAGCCAGTGTTGAGCACTAGCCACAGGGACAGAGGTCAGGCTTTGTCCCCTTCTGAGTTGAGGTTTCACAAAGAACTAGNCTGGTCTTGGGTAGGAACTGGGTTCTTTTCTCCTCCTTCTTCCCCAGCATCTAACCAGGACCTGGCCTGGCTTCAATACTTTGTAAATGATGGTTGTATTGACTTTGAAATGAGCTCCCTGCTTTGTGAACCTGGCAACCAACCTTATCTTTGGACCTTTTTTTTTTTAAAAAACAGGAGAAGCACTTAAAGTGCTCCCTGAACTTGAGGAGTTGAATTTGTCCTGGAACAGTAAAGTGGGAGGAAACTTGCCTCTGATCCTCCAGATGTTGCAGGGAGGGAGCAAGATACAAACACTTGAGCTCGTGGACTGTACACTCACATCAGAAGATGGGGTGTTTGTGGGTAAGTAGAATTTGGTAGAGTCTTTCCCAGGAAAAATGTGAAGATGCCCATAATGGGAGAGCTTGGGAGTTGACATTGGCTGTGTTTCCTCTCACTCTGAATTGAAAAAGTAACTCACTATATCCCAGGTCACATGAAGATGTAACACTCCCCCTGTCACACCCCCCGCCCGCCCCAACTTTCATGCCCACATCTGTTTTTTTGGCTGTACTGGGTCTTCATTGCTGCAAGTGAGCTTTCTCCAGTTGCAGTCAGTGGGGCTACTCTTTTTGCGGAGCACTGGCTCTATGGTGTATGGGCTCAGTACTTACAGCTTGTGGGCTCCAGAGCACCGGCCTTAGTATTAATAGTTGCAGCTTGCAAGCTGAGTTGCCCCATGGCGTATGAAATCTTCCCAGACCGAGGATAGAACTCATGTCCCCTGCATTGCTGACAGATTCTTAACCCCTGAACCACCAGAGAAGTCCCACACCCTGCATTTTACTGAGTTGTTCTTTGGATTTCTTTCCTTCCAGGTCAGTTGCTACCTAGACTGCAAAACCTTGAAGTACTAGATCTTTCTATTAACAGAAACATCGGTGGCAGTCTCAGTAGTATTGCTCATGGACTAAAAAGTACCTCAAACCTGAAAGTCTTGAAGTTACATTCATGTGGACTGTCACAAAAGAGTGTCAAACTACTGGGTGAGTTAGCAATGACTGAAGTTTCTATATAATTTTATTTTATGTTTAATTTTTTAAGCTGTTAGGAAATATAACAAACTAGAAACAGAGGTTAGGTTGGGGAATGAGATCATACGTAATTTAAAATTAAAAGTTTTATTGATTTTCCAAGTCTTTTACAGTGAGCATGTATTTTTACAATTACAAAACTAAATGGCCAGCTCCAAAAAGGCCAGAGTATTTTAGATTTGAGAGAGACAGTGAGCAAAATAAAAGTATGCTACTAAAGCTCTCCATTTCTCTCTTACTTTTGAAAGTGCCAGCATTATTTTATGCTAAGTAGTAGGAAGGACTTGGTGCTGATAAAAACAACTTCAGTGACATCCAGAGTTAAAATTTACTCTGCTATATAGAGTACACCCATTACATGAGAATTTAAAGTGAAATGTATTTTTTTCCTTGCATCTTCTAGAGCCTGTCCTATCCTTCTCCTTGGCAGTTTAAGTCTAGAATGCTGCAATGTACCAATGCTCAAGGGTAGTAGAGGAAGAACCCTTAGTTGCAGAAATCTGAGCAAAAGCACTAGCAATCAATGCAGGTCATAGGGAGAGTGTTCGAAGCCATTTTCAGGTCCACAGGGGTTAGTGGTACAAAGCAGACAGTTATCCCTCCACTTGGGGTTTTGTCATCACAGTGTATGTGTTTTCTTAGTCTCCCTTCTCCACGCCTTCCCCCTTGCCCTGCTCCACTCCTGCTGACTGTCCTGTAATATGTCAGAGTGGGATTTTGACCTTCTTTGTAGATGCTGCCGTTAGATATTTGTGTGAGCTGAGGACACTAGACCTTTCCTGCAACAAGGAACTGGGTGGAGGGTTTGAAGACACGGCAGGGCTGGCCACGCTGGAGCACCTGGAGGGGCTGGATCTTCGCCAGTGCTCGCTGACAGCTGACGACGTGTTGTCCTTGAGTGAGTAGGTGCTGCAGAGCTGAGGGAGGGCTCTCAGAGCCTTGGCAAATGTGTGAAGTGAAGTGAAGTAAAGTGAAGTCGCTCAGTCGTGTCTGACTCTTTGCGACCCCATGGACTGTAGCCTACCAGGCTCCTCTATCCATGGGATTTTCCAGGCAAGAGTACTGGAGTGGGTTGCCATTTGGGAAACTGGCAAATCTGAGATGTACTGTTTATGAAGTTACTGGGAAGATCACATCATAAAAGTTCTATGAATGTCCCAATATAGAATTTGGCAAATATTAGATGCCCGATAAATGTTGTTGTTGTTGTTGTTCAGTTGCTAAGTCATGTCCGACTCTTGGCAGCCCCGTGGACTGCAGCAGGCCAGGCTTCCCTGTCTTTCACTATCTCCTGAAGTTTGCTTAGACTCATGTCCACTGAGTTGGTGAATGTTAGTGAATCTAAACTCCTACACACATCTGTGAAGGATAGATGTGGCACTAGAGGAAGAAATTTTGAATTCCTACGGCTGTATAGAAATGAATCTGTTAATGTCACAAAGCATATTACAAAGAAGGATGTAGAGGGAAAGCCAAAACAAAGGGTGTTGAGGCACTCTCTCTCACAAGTTATGCCCAGGCACTTAGATAAGGGGAAGTTACAGAAAATCAGTGGATAGTGCATAATTACAATTTTAGCTCACTACCTTTACTTTCCTACCACAGATATAGTCCTGCAACAGGTAATGTATATGCAATTTCCCCTAACAAACAGCAAGCATAGCCATAGAGATTAAGGGTTTTATTTCATCTGCAGCCACAATAAACCTTCAGAATACATCCTGAATCTGACCATGGCTCACTGTTTAGACCTCTACTATCCTGCTCCAGCCCACTGTCAGTTCATGCCTAGATTATTGCAAGAGTCTAGATGGCTTTCCTGCTCCTCTGTCACTCTGACTGCATTCTCTATTTCTTTCCCTCATCAACTTCTCCAGCTACACTGTGCTGACTCCCACGCACACCAGCCATGCTCTGCTTTCTCTCTGAACTATGGGCTCCTCCTAGGTAGGGATGGTTTTCTTCAGTATCTCTCTATCACTTGTGCACAAGATCTGGCACATAGTTGGCACCCAGCAAATGCTTGTTGAATGTGTGATTGAATGAATCAATCAATAAAGAACGAGAAAAAGAAAATTTTTGTCATTTTTTGTATAATTGGGGGAAGGAAACAGCAAAATAGGTCTTTGGGTCTAATATCGATCTTTTAGCCCTGCTAATTTGTTTCTTAGACTCTGATCCCTCAATTTGGGAAAATGAGGTGAGTTCAAGTCTTTCATGAAGATTTTAAAATAGTAAACAATACCGTTTTGAGTTTCAAATGGAAATTGTGATGGGATCAGCATCTCTTACTTCTGAGTGTCATACCTGCGGAGACACTCCTGAATTATCAGTCCATCGGATTCCAAATAATGAATTTCCCCTGCTACAACTGAATAACACAAACCTCACATCTCATCTTGCTGCGTAGATGAAAATTAAAGTGCTAGAGGACTTGAATTGTTAACACTAGTGCAATCAAGAGATTAGCCTCTAGTATCTGGATTCATAGCCACCAATAGGAGTAAATAGCCCCAGAAAGGTAATGGTTATTTAATAAGAATTGCATGGTCCTCCTGCTTAATTGTAAAAACGCAGAATTGAAAATACATCCTGTTTTCTACCTCGTGATATTAAAGAATTGAACATTCTTTTATCTGATCATTCTCAATGACTTCAAAGAAAGTGAATTATGGATCACTTAGCCAATGACATCTGATTACTCATCTAATTGTTCTCGGCCCTGTGCTGCAGGCTAAGGGAAATTCAGAGTCAGGAGCTTCAGTTTGTGGGGGCGGAAATAAACCAAGTACATGGTGAAGATCCCCTGGAGAAGGAAATGGCAACCCACTTCAGTTTTCTTGCCTGGGAAATCTCATGGACAGAGGAGCCTGGCAGACTACAGTTCATGGAGTCACAAAGAGTCGGACGCGACTGAAGTGACTTAGTACCCAAGGTGAACACAGCGTGCTGTGGGCATCAGAGGCAGAAATGGTCGCATCTGCGGGGATCACAAGTATCTGCCCTCTTTTTTCCTTTCCTTTTCCTTCCTTTCTCCTGTCCTTCTCTCCTTCCACTAACGATTGTGCCTCAGATTTCCAGACTCTGATGCACTCTGAGGCAGCCTCTACACACAGAGCTTGCCTTCAGTGAGGGAGGGCAGAAGATTTGCGAATGACCGACAGATACACAAACAAGTCACGTAATAGGGGTGCTGGGAAGAAAAGAGAATAGGGCGATGTGATGGTGACCTCTGGATCCCTGTGGCTTTGGTGGCCCTGGAAGGCTCTGAGGAGGTGAGTCAGCCCCACAGGGGTCCCAGGAAACTATATTTCCCACACTGGGAAGAACTAGGGCAAAGGCTTGAAAGCATGAAAAGCAGCAGAAAGACAGGGAGACAGGGGTCCCTCCTGGCACAGCAGGGGCCCTCAGGACCCCACTCTGGTGCTGTTACCAGTCATAACCAGTCATCTGGTTATTATTATTATTTTTTAACCAATGTACCTACCTTAATTTTTTTTTTTTAAAGTAGCCACATGTGGGATCTTAGTTCCCCAACCTGGATTGAACCAGGGCCCCCTGCACTGGAAGCGTGCAGTCCCGACTGCTGGGCAGCCAGGGAAGTCCCAACAGACATCTGTGCTGACTGCTTGATTTCATTGCCTTCCTAGTACTTCTGACTTATATTCTGAGGAAAGAATGATCACATCAAACATTAACTGAGCAGTTAATGTGTGCCAGGCACTGTACCAGGCACTTTATATATACCAAGTCACTTTATCTTCCCGTTGTCTCTATGGAGTAGTTATTGTTATTATCATCGAGAAAGCCGAGGCTCAGAGAAGTTAAGCAATTTACCCAAAGTCACGCTGTTCTTTAGCAACAAACAGGATGAGAACCCAGTTTCCTCTGTCTCCGAAGTCTTTGCTCTTTACTTCCGGCCTGGAGAGAGGCTTAGAGAAGAGCCCAAGCTGCATGCTGGGGAAAGTGGCTGGCGTGTGTGGGGAGGAATGGTGTGTAAGGAAGGGCAGGGGTCACATAGGCAAGAGCCATATTTGTTGATCAAGAAGACTGTGGCACTTCCCGAGACCCTTTGTGAGATGCTGCCTAAGCCATGTCACTCTTGATGTTTCAACAGCTCAGGTTATCCCTTTACTCGCGAGTCTTCAGGAGTTGGATTTATCTGCCAACAAAGAGATGGGCAGCTATTCTGAAAACCTGCTCAGCAGGCTCCGATTTTTACTGGTGTTGAAGTCATTGATAATCAGCAACTGTGCTTTGGAGAGTGAAACTTTTACTGCCCTGGGTAAGCAATTCTCCGGTTCCCTGCAGACACTGGCAGAGTAACACCCAAGAGGGAGGCCTCTGTTTCCCTCCAAGTGAATTTCATTCCAAGGCTCAGCCATAGGCATATCGAAGTATCAGTCTGTCTTCTTTTCAGGAAACACACTCTTTTAAAAGTGAGTTTCAAGGCCACATGGATGATTTCTGGCTTTTGCAAATTTAACCTTTAACATTTAAAGTGTGCAGAGTTGACCCTTTGTATCCAGGGGTTCCAAATCCGTGGATTCAACAAACAGCAGGTCAAAAATAATTTGGAAAAAATTTCTGGAAAAAAATTCCCAGAAAGCTCCAAAAAGCAAAACTTGAATTTGCCTCATTTAGGCAACTATTTATATAGATAGAATTTATATTGTGTTAGGTATTATATAGGTGGTCCTAGTGGTAAAGAACCCACCGGCCAATGCAGGAGATATAAGAGTTGTGAGTTCAGTTTCTGGGTCGGGAAGATACCCTGCAGGAAGTCATGGCAACCCACTCCAGTGTTCTTGCCTGGAGAATCCCATGGACAGAGGAGCCTGGCGGGCTACAGTCCATAGGGTTGAAAAGAGTTGGACACAACTGAAGTGACTTAGCACAGCACAGAGATGATATATATGGGAGGATGTGCGTATATTATGTGCAAATACTATGCCACTTTACATAAGGGACTTCAGTATGGATGGGTTCTGGAAATAATATCCCTGTCTATATGGAGGGGTGGCTGTATAACCAACTTTGGAGGTTCACATTTGTAGTACCTTGTAATTCCACTGAGGTCAATATAAATTGGGATTGCTGTGAGTCTGATGGGCTATCAGAAGGCATAACTCTTTTCAATTATAGCTACACAATCAAAGAATCATAATCAAGTAGATATTACACTAAATTGCATCATGTGACATGAATCCACAGCTAGTCCCTGACTTACAATGGTTTAACTTAAGAGTTTTTGACTTTAAGATGGTGTAAGGGCTTCTCTCAGAGAAGGCAATGGCACCCCACTCCAGTACTCTTGCTTGGAAAATCCCACAGACAAAGGAGCCTGGTGGGCTGCAGTCCATGGGGTCACAAAGAGTCGGACACAACTGAGCGACTTCACTTTCACTTTTCACTTTCATGCATTGGAGAAGGAAATGGCAACCCACTCCAGTGTTCTTGTCTGGAGAATATCAGAGATGGGGGAGTCTGGTGGGCTGCTGTCTGTGGGGTCGCACAGAGTTGGACACGACTGAAGCGACTTAGCAGCAGCAAGGGCTTCGCTGGTAGCTCAGCTGGTGAAAAATCTGCCTGCAATGCGGGGGACCTGGGTTTGATCTCTGGGTTGAGAAGATCCCCTAGAGAAGGGAACAGTTATCCCCTCCAGTATTCTTGCCTGGAGAATTCCATGGACTGTATAGTTTATGGGGTTGCAAAGAGTCGTGCATGACTGAATGACTTTTACTTTCTAAAAGCAATATACATTCAGTAGAAATCACACTTAGAATTTTGATCTTCCCCTGGGCTAGTGATACATAATATGGTATGATACTCTGTCATGCCATCATAAAGGCAAACTTAACAACCACTCTGTACCCAGACAACTCTGTTTTTCACTTTCAGTATAGTATTCAATAAATTACATGAAGTATCCAACACTTAAGTATAAAATAGGGTTTCTGTAAGATGATTTTGCCCAACTGTGGATGAATATAAGTGTTCTGAGAATGTTTAGGTAGGTTGTGTGCATGTTTGCTAAGTCACTTCAGTTGTGTCCAACTCTTTGCAACCCCATGGACTGTTGTAGCCCACCAGGTTAGGCAAAGCTATACTGATGACCTAGGTGTATTAAATTCATTTTTTATTTAAGATATTTTCAACTTATCAGGATTCTGCTGCTCCTGCTAAGTCTTTTTAGTCGTGTCCAACTCTTAGCGACCCCTTGGACTGCAGCCTACCAGGCTCTGCCGTCCATGGGATTTTCCAGGCAAGAGTACTGGAGTGGGGTGCCATTGCCTTCTCCGTATCAAGATGCAATCCCACCATAAGTCTAGGAAGATCTGTTTTATTCCATTTGAATTAAGAAGTAAACCAACAATAAAAAAGAAGTAAATCAAGTAAATATATACATATTTCTCTATATCATTTTAGAAGAAAAAGTTCAATTTCTTATTGATAGGTCTCTGTATCATATGAGTGGGAGGGGTGTTCTTATTAGATATTATAAAAAGAATATATATCTACCCCTCAAATATTTCTTAGAAAGAAAATGTAAAATGTAATTAAATGACTATACCTTGTGAATAAGTTGCTATGGTTAGTTTTAATGTTAGGGGAAACTGAGAACTAGGCAGAAAATCTTTCAATTTCCTTTAAACATCTTTCCAAGACACACTATTTCCCTTCCTTGTTTCTGTAACTGCAGATAAATAAACACAATACATTTTGGTGTTTCAGAGTTCTAGGAAGGTTTGGCCTTGTCTCAATTTCAGAAGCGACTGGGATATGTAAAACCAGGACACACTCTGGAAATCTTGACTAGATGAGAAAACAGTTTCTCTCTCTCTCCTTCTTAAATGCAAGATGAAGGAAAGAAATGCCAGTTGATAGTGAATTAACCATTTAACCAAGTTTTACTTTTCTAAAGTTTCCAGAATTTCTTCCAGGTGAAAACAGACAACATAAATTGAATCCATGCATTTCAGGCAGGAGAAACAAGGAATTGTGGAGGGTATTGCCCACACCCAGAAATGATGTCCCTCTTTCACCCAATTTAATCCAAAGACTGCTGGATCTCAGGACTCCCCTAGTGGTCCCTGGGCTAAAATTCCACACTCCAATGCAGGGGACCCAGGATCGATCCCTAGTCAGGAAGTAGATCCCACATGCTGCAACTAAGACGTCTCTGAAAGTGAAAGTGCAAGTTGCTCAGTCATGTCTGACTCTTTGTGACCCCATGGACGTAGCTCACTAGGTTCCTCTGTCCGTGGGGTCCTCCAGGCAAGAATACTGGAGTGGGTTTTCCAGGGGATCTTCTCAACCCAGGGATCAAACCCAGGTCTCCCACATTGCAGGCGGTTTCTTTATCATCTGAGCCACCAGGGAAGCCCACAACTGTCTTAACTCAGTGATAATACGTTGCCCTAGCCTAGGTTGCTCACGTTCAAAGTTTATGACCTCTAAGGAAGTCTAAGTTATTGCTATTCTTATCGCTGTCAATTTCAGCTGAAGCCTCCACTCACCTCCCTGCTCTGAAAATAGTCAACCTTTCTTGGAATAAGTGTATTGGCGGCAACCTGAAGCTGCTCCTGGAGATGATAAAGCTTTCAATCTCTCTTCAAGTGCTGAGGCTGAGCAGCTGTTCCCTGGTGACAGAGGACATGGCTCTCTTGGGTTTGTATCTGCTGGTTCAAAGCCGTCCTGACACTCAGAGCCCAGTGTGCCTGCCCTGCCAGCCTGGGGGAAGGCAGGTGGAGGAGGCAATGAGACCTGAAGTTAAGCCCTCTGTGCACCTTCCCTGCTCCCTGACATCTGCTTGAGAGAAAGCTGGTTTGTGCTCAGTCACTTCAGTTATGTTCAACTCTTTGCAACCCCATGGACTGTAGCCCAACAGGCTCCCCTGTCCATGCCATTCTCCAGCAAGAACACTGCAGTGGGTTCCCATGCCCTCCTGCAGGGGATCTTCCCAACCCAGGGATTGAAACTGCATCTCCTGTATCTCCTGCATTGCAGGTAGATTCTTTACCTCCTGGAAAGCCCTAAAATAGACACAGGCAATTCTAAAACCAAATACACAGTAGAGACTGGTTCATAAAATGAGATGGAGGAATTCCTTGTGGTCCAGTGATTAGGACTTCACGCTTTCACTTCTGAGTGTGCAGGTTCTATTCCTAGTTGGGGAACTAAGATCCTGCAAACCACCATGTACAGGCAACCATTAAAAAAAAGAAAGAGGAGATAGATACAGATATGGTGGTGGAAGAAGGAGGATTATCTGACATAGAATAGAAAGTTGGAACTGGATGTGGATGGGCATGGCTCCTTGTCCTTGGGAGGGCTGTGCATGTGTGGATTTTGTTTACACCTATTCCTGGCTTTGCTCAGCTGGGTGTAGTTTTTTTCCATTCACCTGGTATTTCCTGTGGATGAATTATGTGTAAGCAAACAAGATATTTGTGTTACGTTCATACTGTTCTCTAATATTTCAATCTAGTTGGAATAAATACGTGTTTTCGAAACAAGTGTTATGGCCAAACACTGTAATTAGAAGATGGGCACAAATCACTGTGATTTTATTTTGGATTTCCTTAATGACTAATGAGGGCTTCCCAGGTGGTGCTAGTGGTAAAGAATCCGCCTGCCAATACAGGAGACACAAAAAAACATAGGTTCAGTCCCTGGGTTGGGAAGATCCCTTGGAGAAGGAAATGGCAACCCACTCCAGTATTCTTTCCTGGAGAATCCCATGGACAGAGGAATCTGGCAGGCTACAGTCCATGGGGTTTCAAACTGGTCAATTGATTTTTGACAAAAATGCAAAAGCAATTCATTAAGTCTTTTCAACTAACTGTGCTTGATTAACTGAGCTATCATACACAAAAATATTAACTTCAGCCTATATCTCACAACTTAGACAAAAATAACTCTTAATATGGATAAGTAAAATGTAACTAAACCTTAGAATAAAATATAGGGAAAATACTTGGGAACTTGAATTTTGCAAAAAGTTTTTAAGATATAACACAGAAAGCTCTGTCCACCAAATTAGCAAATTGATAAACAGATCTTTATAAAAACTGTGAGTTATGCTGTGAAAAAGATACTGTTAAGGGGGGTGAGAGGAAAATGTAGGTAAGTTCTTTATCTGTGAGTGCCAGGGAAGCCTCCATTGGTCTATGCATCTATTCTTTTACCAATTTCATACTGGCTTGGTTACTAAAGCTTTATAGTAAGCCTTGATGGGAATGGAGCATCCTGCCCAGTCTGGAAGCCATGATGTGTGACAAATGATTGAAGGACCAGGGCGTGTTTAGTCCTAACAGGGGGACATTTGAGGGCACCTGTTGTCCAACACTGCATGGTTGGTACGTGGAGGGAGCTGAGATTCCCAGAAGATAGGTAGTGGCAAGGTCAGATGGGGCCCAGAGGCATGGCTTCCTCCAACTGAGAGCTGCTTCCCTCTGCTGGGGCAGCCTGAAAGCGGTTTCAGGCAGAATTGGGCTGGTCCCCCTTAGAGAAGCTGTGAGAGGGATTTTTCTCTGATCATCCATCTAGAGGTTGAATGAGGAGCCCTCCAGGGTCCCTTCTAGCTCTGAGATTCTGCCCATCTCATCTCTATAACCCATTCCTGCTTTTGGCTGAAAAGGGAAGCACATGTCATCTGCTCTGGCTGTCCCTTCTTGCTCCTTTTCTTAGCTTCCTCACTAACTGTTATTTATTAAAAGCCATTTTAGGTAGCACTGTGATACTAATGTGTGCTATTCAAAGGAAAAATTGACTCATGTATGAAAGGTTCTAATTGACCCATCAATTAGAAATTATCCAAGTATATTTTGTCCATGGAAAGTACTCAAATAACTGTTGAATGAAAAATGAGTAAATAAACAATGAATAATGAAACAGCATTAAACAGCAAATGATCCTGAGTTAAAGCCAGTGAGCAGTCAGTCTTCACATTTAATCAGAGAAAGTCTGCAGCAAGAGCTGGGGCTCCAGGAGAGCAGAGAGCATGAACTCAACCACAAAAGACATTCTTTGGGTTGGAATTTGGAAGGAGAAAAAAATTCATTTTCAAGCGGTACATGGAATGCAGAGAGGTGTTACCAGAGTTATTTCAAATGCCCTGAAAAAAACTGCTACCTAATAACATTCCATTACTTAGTGCCACTCTTATTACAAATCCTGGAGCTAGTGTGTTGTGTTATTGGAAGTGGGAAACAGTTGCACTAGAAGGTGTTCTTGGCTTTTAGCAGAGTGATTTTGTTTTTCAGCATCGGTAATTCAGTCAGGTCACCTGGCCAGGCTGCAGAAGCTGGACCTGAGTTATAACGACAGCATCTGTGAGGCAGGATGGACCGTCTTCTGTGAAAACCTGTGGCTCCTGAAGGAATTAACTGAGCTGGATATCAGCCTTCGGCCATCAACTTTTAGGAAATGCGGACAATGGTTTAGACACTTGCTAAGTGCCGTGACCAAACTTCCTAAGATCACTGAGGTAGCAATGAAGAGATGGCTTCTCCTAGCTTCACAGGAGGAGGAACTACAAGGCTTTGACCAAGATCACGGAAGCAGCATTCACTTTGACCATGGTGGGTTTCAGTAAGCTGACTTTCCAAGGCTCAACTAAGCTACACATCACCCAAAGAAGAAAAGGACATGAGTAAATCCTGGTGAAGTCAAAGGAATATCAGCTTCTGGGCTGTTTAATGTGATTTACGTTACAAGAGCTTTGTAAATATATATCTAGGATAATCTAATATGTACATGCCTTTGTGCTCTATTTTATGAANCCTGCAGAGCACCGGCTGTAGGGAGCTTGGGTTTCAATAGTTGTGGTGCATGGGCCTACTTGCTTGTGGGATCTTCCCAGACCAGGAATTGAAACCGTGACTCCTGCATCCACAGGTGGATTCTTAACCACTAGACCACCAGGGAAGTCCTGCTGCTAATCTTGGAATATCCCATGAGTAGGCAACAGCAACCACTCATATTCCTTCATCTTTCTTTCATTAAAGAATAGTCACAGTTTGAAAATATATCTATAAACCTGAAGATTCAGCACAATATGGCAAAGAAACATTTTTTAAAACCTGGTTCGAGGAGGATCTCAGCAAAAACTTGTTAATTTTATAAATACAGAGTGGTTTAGCCTAGTGGAAAATCTTTGCATATTCAAATATGAATGATGTATGATTTTTCAAGGCAATCAAATAGGTCCACTCCCAACCTCCCCAGCCCCAACTGCCTTGCTAATTTTATTACTCTGGGTCAATCCTTTTCCTTTCTCTCGTAAGTGACTTAGTAATCTAATGCAAATTTACTACAGGACCCCAAGCCCAAATTCTGGCAGATAATAGGTATTCAGTAAGTTCTGGTTCACAGGATAATGGCTATGAGGGTGAATGCCAATCTTCATAGCAGTTGATATTTTTCTTTTCAATTCCCAATAAACTAACTGCCTGTGTGAAGCTTTTAGCTGTACCAGTCAGGTACCTTGCCTTCCCTGTATCACCAACTAAGAAGCTCTGCAAGGAGATTATGGGGTAGGTCTAAGCTTTCAACATTGAAACGTGAAGTTGCTCAGTCATGTCTGGCTCTTTTCAACCCCATGGATTGTAGCCTACCAGGCTCCTCCATCCATGGGATTTTTCCAGGCAGGAGTACTGGATTTGGTAGCCATTTCCTTCTCCAGGGGATCTTTCCAACCCAGGGATTGAACCAAGGTCTCTTGCATTGTAGGCAGAAGTTTATACCGTCTGAGCCACCAGGGAAGTCTCCTCAACATTGAGACTGATCTTTAGTAGTACAAGGATGCCTTCCATCATGGGAAATGCTAGTCAAATTCCACTGGGTTTGTGGATCTACAAAGATTTCTCACCTTGTGCTTGGCAAATAGCATCTGGGAGTTGCTTAATTAGATTGCAGTGGCAATCAAGAATTTCCAAGTTAGGCATTGATCCCAAGGATACAGGCAGGTACTCGAGATGATTGTTCTCAATATACAGCTCTTTAAGATTCTGAATAACAGAAGAGTATGTTATCATACCATAATAAAAGAATTATGGTAACTAGAATCACCTATGAGTTCCTATGTTCTTTTAATGGGAATATTATTCATTAGGACTAAGGGGAAAGCACATTTAAAGAATCACCAACAAAAAGATAT
>SJYV01055413.1:729389-778907 GCA_006410875.1 Neotragus pygmaeus
CCTGCAGAGCACCGGCTGTAGGGAGCTTGGGTTTCAATAGTTGTGGTGCATGGGCCTACTTGCTTGTGGGATCTTCCCAGACCAGGAATTGAAACCGTGACTCCTGCATCCACAGGTGGATTCTTAACCACTAGACCACCAGGGAAGTCCTGCTGCTAATCTTGGAATATCCCATGAGTAGGCAACAGCAACCACTCATATTCCTTCATCTTTCTTTCATTAAAGAATAGTCACAGTTTGAAAATATATCTATAAACCTGAAGATTCAGCACAATATGGCAAAGAAACATTTTTTAAAACCTGGTTCGAGGAGGATCTCAGCAAAAACTTGTTAATTTTATAAATACAGAGTGGTTTAGCCTAGTGGAAAATCTTCGCATATTCAAATATGAATGATGTATGATTTTTCAAGGCAATCAAATAGGTCCACTCCCAACCTCCCCAGCCCCAACTGCCTTGCTAATTTTATTACTCTGGGTCAATCCTTTTCCTTTCTCTCGTAAGTGACTTAGTAATCTAATGCAAATTTACTACAGGACCCCAAGCCCAAATTCTGGCAGATAATAGGTATTCAGTAAGTTCTGGTTCACAGGATAATGGCTATGAGGGTGAATGCCAATCTTCATAGCAGTTGATATTTTTCTTTTCAATTCCCAATAAACTAACTGCCTGTGTGAAGCTTTTAGCTGTACCAGTCAGGTACCTTGCCTTCCCTGTATCACCAACTAAGAAGCTCTGCAAGGAGATTATGGGGTAGGTCTAAGCTTTCAACATTGAAACGTGAAGTTGCTCAGTCATGTCTGGCTCTTTTCAACCCCATGGATTGTAGCCTACCAGGCTCCTCCATCCATGGGATTTTTCCAGGCAGGAGTACTGGATTTGGTAGCCATTTCCTTCTCCAGGGGATCTTTCCAACCCAGGGATTGAACCAAGGTCTCTTGCATTGTAGGCAGAAGTTTATACCGTCTGAGCCACCAGGGAAGTCTCCTCAACATTGAGACTGATCTTTAGTAGTACAAGGATGCCTTCCATCATGGGAAATGCTAGTCAAATTCCACTGGGTTTGTGGATCTACAAAGATTTCTCACCTTGTGCTTGGCAAATAGCATCTGGGAGTTGCTTAATTAGATTGCAGTGGCAATCAAGAATTTCCAAGTTAGGCATTGATCCCAAGGATACAGGCAGGTACTCGAGATGATTGTTCTCAATATACAGCTCTTTAAGATTCTGAATAACAGAAGAGTATGTTATCATACCATAATAAAAGAATTATGGTAACTAGAATCACCTATGAGTTCCTATGTTCTTTTAATGGGAATATTATTCATTAGGATTAAGGGGAAAGCACATTTAAAGAATCACCAACAAAAAGATATAGTTATTCTTAAGATAAGCCATTAGTCATGGTTCCCAGGTATGTAGGGAAAAGAGAACATGGGAATCTAGTGCTTATTTGTTTCCCTAGAACTTATTGCAGAAAAACAATTTGGATAATTTAACTACAAATATAATTTGTTCCCTTTTAATAGCTAATTATCTGTGGCAGTTGCTATAGAACTGCAATTGCCTCAGTTATCAATCCAGCATCGCCCATGTGGAAGTAGCCAAAATGTACAGAGAATAAGTTGACTATTTTCAGATTCACTGGGTAAAAATTTAATGTCTACATTTTACCCTAAGATTCTGCAGAGTGTGGCATGACACGGACAAGGAGCAAATTGATGAAAGGAGGTCTGTGAACACAGAGCAAAGGAATGAAGAATTAGGAATAGGTGAGAAGTACGTGTGCTGTGTATGTCATTACTTGGTTCCATGACTAGGAGCTATGTAGTGGCTTACACCTACTTTATTATTATTAAAAGTGTAGCACCAGGAAGGTGAAAAAATCATGCTTTAAAGCATGCATACATAAAGACACATTGGTATAGCTACTTTGAATAACATTATGTTGCTTTGCTGGGGTTTAGCATAGTGCTGTGGACCCATCTTCAGCATGAACCTGTTGCAATGGTTAAATAAACCATGATATGCTTTCTACCATGCAGGAAGGGGAGTCAGACTCTCTCATGCAAAATGCAGATTCCTGGCCACATCATCTATATGACACTTTAACTTCAAAGTAGTACAACTTTCAGAGAATACTTTTAAAAAGTGGAAATTAATTGGAGAGTGGTATGGCTCAACTTTTTAAATAAAACATGCCAAGCCACACAGAAGGAATGAGTATGCCCTGACATATCCAAGACCAGTCACAATAAAATGTTCTTCAAGTGTGGATCTTGTGGTTGTTCAGGAAGAGAGTGGAAGCCTCAAAGTGTAATAATTACTTCTTGTTGGGAGCTATAAATCTAGTACAGATGATTCCACATGCAACCTGTGAGAATACAACCATGTTTTCTCAGTACTAGCCAAGGAATCGGTGGGCATATATTTCTTTGCCTGCTCATTTGGGGAGGCTTACCTCTAGTCTCTTAATGCATTCTGGCAGATGGGTAAGCTTGGCTCCCTCATCTTGGCCAATGTATAACTTCTCTAAAGATGCTAAAGAAAGGATCTCTTTTGGAAATGAAGAGAACTGATTTCCCGTTAGTCCAAGAATCTTCAGTTTTGAAAGTAAACCGAAGTCTGAAGGTAACTGGAAATATTTCAAAAAGATAAGTTTTAGATCAGGATTATTTTTAGAAGTAAGAAAATAAATTGGGCTTTTAGTTTTGAGGAAGTTTTTTTTTAAGGGAGCAATTTATCATCTCCTGCAGACGCAAAGTTGGCCCATATGTTTGCATCTATAGTATTTGTACTTGTAGATCTAAAGTCTAGAGTTCTATTTTTTCCCCAACCTCTGTGCACTTTACTTTCATGCTCTGGATAAAGTTAGAGCAATTTTTAACGTATGTTATTGCAAATTTTTCAACTGTGGTGTAGCAAATGCTTGACACTACTGAAAGAAAAAGTACAAAGCTCATTAGTATATTATTGCAACTATAATATTTATAATTAATTCAGTTATTGGCACTGATCAATTTAGTGATGTGATGTCCATCCTCAAAAGCTTTAGGTCAGCAATTTTGAAACTTTAGTTAAAATACCAGTTGGAAGGAAACAATGAAGACCATTATAATCATATCTTCTGCCCTGCAGTGAATCCCAAGGGTATGTGTATTAGGCAGGCATTGCACAAATTCTTAGACTCTCAGAGTTGGAAGGCCTTAAAAAGGTCCCTGTTCTTACCTTCTACTACGGTGGTTGGATATGTTCCATAGCTAGCCATCCAGCTCTTATTTAAACACTACCTCCTGGGATGAAAAGATCATTGGATGAAGACCACTTGGATTTCCTTCTACATACTTGGATTTCCTTCTCCTGTCAAAATCTGTGTCACTAATACATCCCCTATTGACATCTTGCTTTCTTTAAATACATGACACAATCACCCTACTGAATAAGTTACATAGATACCTATTTTCTTGTAGGAAAAAAAAAGGCCCAACTCTGAATGTTAATAACTTAATTCATTTTGAACCACTTCTGTTACCTGGCTCTATTCTTCACTGGGCAACCTTTCCTCACAGGTCCCTGCTTAAACCCTGGCTTTCCTGCCACCCATTCCCTCACCTGCCATTCTATTTTTCATCAGAATGGTTAGTAGAGTTCAACTCAACCCAAACTCTCCCTAAATGGGCGGAATAGGTAAATAATTAGTGAATAGATTATCCCCATAGTAGGCTTTTTTTTGACCTGTAGGCAAAAGTTTCAAACACTTGGAATAAACCATAAGACATTTTCCTCTGTTATGTAAGGTGAGGGCTCATTTTCTTAAAAAGTTATAAAACATTTTCAGTTTTATTTACATCTAGAAAAAGAAAACTCAGAACAAGTCAACGTCCAGAGAAACTGATGTTTAAGCTTTCCTTCTTGGCTATTTCAAAATTCTTCTACAGGCCCTTAGATTCCTTCAGTGCAAAGCATCTGCATTTAGTGCAGTCCTAAATAACAGGGAAAGACTTATCAACCTAACCACTTCATTATAACCCAGTCATTTCACTCGTATTGCTATGTTCTCAGCTCATAGGTTTAGCATTACTTTTTCAAAAGCCTACTGAATATCTAAAGATTTTTTTTCCAGGATATTCAAGAGCCAATAGTTAATACCATCATAGTCATATTATAGCAGAAAAAAATTTGGCTGTACAGAAAGCCTGCAGAGCATCAGGTGAGAACAATTATTGCTGACAGTATAACTGAGCTGTAGCCATTCTGAAACTTGAGTTTTCTCCCTTAACAGTGTGAATGTAAAATGTTGCCTGCCAAATCAGTAAACAAAGGATGTAGCAACCATTGAGCCACGGCAGCCACTGGACCATGAACTCTGAGGGAACACAGGATGGGAAGAACAGAATACTGGCCTTAGATAGCTAAGGCTCATATCAAAAGAATGATTTCAATGAACCCAGACTCTTGCATCTTCCCATATATAGAAAAGTACTGAATTCATTAACTTGAGAATTTGGTTTTCTTTAGGGATGAATGTTTTTGTTTTGTTTTTGTTTCTTGACTGCACCTGGTCTTGGTTGTGGCATGTGGGATCTAGTTCCCCAACCAGGGATCAAACCTGGGCCCCCTGCATTGGGAGCACAGAGTCTTAGCCACTAAACTACCAGGGAAGTCAGAATTTGTTAATTAATTTCTTTAATTAACAGTTATATCATTTGAAGTTCTGACTACGTGTTCTTTGTTGTGAAAAGTCCTACATGTCCTGGCTCCTCCCTTATCTCTGTGGAGCAGTCCCTCTGAGCTATGTGAGAGGCTGCTTTCTGGGCTTAAGTCCTCAGTTCTGTCCACCAAATAAAACATAGTTCTCAGCCTTTAGGTTGTGCATCACTTTTTCAGTTAACAACACGAACGGACCATACACATAAAATCCATCTAGGTATACACGAAAAGTCAGCTATTTTTGCCTCCAACTAGGCACGAAAAAGCTACTGTCTAGGCTTCAAGTGCCAAAAGTCCATGAGGTAAATTTGAGGGTGGGAGAGAGAAGAAGCTGGCTTAAAGGCCACGTGTCATTAGAGAGAGAAATGATTGGGAGGTTCCTAGAGGAACTGGAATAATAGGAAATTCAGAAAGGAAGACAAAAAAACACAGTAATACCATCATAAGAACTGAAGAATCATAAGTACTGGTACATGGAAATTTCCATGTTCAACATAATAACACTGAACATATCCACGTTCCGGTGCAGTCTGACCTGCAGTAAAGCTTGGTATTGGATGAAGCTAATCTTTCGTGATGGACAGGGAGGCCTGGCGTGCTGCAGTTCATGGGGTCGCAAAGAGTCGGACACGACTGAGTGACTGAACCGAACTGAATCTTTGCTAATCACACACATATCTGTGTGTGATTTTCTCCTCCACCCTGACCTCTTAAAAAGTCTCACAGGAGAGGATCAGGTATCATTCATGACTTAAGTGAACTGTGTTATACTTCCCAAGGGCACTTTATATTCTGATACTTTCACTCCCACTATGGAATGACAGACTTTGCTCACTGTAACAGGAATTCTTACATCGGAAGAGTTGGGGATGGGCAGAGGGCTTCTCATAGAACCTCTAAAATCCTCCAAGATGGGTTGCTACCTATAATAAGTCAAAATTAAGTACTAGATCCTCTTCCTAAATCTTAACGTCATCATCAAAATGTTTACTTCCAGTTTTGAAACTAACAATGAGGAAAACAAAACAAAGAGTCCCAAAGTTCTAAAAGTTGGAAATCAAGTAAAAGATTCAAAAAGAATACAAAACAACTTTAAAGCTAGGACTTTTATAATGTATGAGATACACATCGAGAGTGTTGTTCACAACTCTGAAAAACAGACATGATATTTGGTGAGCGTTGTTGGTTTCTAAACCTTCCATTCATTCTTTCTCTCCAGAATAGTATTTTGCTTTTAACAGAACTCTGTTCTTTCAAATTTCCAAATATTGAAAAACAATAAGGGGCTTTCCTGGTGGTCCAGAGGTTAAGAATCTGCCTTGCAATGCAGGGACATAAAATTTGTGTTATATGTTGTGTATGTAGTTTTGTGTGATTAAAGATTTCTATGTGGCACAATATTCTGCAATTAGGTGTCTTATTTTTTAAGAAACATCACAATTTTGAGATCTATCTACATTGGCACATATAACTCCAGTTCACTTAAATTATTGTATAGTATTTCATTTTATAAATATACCACAATTTACTTGCAAATTCTTCTTCCAACTGACATTCACATTATCGCCCATAAGCTATGGTGAATATCTGCACACACCACTCTGCACACACATGGGAGAGCTTCTCTGGAGACTAATCTGGTTTTGCGGATATCTGATTTTGGAACATTAGGGCCTAAAGTTGCATATGTCAGAACTCTGGAAGACGAATCCTGCAGTCCAATGCTATGGATTGGTTTTCTGACTCTATCAGGTACAGGTGTGGGGCCTTGACATGTTAAAAGCCCCATGTCTCATTCTCCTCCTGAGGATAACATCACTCATATCAGAAAATCATTGTGAGGAATGTATGCAATTTAAGAAAAAAAATCATGCAGGAAGTCAGAGGATCTCAGGAAGGAAAGCAGACTGTGATAAGAAAATATGACTGTATTACAAATATATAAATTAATCTTCCTCCCAATAATCAATAACTCCAGTCTTATGAGAAAAAAATCAAACAAATTCCAATAGTGGGAGCATCCTACAGCATACCTTGCCAGTACACCTCAATACTGGCAAGGTCATCAGATACAAGGAAAGCCTGAAAAACTCTCATAGCCAAGAAGAGGTAAGGAGATGCAAAAACTAAATGTAATGTAGAAACCTGGATGGAATTCTGAACGGAAAAAGATTAGATCAAAACTAAGGAAACATGGAAAAAGCAAGAGAGTTCCAGAAAAATATCTATTTCTGCTTTATTGACTATGCCAAAGCCTTTGACTGTGTGGATCACAATAAACTGTGGAAAATTCTGAAAGAGATGGGAATACCAGACCACCTGACCTGCCTCTTGAGAAACTTATATGCAGGTCAGGAAGCAACAGTTAGAACTGGACATGGAACAACAGACTGGTTTCAAATAGGAAAAGAAGTACATCAAGGCTGTATATTGTCACCCTGCTTATTTAACTTCTATGCAGAGTACATCATGAGAAACGCTGGACTGGAAGAAACACAAGCTGGAATCGAGATTGCCGGGAGAAATATCAATAACCTCAGATATGCAGCTGACACCACCCTTATGGAGATGTGTATAAGAGACAGAAGGAGAACAGGCCCCATTCCTGGTCAGAGGTCCTTCCACCTGGATACAGTGGAGGGGATTTTCATCTTGTATTGATATGATAGAATATTCCACGACTAAGAATTTAGATTTAGCACTAGCCCTAATTGCTTCCCACCATTTTTCATCTCTATAACTTTCCTCTTAGCACCTTCATTTCTCTGAGATATCTAGATATCTCGTTTAGAATTGTCTTTCCTTCAGGTGGCCTCCCACATCCCGTAGGTGATGCCCCCAATTCTGGCCTGAGTCCAAAAGTGTGAGAACTCCCTTTCCTGATATTATAGCTGAGGCATTGTTGAGATACACTACCCCAGTGTCTCAGCGGTAAAAGACTCCACCTGCAATGTAGGCCATTCCCTTCTCCAGTGGACCACGTTTTGTCAAAACTCTCCACATGAGCCGTCTGTCTTGGGTGGCCCTACATGGCATGGCTCATAGTTTCACCGAGTTAGACAAGGCTGTGGTCCATGAGATGGTTGGACGGCATCACCGACTCAAAGGACATGAGTTTGAGTAAGCTCCAGGAGTTGGTGCTGGACAGGGAGGCCTGGTGTGCTGCTGTCCATGGGGTCACAAAGAGTTGGGCCCAATTGAGCGACTGTACTGTACTGAACTGATTCTGTGTATTGAGTCCCTTTGCGACTGACATAGCTAAAGCTGCTCCTTTCACCTGCAACTTAAGTCTCCTGACAGGAATAGAAGGAAAACGCACTAGACAGTTCTAATTACCAGAGAGAGAGGAGAAATATACATGCAGTGACTGATACAAGCGCCCAAATGATCTGAAGGCACCATCCATCAGTGTCCCAAGAAGATGCTCCATATAGGAGTAAAGGAAGGATTTCCCTGGTGGCCCCGTGGTTAAGAATCTGCCTGCCACGGCAGGGGGACACAGGCTCAGTCCCTGGTCTGGGAAGATGCCACACGCGGCGGGCAACGAGGCCCATGTGCCACAGCCACTGAGCACACGCTCTAGAACCAGGAGCCACGGCTACTGAAGCGCATGCACCCTAAAGCCTGTGCTCTCAACAAGAAGCCACCTCAGCAAGAAGCTCTCATTCCACAACCAGAGAGGAGCCTCTGCTCGGCGAGACTAGAGAAAGCCCGCACACAGCAGCAAAGACCCAGCACAGCCAATGCATAAACAAACAATTGTTTTTAAAAGAAGAGTAGACGGAAGTTCATGCAGCATCCGACATCGGGTTTCGAGGGACAATAGCGTGAGGATGAGTGATGACTGGCTGATGATGTTGGAACTGAGAGGCAGATTTGTTGCTGAGGTTGCTGGGATGTTGGTAGAATGTGACTAGATAATGAATAGAAGACTGATGAGAATGGTGACGGTTAGTGAGGGACAAACTGGGTAACTGAGATCTGGAAATCAGACTGCTAAGGCTAAGCAACAGTTAGAACTGGACATGGAACAGCAGACTGGTTCCAAATAGGAAAAGGAGTACGCCAAGGCTGTATATTGTCACCCTGCTTATTTANGTTGGTGATGGACAGGGAGGCCTGGCGTGCTGCAGTTCATGGGGTCGCAAAGAGTCGGACACGACTGAGGAACTGAACTGAACTGAACTGCTGCATTGGGAGGCAGATTCTTTACCACTGAGACAGTAGGGAAGCCCTGAATGTTTTGAGTGATATCCAACCTTTTGGGAAATGGTAACCTTTCTGTTTGGTCTAAAGTTGACACATTCCCACAAACTGTCCTACTGGAGCCAAGGTGAGTTAAAGTTCACTCTAGATTTGAGGGTAATTCTTTGAGACCACCTGAAAAACCTAAAGGCACCTGAGATTACTACAAAGACAGGCACAGACATCCTGGGGAAGGGACATCTGGTCCGTCTTGCCTCGTATACGTATGTTCATGTGTCCCTGACAGATCTCTATGCACCCTTGATCCAGAGAACAGAAGCAGCTAAGGCCTCCTTATAAACTGCTGTTGCAGGAAGAAATGGAGAAGCCATACATCTTAACCTCCTACTTGCCAGTGCTCCTCAGACAGCAGGCTGTGTCGCCCTGCCCCCACCTGCAGGAAGGGCCACACTGCCACTGAGAGTTCAGCCCACCAGCAAGGAGAGTCGAATGTTTAATTGTTTCTGTGAAGCAGAAGACCCCAGTTGCTACTGAATTTTATTATTAATTAGCTGTGCAATCCAGGGCACGTCACTTTCCTTCTGTGAACCTCAGTTCCCCTCAGTCAGTGAAGAGGGGAAAATTATCTCTAAGCTTTGTCTTAACTCTCCCATTCTGTTCTAACTTTCTAGGTTGTCACGCATAAATGGGAAAATATAAGGCTAACATCCTTCTAGTTTCTAATTTGTGTGGTAAAATGATCAGTTTAATTAAAGATAAGTTTCTGGGCAATGGCAAAGAATGCTCAAACTACCACACAGTTGCACTCATCTCATATGCTAGTAAAGTAAATGCTTAAAATTCTCCAAGCCAAGCTTCAGCAATATATGAACCGTGAACTTCCTGATGTTCAAGCTGGTTTTCGAAAAGGCAGAGGAACCAGAGATCAAATTTNAGCTGAAACTCCAGCACTTTGGCCACCTCATGCGAAGAGTTGACTCATTGGGAAAGACTCTGATGCTGGGAGGGATTGGGGGCAGGAGGAGAAGGGGACGACCGAGGATGAGATGGCTGGATGGCATCACGGACTCGATGGACATGAGTCTGAGTGAACTCCGGGAGTTGGTGATGGACAGGGAAGCCTGGCGTGCTGCAGTTCATGGGGTCGCAAAGAGTCAGACACGACTGAGCGACTGAACTGAACTGAAAATAACAAAGGGGAGGGGAGAAGGGATATATTGGGAGATTGGGACTGATACATACACACTTCTATATATAAAATAGATAAGGACCTACTCTACTTGATACACTGTAATGAATTATATGGGTGAAGTGAAGTGAAAGTTGCTCAGTCATGTCCGACTCTTTGCGAGCCCGTGGACTATGCAGTCCATGGAATTCTCCAGGCCAAAATACTGGAGTGGGTAGCCTTTCCATTCTCTAGGGGATCTTCCCAACCCAGGGATCAAACCCAGGTCTCCCACATTGCAGGCGTATTCTTTACCAGCTGAGCCACAGGGAAGCCCAAAACAACCAGTACCTCCTTCGAGCCAGAAATGAACCAGTGACCGAAGCATACGAACCTAAAATAAAGAGTGGATGTATGTATGTGTATGTGGCCTTCCCTGGCGGCTCTGACAGTAAAGAATCTACCTGCAATGCAAGAGACTCAGGTTCAATCCCTGGGTCGGGAAGATCCCCTGGAGAAGGGAATGGCAACCTACTCCAGTATTCTTGCTTGGGAAATCCCATGGATAGGAGCCTGGTGGGCTACAGTCCATGGGGTCACAGAGTCGGACAGGACTGAGCAACTAACACACTACACAACGTACAATATTTATGTATAACCGATTCACTTTTCTGTACACCTAAAACACAACACTGTTGATCAACTACAATAAAATTTTTTTTAAAAAGCAGTATCGAAAATAATAAGATGATGCATCAAGGAAAGCTGCAGGTATAACAGAGGAGGAAGACGTCAACTCCTGTTTTGTTTCTGTCTTCCCTATTAGTGACTGACAGGGAAAAATCACCTTTAGAAAGAGGAAACAGAAGACAATGGTAGGTAAAGCACTTCTGTGAGTGAGGTCTCAACTTGGAGAGACCTCTTCTTCTAGGAAGAACAGACAGTGCTATATTCAAAGATGCTATCAACTTACAGGGTATAGAAGGTCTTCAAGAAGCCTGTTGGACTTGATTTTTCAGATCCCTTTTGAGTTTAGACTCTATGATAAAACTGTCTTTATCTGAAGCCATTATAAGCAAACATGAGTTACCCTAATCCATTACAGCAGAATGGAAGAGGCTTCAGAGTCAAGTTTGATTCAGTACTCTGCTGTATGATTTCAGGCAAAATACTTAAATTTTCTGGACATCGTTTTCCTCAGCTGCCAGGCCTGTTACTTAACAGGAGTTGGTTCTCCTTTTGTGTCACTTCCAAGTTAAGTGTCTGCCCATCCTCAGTGGGTACTTCTATGGCCCTAGTTCTCCAAACAGCATTTTTCTTCTCTCCCATTCCTTATTTTACTTTCTCTATTCTTCCTTTTCTTCCCCTCACCCCTGACTCTACACACACACATTTGTATCTTTGAGAGAAATCTAATTTTGGTGGGAGGAAGCTCCTGAGATAATTTATATGTGATGAAAAGTATTGCATTTATTTTTCAAATGTTTCAGCATCTATTGGTGGTCTCCAGGAATATTATAATGACCTATGTACGGCAAAGTCCAAGGAAATTAAACCTTTTATATTGCAAATACTCCAAGAAGTAGATGAAGAAATTGAAAAAGGGTAAGACATATACTTGATTACATCAGAACAGTCACTGATACTCATCTGTGTGAAAACTCTTGGAATACTGAGTGATTTAAAAGCCATTTACAAATGCTGGATGAAATGGACATGCTTTTTTGATTCAGCATAGATGACTGACACAGGTCTTGGAGGTAGTTGTGTTTAGTCTAAAAAAAAAAAAAAAAAAAGCACTAGACCAGAATTCTCCAAGTCTGAGTTCCAGATTGGTCATTAACTCCTGTGAGCTGGGTTTATTTATGCAAATTATTGGATGACATTCTTCAATGTCATTACCTATCAAGTGGGAATACTTTTTCTATGGTTGAGAAATTATGCATATATTAAAGTGCTTTTCAAAAGCTGTAGTATATATTCAGTAGTTTTAAGTTACACTTGATAAAAATCTGTACTGTGGTACTCGGTCCCAGTAAATACTATCCAGTGATGTCACTAAACATGAAGGAAAAATAGTTTTTACTGGATTTCCTTTTAATATTTTAACAGATCGGTAGGAATCACATTAAATATTGCTGGTAACAGTCACTCAGTATCAGGAGAAAGAGTAACAGGTGAAGATTTCTGGATTCTTTGCAGAGTTTTAAAGAATAACTCATATATTAATGGTATGTCTCCTTAAGAATCATTCCTTCCTGTTCTCATTCTCCTGATTAACTATTCATTAGGAGGAATATCAGCTTCTATTCATCTGTATTCTTCAGGTTTGGATGTTAGATACAACCTCCTAAGTGATGTTGGCGCGTACTATGCTGCAAAACTGCTCCAGGTATTTCACTGCAAAGTTTTCTTTGTTCATTGTTTTTCTTCCAGGACCAAGTTAAGAACCAGTCTTTTCTTTGGAATGTGCAGGGTTTCAGCAACCCTAGCCTGCTAAACTAACCCTTTATTGTAGACTTCACTTTGGACATACCCAAACTGAAATGCTGCTTTATGATTGCATTTTATTTAAGAAAGGTAGTGTGGTCCACCAGTAAGAACAGGTGTCCTTAAAGAAATGATTTTGTTTCAACCTCAGAAGACTGACATATACATGTGTGTGTACTTTCAGTAAAAGTAAATTGGCTTTTAAATTTCCTAGCTATTTGTCCCATTCTCATGCTGCAAGTGTCTCTACTGAGCCAAAAAAAGATCTTAAAATTCTCATACCCATGAAACAGCACAGAATATAAGGATGGAGTGAAGATTAAAAAAAAAAACAACCAACCAAGTTATTTTCAACCACCACAAATAAAAATGCTGCAAAAATCATAGCCACCATGTTCTCAGATCTGTTTATGGTGAAATCACCTAGTCTAGTGACATATACACAAAACATAGTTTTGCAAAATATCAAGGGTCTTGCCTGTGCTGTAACACTTGAAATACAGTAATAACATATTTGTGTATATGGTCTCAGTAGAGCTCATACCTAGAGCCTTGAGTCGTCTTTTGCAAAGTGATACACTATGGTTCAGTACACAAAGCACATCTATTCTTTGAATCATTGATGAAAAATGAATATAGTGGGAGGGAGGCTCAAGAGGGCTATGTGTATACTTAATAGCTGACTCACACTGTTGTACAGCAGAAACTAACAAAAAAGTGTAAAGCAACTACCCTCCAATTAAAAAAAAAGTCTTTTTCTTTATCCTATAATTATATTTGTTTAAATGAGAATGTTGATTTTTTTTTTTTTTCCTTAATCATCCTTTGTTTGCTGGACCTTGAAATTTCCTGGTTGTAAAGATTTTCTTTGCTGGTAAACACTTTTACTTAAAAAGCAGCTCATATATTCTTGATTGATTTCTAGTAATACATGTATAATAGCTTCTTTTCTCTTATTTTAGAAAAAACATACTCTCATTTACTTAAATCTTATGTTTAATGACATTGGGCCTGAAGGTGGAGAACTGATTGCTAAAGCCCTACATGTAAGCATTTGTATATCTCAAACTAACAATTTGGGGATTTTAATTTCTTTAATCTTAGCTTGAAACCAACAGAAACAAATGTTAATATCAATTTATTTTAATATTGTGCAAATGTATATTTTTTGTTGCAGTTCATTAACATTTAGATATCACATGAGTACTTTTGAACTCACTTTTAATAGTTTTATGGATAAACCATAATGGAAAATATTTTAAAAATGTATGTTTGCTGAACAGCAGGAATTAACACATTGTAAATCAACTATACTTCAATTTAAAAAAATCAAGTTTTATTAAGACATAATTCACATACAGAATTTATCCTTTGGAAGTGTTCAGTTCAGTGGCTTTTTTAGTATATAATGGACACCTTAAAGAGCACAGGTTTGAACTGCATGGGTCCACTCATATATGGTTTCTTTCACTAAATACATGCTGCAGTACGATACAATGCATGGTCAGTCGAATCTGAGAGTGTAGGACTTGGATATGGAGGGCCAACTGTGAAGTTAAACTTATTTTCAACAGCACAGAGGGTCACTGCTCCTAACCCCTGTGTTGTTCAATGATCAGCTATATTCTGTTTTGCAACCATCACCACGATCACTGTTGTTAGAACACCTCCTCCCCACAGAAGAGAGACCCTGTTAGTAAATCTCTCCCTGTCTCTCCAGCACCCTGCAGTCATATCTGTCTATTCTGGCCATTTCACATAAATAGAAGCACCATATACCATGAGGCCTTTATTGACTGGCTTAATGCTTTCAAGTGTCATCCATGTTGTAACACACTTCATTCCTTTTTATTGCCAAGTAATACTCCATTGCACATTTCATTCATCCATTAGTTACCAGGTACTTGGGTTTCCACTTTTTGTCTATAATGAATAATGCTACTATGAATATTTGCACACATTTTTCTGTGCACTTGTTTTCAATTTTCTAGGGTATATACCTTGGAGTGGAATTGCTGGATCCTTTCGAAACTCTGTTTAACATCTTGAATGACTGCCAAACTGTTTTGCAAAGTGATTGCCCCTTTTTATGTTCCACCAACAATGGGTATTCTGATTTCTCTATATCCTCACCAATACTTGGTACTTTCTGATTTGAGCTATCCTAGTGGGTATGAGAAGGCAATGGCACCCCACTCCAGTACTCTTGCCTGGAAAATCCCATGGACAGAGGAGCCTGGTGGGCGGCAGTCCATGGGGTCGATAAAGAGTTGGACACAACTGAGTGACTTCACTTTCACTTTTCAGTTTCATGCTTTGGAGGAGGAAATGGCAACCCACTCCAGTGTTCTTGCCTGGAGAATCCCAGGGATGGCAGAGCCTGGTGGGCTGCCATCTATGGGGTTGCACAGAGTTGGGCTGACTTAGCAGAAGCGGCAGCAGCAGCAGTGGGTATGAAGAGGTTTTGATTTGCATTTTCCTAATCAATAATGATGTTGACATCTTTTCACATGCTAAGTGGTTATTTCTATATTTTCTTTGGATAATTCTCTTTTCAAATGTTTTGCCTTTTCTGGATACAAGTCCCTTATACAATATAACTTGCAAATATTTTCGGACATTCTGTAGGTTGCCTTTTCACTTTCTTAGTAGTATCTTTAGAAGCACACAATTTTAGAAGCTCAATAAAATGCATTTTATGTTTTTCTTGTTGTTTATGCTTTGGTGTTTATCTAAAGTCATATCTGACCTAAAGTCATGAAGATTTACACTTAACATTTTCTTCTAAGTTTTTGACTCATTCAGTTATGATACATTTTAATTTTGGTATATGAAGTGACATAGGAGTAATTGCATTCTTTTTCATGTGGCTATCTAGTTGACCCAACACCTTGTGTTAAAACTGTTCTTTTCCCACTGACTTTGACATCNGTTTTTGAATCATTCAGTTATGATACATTTTAATTTTGGTATATGAAGTGACATAGGAGTAATTGCATTCTTTTTCATGTGGCTATCTAGTTGACCCAACACCTTGTGTTAAAACTGTTCTTTTCCCACTGACTTTGACATCCTTGTCAAGAGTCGATTATAAATATGAGTTTATTTCTGTACTCTCTCTTCTGTTAATTTTTATATCTATTCTTAGGCCAGTCCCACACTATCTTGGCTACTGTAGTCCTGTAGTTAAGTTTTGAAGAAGTGTGGGTCTTCTTTGTTCTTTTCAACGTTGTCTTCTTCTGGGTCCCCTGCATTTTCACATGAATTTTAAGATCAGTTTATCAATTTCTGCAAAGCAAACAAACAAACTGGGATTTTGAGAGGAATTGCTTTAAATCTTTAGGATCAACTTGAGGAATAGTGCCGTTTTTACTGCAAGGAGATCCATCCAGTCCATTCTAAAGATCAGTCCTGGGTGTTCTTTGGAAGGACTGATGCTAAAGCTGAAACTCCAGTACTTTGGCCACCTCATAAGAGTTGACTCATTGGAAAAGACTCTTGATACTGGGAGGGATTGGGGGCAGGAGAAGGGGAGACAGAGGATGAGATGGCTAGATGGCATCACCAACTCAATGGACGTGAGTTTGAGTGAACTCTGGGAGTTGGTGATGGACAGGGAGGCCTGGCGTGCTGCAATTCATGGGGTTGCAAAGAGTCGGACATGACTGAGTGACTGAACTGAATGTCTTCTGATTCAGAAACATGGGATGTGTTTCTTCATATATTAGTTCTAACAGGTCTTTTTTTGTTTTGGTGGATTCCTTAAGAATTTTCCACATATAAGATTGTCATATGCAAAAAGTTTTGCTTCTTTTCCAACCTGTATGCCTTTTTTTCTTGCCTTATCTAGCCCCATCCAGTACAATGTAAAAAAGAAGTGGTGAGAGTGGACATCCTTTCCTTCTTCCCACTCTTGGCGGGGAGAGGGGAGTTTGACTTAATTTTAAAGATAGTTACGTGCACTTATGGTTCAAATATTTATTCATTAGGACAATGAAATGTCTGTAATTTTGTGAATGATTTATCGAAAGAATGAATTACGAGAAGGAATTAAACTTTGCAAATGTCTGAGAAATTGTGTCACTTTCAAGTAATAAAGAGAAATGTGAAGTGAGTGTTTAACGGGTATATGGTCTCCCTTAAGGGTAAAGAGAATGTTTTGAAATTAGAGGTGATGGCTGCACAACACTGTGAATGTAGTAAAATCCAGTGAATTGTACTTTTTGGCTGCACCATGTGGCTTACAGGATCTTAGTCCCTGACCAGGGATTGAACCTGAACGCCTCAGCAGTGAGTGTGCAGAGTCAATTGCTGGACCACCAGGGAATTCCCAAATTGTACACTTTATATTTTTACCTATTACGGGAAATTGAATGTTACCTTTATGGAATATGTTCTGTTCAATCTCCATGAAAAACAGTCCACAAACAGTACTACAGTCTCCTAACATGTAATCTGAAGAGAATTCTGTGGGCTAAAATTTTAATCCAGTTTTGCCTCTTTTCCTTTTCAGAAGAATAGAACTCTGAAACACCTAAGAATGACTGGAAACAAGATTGAAAATAAGGGTGGAATGTTTTTTGCTGCAATGCTACAAATTAATTCATCCTTAGAGAAATTAGATCTGGGTGACTGTGATCTGGTGAGTTAAACCGGTTATGAGAGTCACTCACGTATCTGATCATTCTCCCTGGAAACTAGCACAGAGAAGTGTCAAGAGACCAGTTACAGGACAGTCTTATGAATGATTTAAGCTCATCTCTAAGATCTAGTATCAGAGAAAAAAAAATTTCAGTAAAAATCAGATTATAATAATTTTATGGAAGAATAGCCAGTGTAATAAAAATCTTCCTAAATTTCCATCTATTACCCTTCTTAACTTGCATGGGATTTTCTAAAGAACCTATGTTCATTTTAATTAAATATTTGATTTGTATAATATAAATTTTTTATTTGTGGAAACATTTTTCAGTGAGTAGTTATAGCATAAAGCCTAAGACAATTCTAAGAGCCCTCATCTGACCTGATATGTCTTCAAAGTCCAGGCTTCATTTTCTCAAACATGCCTTCAAACCTTCAGGCCTACTGTTAGGAACCTAGTTAAAAGGTTAATGCAAAATCACCGGGACAGGATGTCAGTAAGATGGGCCTAGGAGGCTCTCTGGTATAATAGGCTCTAAAGTTTAAGTGGGTAGATATAGTAAGGAAGGAATGGGGAAAGCATTAATTCAATATACAGTTGACTCGACAACATGGGTTTGAACTGTTGGGTCCAGGTAAATGCAGACTTTTTACAATAGTAAATATTACAATTGCTACAGAAGTCAAGGTTCCTTGAATCCATGGATACCAAGGTATACAATTGACCTCTGACCCTTTAGGGTCAACTGTATATTTTCTGCACATAATAGTCACAATCCTAGATTCTAAGGATACAGGAGTGCATCAGATATAGTCTCTGCCTTTATAAAGGTTACATTTTAGTTGGAATAATATCAATAAATTAGAGCAAAGTGCTACAAAGATGGCAAAGTAATCTGATAATGGGTAGATAGGAGGTCATCTGTGTGATAGAATGGTTACGCCTAAGACCTGAGGAAGTAATACTAGGATGAAAAAAGCTGCCTCATCTGTGAAGGATGAGAAAGCTGCCTTCAAGAGGGACATGGCAGAATATTCCAGGCCAGGGATCCAGAACATGCAGACCCTAAGAAAGTGCTTCCCCAAGTGTGGTATGGTGCTAAGAGAGTGCTTCCCCAAGTGTAACATGACTGACAGAGATTGAAGTAATTTTAATACTCATGTATTTGTTTTTACAAATGCTTTCTATTTCAAGGGTTTATGTTTCTCATTTAAAGAAGTGAAATAGTTTTAGAAAGTTTCTGCACTAGTTGAGGTGGGTGGTGAGAACCTGGGTGAGGTGGTAGCTAGAGATGGACTAATAGAAACATCTTTGGAAGCAGAATCTGTAATATTTGCTTCTAAGATCTGGCAATCAACTGATAGAAAGATAAGAGGATGGGTGGAGTGGGAAGAGGCCCAGGTTTTCTGGTGTAACAACTAGGTATGTATCCATCACAGAGATGTGAGAGGATCAGGCCCTTCCAAAAGGCAGAGGGGGCCAACTGGAGTTGTGAAAAATGTGATTAGTAACGGTTTGCTGCCATAAACACACATTTAAAGTGTGTTAGTATGAATATAAAAGGAGGTTTGCATTAAGGATATAGAAGTAACACAGAGCCCTAGCTGGGATCCACTTATGTGTCCCCATGTCTGACGTCTGCATCATGTAGAATCTTGAAGATTTAGGAGCAAACCTAGAGGTAAACGTCCAAGGAATCCTTAAGAAAGTCCCCATGCATGTTAAAGATGGATTTTTTTCTGAATTTGATCAATCTACATTCAAGGACTAGGAAATTAAACCTTTAAAAACACAATTTTGATTTATCAGAGCCCATTTTACTGATCTTGAAATATTAAGGAGGTTACTTTATAAACTTTTTGTCAGTTTCCTTAATGAATTTATCTTTTTAGGGAATGCAAAGTGTGATAGCATTTGCTACAGTCCTAACTCAAAACCAAACAATTAAGGGATTAAACCTAAACCGACCCATACTGTATGGTGAACAGGTATGTATTCTAAGTGAGCAGTTAATAATGCTGTATGTGAATAAAATGAAGGTACTAACTGAGCGTTATGTCAAGGTTCATGAATGAGCTGTATTTTTAGAATTGTAAACTACCATTTACAAATGAAAACTTGAATGGAAAATTTTAAATTCTTGGTAAGAGTTTTATAAATATGGTTTTAGATGTTACTTATTTAAACAAATATGTTGTCTTTTGTTCTTATAAACTCATTCTCAGGGGGTAAACCTGTGAGGGGCAGAGTGCTTAAGATGAACACATAAATGATAAAGGGCTAGAGAATTCTAAGAGCCCAGTGTGAACTGTTCTGTCATTTGTTTGGTTATATTGATGTGATGAACCACTGCATCTCTGAAATCATAAGTAATAATGGCATACTGCCTAAGAACAGCAGTCCAGCAGGTCTGGACTTCATCCTATACATAAGCTGCATTCTGTAGCTTGTGGGATCTCCCTTTCCCAACCAGGAACTGAATCTGGGCCCAGTAGTGAAAGCAAGTAACCACTGGACTGCCAGGGAATTCCCTCATGCTCAACTATGGTACCAATTATTGTGATTTTTTTTTTCCTTCTGGGATAACCGATATTTTTAAAATAACAATTTCTGTTGTTGCTGTTCAGTTGCTAAGTCGTGTCTGACTCTGCCAATCCCATGGACTGCAGCACGCCAGCTTCCGTCTCCTTCATTCTCTCCTAGAGTTTGCGCAGACTCACGCCTATTGAGTTGGTGATGCTATCCCAACCATCTTATCCTCTGTTGCCCCCTTCTCCTTTTGCCTTCAATCTTTCCTAGCATCAGGGTCTTTTCCAGTGAGTCAAGCTCTTTACACCAGGGGGCCAAAGTACTGGAGCTTTAGCATCAGCCCTTCCAATGAATAGTGAGAGCTGATTTCCTGTAGGATTGACTGATTTGATCTCCTTGCAGTCCAAAGGACGCTCAAGAATCTTCTCCAGCACCACAATTATAAAGCATCAATTCTTTGGCGCCCAGCCTTTTTAACTACCCTCTTTTACATCACTTAGTCATTGCACTTTACAAGTGCCCGCTGCCTGTTTCTAAGATGGTAAAGGTATCATTTGTGACAAAATGATTTCTTTTTAAAAGCCATGCTAAACAAATACAAATTGTAGAATAACATTCTTAACTGATAAAATCTTCTTAAAAAGCTAATTTAAATAACTGACCATACTTGAAATAAACATGTACTCCTTTAAAATTATATTTTAGAAAAAAAAGACTATCTATTTTTAGGAAGAGTCTACAGTTCACCTAGGCCACATGTTGAAAGAAAATCAATGCCTTGTTGAATTACACATATGTAAACATGATATAAAAAATTGTGGTATGAAACAGTTATGTGATGCACTGTATCTGAACAGGAGCCTACAATACCTTGATGTAAGCTGGTAAGTGATAATCTGGAAAATCTATGTAAAGATTTATAGTAGGTATGATTCTGTGTTAGACACTAAATCCAAAAATTAGGAAATAAAACCATTTTTATCTTTTTATCCTGAGCTTCACTTATTATTCAGTTTAAACCGATATAATATCTCCTAATAACTGGAGTGAGCAATTTAAATATGTAAACCAGAACAGAAGCAACATTTTATGGCAAATTTTCATTAACATTTTTGAAAATTTAGTGATTAAAATAAATCTTAACTAAAATAGAAAGTACTGCTTAAAAGTTTCTAAGCCTGCGATCTCTATGAATAAAAAGACACCTCATATTTTTCAAATATAACTAGATATTTTTCCTTTCCCAGCAATAAAATAACTCAGGATGGAATGAAGTGTTTGGCCGATGTTCTGAAAATCAATACTACCCTGGAAGTAATAGATCTTTCTTTTAACAGAATGGAAAATGCAGGAGCAAACTATCTCAGTGACGCTCTTGCTTCACACAACAGGACTCTTAAAGCGTTAGTATGGTTTTACATTTAATCAAAATAACAGAAAGAGTTGTTTAGAATACTAACCTTAAACCTCTTACCACTTAAGTAAGATTCATGGTGAAATATGAAGACTCAGTTTCTAAACTGACATATTAAGTTACAGGAAACATTTCAGTATCTTCTATTTTATTTTTAAAGGAATGTCTTTTTAAAATTAGATTGATACCAGTTATGAATGCTTTAAGGTTAATTAGAAAATTCTTATCACTTATATTATTTACCCCAAATTCTAACAGAAAAGTTATAATCATTCAATATAATAATGACTTTAAGAATGAATCAAGAAGAAAGTATTACTCAGGTGACTTTATCCTGAAAAAAATGTCTGTAATCCACTCCAAACCTTTACTGAATAAGTAGAACAACAGTCTGTTTATTTCCAAAATGTAGGTAGCTCTACTTAGGTACATGAAGAATCCAATTAGAAAAGTTTCTTGGGTTTTAGGAATTATAAGATTTTAACTACGACATTGAATACATTTAATGCTAAGACAACACAATAAGATGTGTGTAATAAATGCTGTTGGTAGCTCATCCATTCTCTGTGGAACTGTATCCAGAGTTATTACTTTTTGTTTCTCCACAGGTTGTCTGTGGTGAGCAACAACATAGAGGGAAAAGGACTTGTTGCACTTTCACAATCAATGAAAACAAATCCTACACTCTCTCATATCTACATCTGGGGAAACAAATTTGACGAAGCTACATGTGTGGTAAGTTTGTCTTCACTGAGGTTTTTTCCTGGGGCTTTCGCTACAACATCAGATGTTATTTACTGATGAGTTAGTCAGGATTACAAAGTACAGTGAGACACTTCAGTTTTGATAAATTTTAACATACGTTCTAAAAATTAGCTACTGGAAAGTTCTGTGGTTGAAACAGTGAAAAATATCAAATACTACATGCTAGTATAAATATCACTGAGGGATTTTTCTGGTGGTTAAGTGGTTGAGAATCCACCTTTCAGTGCAGGGGACACGGGTTCAATTCCTGGTCTGGGAAGATCCCACATGCCATGGAGCAGCTGAGCCCATGTAACACAGATACTGAGCCATGTGCCACAACCACTGAAGCCTGTGCGCCTGCAGCCTGTGCTCCATAAGAGAAGCCACAGCGCACACCGCAACCAAGAGCACCCCCTGCTTGCTGCAACTAGGGAAAGCCTGCGCACAGCAACAAAGACCTAGTGCAGCTGAAAATGAACAAATAACCAAATGATTATAGTCCTAATTCTACTCCAAAGTTAGTTAAAAAAAAAAAATCACAATTGTTGATTCACTATAAATTAGATGTGGCACAATCTCTAATCTGCTACCCAATAATTAAATCAAGACACAGAATTTGAAAATACAATACAAGTTGTCAAAATATTTGGTATGTTGCTTATGTAAATATATAGAACCCTTAATACTGCTTTCAAAACACACAGAAAGCATCATAATGGAATAGTTTTCAGAATAGAATAGAAAGAAAAATACGGTGTCAGAATTCTCAAAAACTGCCAAAAGACTAATCAGAATTCTGTCATTAAAAAGATAAATAACATGTATACTATTTTTTAAAAAAAGCTTGATTTCAGAAAAACACCACATCCACATTCTATAACACTAGAAGCTGAATTGAGTTGGACTAATAATGACAAGCTATAGCAGAAAGCAACTAGACTTGAATCTTTTACTGATTTCTCCTTTTCTCTACAGTAATCACAGCCTTACTGACAAATTAGTTTAACATGTTTGTATGACACCTTTATGTAGATGTCAGTGATCCATACAAGATATACAAAGAAAATTCCACAATGAAGAAATAACTATGTGGCCAGCTACGCCAGCATCTAATACTACGGGAATGTCTCTCAGCCTAAATCTGTCAGTTCCCTTCAGGGAGTCCATGAACTCAAAGTTTTAAGCCAAAATCTGTGGGTGTTTATTTTTCTAAAAAATGGATCCCCAGCTATCACTGGATCTTCAGGGGCATATACAATAGCACTCCACCCCCATTTATGAGTCACCTTGGGACTTGAAAATTTTGACTTGAAACCTCTGCTCCACAAAATTGGTAATATATATAGAATTATCTCAGTGAGTCATAAGAAAACAAAACATACTTAAAAGTTAAAATGCAGAAATAAGTTTTATGAGATTGTAATTTACACACTGTGTGAACAATACCTGAAAAATATTAAAATTCAGCAGTTATTCAGAATATCTCAGACTATAAATTATCACATCTAAATGTGAATGTTGAAATTTGTAAAATGAATAAACTATTTTCTTAATGATACAGTTTTTCTTAAAAATCCTAGGCATATTCAGATTTAATTCACACAGGCCGTCTAAAATCAGACAATACAGATGTGGAGCCGTTTGTGGTGGATGGACACGTGTACCTTGCAGAAGTCTCCAATGGCCTTAAAAGGCATTATTACTGGACACCAGGTTATGGAGAAGCTTGCAGTCCGTCATCTAATGCAGGTTTTTCTCTTGCACCAGTAGGTCAACATCTATGAAAAACAAACTTTAAAGTAATTTTCATCTATGTGTCTTATTACTTTTCAGATATTAATATTCTATTGTCTGTTAAATTCTTTCATAGATTATGTTACTTTTGTTAAGACAGGTAAAAGATACTAAATTCTAAGTAACTGTCCATTGTAAAAAACTGAGTAATTTTTTCAAAAAAATTTTAAAAAATAGGGACCAAAATTCGAACACTTGAAGAAGGAAATCAAGGAACTAATTTCTTTTTATAAAGAAAATACACTCAAACAGTAAAGCAGTATAGAAGGAAAGGTCATTCTAGGTATCATGAAGTAAAAAGGTTTCAGGGGACAGATTCCAGGTACCATCAAGGGGTTTAGAGGTTGAAAAAGTATGTAAGGTATTGTATAGATGGGTTTTGGTACAATTTCACAAATATAGGCAAATATATATAAACAGACACACATATAAGTACATAAAAACGTATACTTTCCAAACATGTCAGTGCTGCCAGTGAACTTTTGGAGGATGCCACTAACACTTTAATGATTTGATGGCAAATAATTACACTTGTTTGTGGCCAGTTGTTTTCAAATTAAGATTTACACAAAGAGGCAATAGACACTACAATCCTTTGATTACAGACTCATGTTCACAAATTTATTAATTCATATATACCACTTAACTGTTTAACCTGAATGATTTATTACTGCTAAAGCCAGGCAAAGTGTGAGGAAAAAAAAACAAAAAACTGTGGACAATTTAAAGAGGTTACTCTAAGTTTTGCATCTAAAAGGAAAAACCATCTGTCTCTAAATGTTGTGAGTAATGAGGTGAAATAAAGGTGTTCAGTTTTATAGTTGTCAAAGTATTGCCTTCACTTTATTATTATGAATTCCTCTTATGATAGCTGTTTATTCCAAAAATTTAACATTACAAAAAAACCCAGATGTTATTCTCCATTCCTTTAATAAAGAATTAAAGATTAAAATTTCCTTTTAATGATTTTTAAAATTTATCAGGCTTTTCTTTATATTTATCACCTAATACCACATTTCCTTACTCCCTAGGGAAATGTGTGCATGCGTGCAGGGTTGTTGAGGGGTAGGCACAGATGGTGGTAATGGTTATGAAATGGGAAGAACATCTGAGTAAATTATATGAGCCAAAAAAAAAATTTATATGAGCCATTATTTTTTACTTAATGTTCTAGAGTTACTGAGCCAGAAAAGACCTAAATGCCTTACCAAATCCATTCTCATGCTTTCAGAGAGATGAACTTGAATCATCCAGGACAGATGGTTGCTATCAGGTTGAGTCTGTGCTGAAAAACAAAATCTTAAAAACATCTACAGTTGTTTGAGAAATACACTCATTAGTTGATGTTAATAATAACAAAATGTGTGAAATGGGTTTCAGGCCTTCTTTTGGAATAAGTATCATTCATATGTTATATTAAAAGAAAACTCCCCTGTCCATCACCAACTACCGGAGTTTACTCAAACTCACGTCCATTGAGTTGGTGATGCTATCCAACCATCTCATCATCCTCTGTCGTCCCTTTCTCCTCCCACCTTCAATCGTTCCCAGCATCAGGGTCTTTTCAAATGAGTCAGTTCTTCGCATCAGGTGGCCAAAGTATTGGAGTTTCAGCATCAGTCCTTCCAATGAATATTCAGGACTGACTTCCTTTAGGATGGACTGGTAGGATCTCCTTGCAGTCCAAGGGACTCTTGGGAGTCTTCTTCAACACCACAGTTCAAACGCATCAATTCTTTGGCACTTTTACATTACATGCTGAATATAGCTAGAACTAAATAACTGTTATCTAAAAAAAAGTTGCATGTCAGAGGAAAGTCAGGTTTCTATATTGTTAAAAATGCAATAGGAAATAATTTTTTGATCAAATCTGAAAAGCCACACATTTCAATGTGTAAGAAAACCATGCTATAAAAAAAAATAAAAACATTTTTAACAATTGTCATTACGTTTGGAAAACATTAAGCTGATGAGGAAATGCTATTCTTAGCAATTAAGACAGCCAATAAACTCAGACTTGTGTAACAGTATGACAGACTTCTTATGCTCGAACATCTGTCCAGTGTATAGTTTAAACTGAAGATGCTAAATCAGCATTTTTTTTAAAGTATGGAGAATGAAAATCAAATGGAGGAACTGTTAAAAATAGATTTTTAATAGTCAGACCTACTGAATCAGAATTTCCAAACAGTGGGGAACCTACATTTTTACAATCCAGGTCATCTTTAATCTCACTGAAGTTTAAAAACCAATGCTCTGGTTTTCTCATTTTTCAAATTAATTTTTTAAAAATATATACTTCTTTTAAATGGAAGTATCTAATAGTTAAAAATTATCACAAAGCTAACCCATCTGTGTTAACCACGATACAGATAAAATGTCAGAACTGCCTCCAACCATCTTCACCAATAGACCACCACCACCATGATGTCTAACACCATAGTTTAGAATTTTATATAAATGGAATCATATATATGCTTTGTATCTGACTACTTTTGTACATTAGTGCAATTCATTCATGTTGTTTAATGTAGCAGTAATCCATTCAGCTTTTGTTTTGAAATATTCCATAATATGTTGGGTAGTAGGGGTGTCAATTGGAAAAGGAAATGGCAACCCACTCCAGTACTCTTGCCTGGAAAATTCCATGGACTCAGAGGCTCCTTAGAGCCTGGTAGGCTACAGTCCATGGGGGTTGCAAAGAGTCGGACACGACTGAGCGACGACTTCACTTTACTTTACTTTAGAGGTGTCAATAGGATTCTGAGAGATTCTCCAAGGCTAGGACATAGTCACATCAAAGTAAACCTTTGTGATGCAGTTTACTTTCCCAGGCTACTCTCTTCCTCTGTGCTATGGAGTGGACTCACAAGTTCCAATATTCTCCCAAGGGGAGACTCACAAGGTAGCTGAGTGGGAAGCAAATAGGTGAATGTGAAGACAGTACGCTTTTCTGGAGCCTGCAGTGGGGTGCCATGTACTAACCTGCAACCAAACAAGACTATTTGAGGCATTTATGCAGAAGTCTGAGGGCTCTCTTTTTTTAACATCCAAGAGTACTAAAGTGAAGCCAGGTCAACCAAGTAGTACTGGGCTCTGAGCAGGCTAGGAAAAAGCCTGATCACATATTTTATAAGCTGCTGCCTACTGCATCAGAGGCCAGCAGGATGTCCAGAAAACGGGAAAGAAAGAACAGTGTTTTCCCTCATGCCCCTCGGTTATATAAGCCTCTTGTCCTCCACATAGGTGGACACCATTTTAGAGAGAAGACAAAGGGTAGAGATGAGACAACAAGTTTAAAAAGGTTTAAGCACTCCCTTAGGATATAAACTGTCTTTGTATCAGACTAGGCTTTTTTTTCCAGACTTCCCACTGGGTGGGAGCTCAAGGGGACGAACATGTTAAATTCTGTAGGAAAACTCTACTTCTGCACATCTGAATTGTAATGAGATTTGCAACCATACACGTCAAACATTTTCTTCCATTTCCTTCTTAGCAGTCGTCCTTTAAGATCCAATGCAAATCCAGACTTCTGTTACAGTGCTGCAGAGTCTATTATGCTCATCACTTATCAATGTTTCAAGTTTGAAAGCAATAAAGAAAGTGGTTTATACTTTTCAGATATTTGATAAAATGATTGCTGTACTCACTCTGCTTTTCAAACTTAGTAGTCTGAAAAATCCTTCCATCTACTCAAGCTGTATCCACCTGGCTTCTACCCACGATTATTACTGCAGCTGCCTTTCTCAAAGGATCATCATGCTCCAGTTACCCAACCCAATTTTGTCTTTGACTGGAATCCTATTTCTCTGTACTATGTGATCAGTACAAAGCCACTTCTGTCTTCATGAAATCTTCACCACCCTCCTTTTCTTCCTCTTGTCAGTTTCATCTCCTGTTCTGTCTTTTGCTTATTCTTAAGAATGTATTTCCCACCATGATTCTGTCCTCATCTTTTGTTCTTCTATACCATCTCCCAGGGTTGCCTAAATCATTTCTGTCACAATAATTATTAGCCTTATACTGCAAGATCTGTATCTCTAGCTTTAATCTCAACTGGGTTTCAGTCCCCATTTCCAACCTCCACTAGACATTTTCATGTAGGAGTCTCACCACCAATCAAATTCAGCAGATAGTCTTCTCTTCCATAAACCTCCATCTTATCTCCCTGTCATAATTAACAGCATCACCATCTACTCAATCACTAAGGATCAAAACTTAGGTTACTAAGTTGGGGATGCAGGAAGAGACTGGCTCAAGCCTGCTTAAGAAAAGGGGAATTTAGGGAACCTGCAGGTTCAATCTGTGGCTGGGAAACTAAGATCCCACAAGGTGTGCAGCATAGCCAAAAAAAGAAAAGGGGGATTTACTGTAAGGATTTAATAGGCAAAAATCATGGGCATTCAGGCACAAAAAAATGAAGCATAGCTACGCCACCTCGAGTGGGGGTTGGGACTGCAAAGTCCCAGGCCACTTTGGTTTCTCACAGGGTCGTGGTCACTTGGTTCTGCAAACCTACTTCACCCCCTTACTTTGTTCTCTAGATCAGCTTTCTCTGCTTCTTCACTATTTCCTTTAGATTTTTGGCTTGCTTCACTATGGACCAGATCTAAATGATCTTTTTTATGTACACGTAAATGAAGTGTCTGAAGTAGCTTGTTTGGGCTAAGAACTGTTTTCCTCCTGGTAAGGTGTTCTGTAAGCTGTGATCACAAGCATGGAATCACAAGCATGTTACAAACGTGGCCGTCTACTCCCTGCCCTTTAGCATTCAACTGTAGTTGAGGGTGTGAAATCCGGGAGTGTAAACCTGGCTATCTAATCCCACTCTTCCAGCACAAGTGAAAGGCAGAGGATTCTTTCAAGGTGGTAGGGGTATAGTCCTAGATGTATCTTTGACGATTACGATCTCTGCCAATACCTTTCAGATTTTCTCTCCATTCCCCTACCTCAGTCAGCTGAGAACAAATCCCTCCCAATAGCCATCTCCTCTTGCCTGCCTATCCAGGAAAGCAACAGCTCTTTCTCTGTCCATTCAGTTTCTACTGACTGCTTGACATTTCCTTTCCTGCCTTCCTCTGTTATGACACTTGGCATTCAGGCCTGTCTTTCCCATTTGACTGTAAACTTAAAAGAGGAAATCATTTTGTTCATCTTTATGGCCTTATATATTCTGATTTGAATAGTTTTCTAGCCTTTCAAGTAATAGCCAGATATTTTAATTCAAATACTTGATTCGTATCTATGGTGTTTATTTCAGTATATACTTCTTGAAAATAAATACCCTATTTCTGAATGACTACTATGTTTACATGGTAATTATCCAAATCCCTTAAGCAAATACATCACATCTCTGCTGAATGAAGTGGGGTGGGGATTGCAGAGGACAGGTAAGTAAATTATATCACTGTCTCAAGAAATGATCTGATAACTATCAATAATGTTCATAAACAATGAGTAAAAATATAGAATTTACAGAAATGGCATTATAATATAATTTATTTGGTGGTATTTTTAGCCAAATTCCAAAAACTCAAAATCTGAGTAAAAAGTGGAAAGTCATATTAAGAGCTTCATTTATCAAGAGACAATATAGGAACTTCCCTAGCAGTCCAGTAGTTAGGACTCCACACTTTCACTGTCGAAGGCCCAGGTTCAATCCTTCGTCACAGAACTAAGATCCCACAAGTTGCAGGGTGCAGCCAAAAAAAAAACCCCTAAAAAACAATAGTGCCTACATACCACATATCAAGACCCGAAAGAAAGAACACCAGGAAGTGTTCAAGATAATCGTTTTCTATGTTTGGTATGCAAACCTATGGAGCTTTTCTGGCATGTTCTGGAGACTCATTCAGAGGGCCCAAGGTGTGGTGGGGCTTGGACACAACTATTTAAAAAATGTTTTTGATGTGTATCAAATGTTAGCGCTATCGTACTAGGATATTTAAATGAGTACATGTAGATTAACTGTCTTTATATAAGCACATTTCAACTATCATTTGTACAATTTCTGTAGACATGAAACATACAGAATAGTGACAAACTACTCTTGAACAGAACTGACAGGATCTTTTCTTTTGGAAAAAGATAAAACACTTTTCTAAAATCTATCAAAATCATTCTATGAAATGAAACATAAAACATACCAGCAAAAATCCTTTATATATAATCTATGGTTTCTTTTTTAAAAGCCTAAAATCTAACAATACAGAAGGAATTATTTAATACAAAACAAAATTAATTTAGAAAATAATTTCTTAGTAAGATCTTTAGCATTCTAAAGACTTTCAAAAAACATAGTAATACTTACATAATTTAGAATAGACCTTTCCCAAAACACTGCACTGTAACAAATATATTTAAAGATGAACTTAACTGATAATTATGAGTGTTACAATGATAGCAGATACAACTAAAATATATGCATATGATAGTAATACAACATTAGAAGAAGAATGACAGGACAAAAACTCAGTCTTCAAACTTTCTTTACAAGTCATTCTGGAAGAGCGTCATGCCATGGCAATTTAAAATAAAATTACTTTAGCTAAGAAGCAGATAATGTGATGAAGAAAAACACAATAAATCAACCTTAGCCACTCCAATCTTTTAATCTGAAAAATAATAAATGTAAAGGCTAATTTATGTAAAGACAAAATACTAATTATCATCATGTTAGAGGAAATCTGATAACTACTACCCTTACACAATTATGACATCACTGTAGCAGTTTTTAAAAAGAAATTTTGTTCATTAGATGCTTGGATTAATGAAGATGTGAATTAAATATAGCCTCTCCATTTCAGCAGACTTCTTAAAAAGGCTGAGTCTTAATTTTCTTTAATTTCTTCACATTCCAATAAATTCCTATTGAATTTAAGCCAGAATAGATTAGTTGAACATTTTTATAACTTTATAAATTGTATTTAAACCCTGTATATTAAATTAATACATATGAATAATTAGATTTCTTAGATAAATTAAATACTAAGTTTGATGTACATTGTACAAAGGCAGTATTTCAAACTCTAAGTCAATCCCACTGGTGGCAATCTATTGTGAAAATGCTGAGTGTGCTGTGAAATGGTGATGATCTGTACAGTTTACAAGAATTTAGTTTTATTAAGTCTTCTGGTTGGTTCCTATGACTAGGACCCCAGAGAAAACACAATTAAAGAAATCAATACCAATAGAAAATACATTAATTTTATTACAGGTGTAGTTTAAAAGCAGAAAACAAATGAGCCATAACTAATGCATGGGAGAAATAGGAAATAATGTCACAATGGTATTTGATCAGTAGTATAGGAACAGACTTTGTGGAACTAAAAATTTTATGTCCAAAGACTAGGCAGTGAGAGTAAATCAATACGTGGGGAAAATAGAAAGGCCAAGTGATAGTATCAGAATAAATTTGAATTTTCTAAGTTCATTAAGAAGGAAAAGGACTAATGTGAAACTACAGCCACCACCAACTGTTATGGTTTAATCTATAAAAATTTCAAACTTGAAACTTATAAAAAACTCAAATATAAAATGTTTAATAAACTGGCTTTCTGATAACTCAAATGTCTACTTATAATTGAAGTTAATCTTTTAACTATTTATGAATATAATGTACCAAATTCAGAAGTCAAGTGTTTTATACTATGCACTAAGTTTCTATTTAGAAAATTCTTTAGGATTTTATTTTTTTAAAAGTGCATAAGAGGTATAAGAGAAGCTTATCAAAATTTTTCAAAACTCAGTATATTTCCCTCATCTCCAATAATCTAGAAACTTATTAAAACAATCTGCATCAAATTTGAAACTGCTTTTAATAAGATAAAAACACCAAATATCTATCTAAAATTCATTTTGAAAATGTAGTCTCAGATAAATCAAAAAAGTACTGACCACTGGTTTTCTCCAGAATTCTGAGTTCTACACAATAAAATTTATATCTAGTTTTCTAGTTTTGAAGAGAAGCATTTTTTGTTTCATTAGAAAAGTTACCTTCAGTGGACTATATTAATAGAGAAATAGCACAATTCTTACTCAGTACCTCAATTTTTATAGTAGAAATATGAATTTCCCCCCTCACAGTTTATATGTGAAAGTCTTCCCTTGTGGCTCAGCTGGTAAAGAATCTGCCTGCAATATGGGAGACCTGGGTTCAATCCCTGGGTTGGGAAAATCCCCTGGAGAAGGGAAAGGCTACCCATCCCAGTATTCTGACCTGGAGAATTCGCCAAAGAGTCAGACACGACTGAGTGACTTTCATAGTTTATATACTGGTCTATGGAGCTTGCTAACAGCACTGTCATGGGCTGATACTATTATGGATTTTGTTTAAATTTTGAGAAAATAAACATATTCTACAGGTCAAAACTCAATCATAAACTGATAGATTTCACTTCAGTAAATGAAAGGCAATTCTGAAATGAAAAATAGAAATGGAATTAAGGCAGCTCTAAAACAAAAGTTATACTTATTCACCCCAATTAGTGCTATTGCAGTATAATTCATTCGTTTAAAAGTTGTGTGGATAACGTAGACATAAAAGCCAAACATCAAAACAAGCATTGCAGCTATGATGCAGCATCAGGTGCTTTTACTTCGGTGAATGAAAATAATGGTCACAATTCAAATGAATGGTCAATTTAATATGAATATATGCACCTTACCAGTGATGTTTACGTTTACTACCAGAGACGTCTTAGCAATTCCATATTCCTCACAAAGTCAATATAGCTGTTGTAAAAAAATCAACTGTGGCTCTGAATACCCATTCGTGGCCGGCCTCAGCAACGAGTCTGGCACAGGGGACTGGCTGTCTGTGACAGGCAGCAGCAGGTGGTGGTCCTCAGCCCCCAGTGGGAGAGTTAGTGGCAAAGTCACATCAGAAGGTTTCACGTCCAGAGTTTCTGACAGAGGACTTTTTTGTATGGAGTCTTGTTCACTCAAGGGATGGTCCTCTATACTGGAATCTAGAATTTTATCTGCACCTGAAGAAGGGAAAACATTCACTATCTTTCAAAACAAAACAAAAACCCCAAGAAGACTCATCTACTTACCATTCCCATTCTAACCCCACCTTTAGTTACACTTTTTCTCTTCTGCTGATCTGCCCTTCTCATTACCTGCACAAACCCATCATGGGCCTCAAGACTAGGTTCAAACATCAACTCCATTATAAAAATGGACTTAACTGCTCTAGATCAGGGTAAGCTGTTTCTTAATCACTCATTTGTCAATACTTCATATACCACCTTGGGACATCTATCTATCTATCTTACTGCTATGTAACATCCTACTTAGGTATGCCTTGAATGCTCAACAGACTATATATTCCTTAGAGCAAATGTCTAATTATACTTCTCTACTTTCAAGTACTTCACAGTGCTACATAGGTAAGTACTCTTTTTAATTCACTGAATGTATTAGTGAGCAATTCATATCATTCTGTGAGTTCAAGTTCAGAAGTATGGCACTTTCATTTATTTTCAGAAGAAATTCTACGTTACTCAAGGGATTAATTATGTGGCTGACTAAAGACACACTTTTCTCTTCAAATTTTCCACTAGCTTTCCCATGCTCTTGTCACTCCAAAAGTACTAACGTGATTTCAATCTCACTACCCTCATTAGACAAACTTGCATACTTTTGTAAAGTTATAACTCTATTTTTGCCAAACTATTCTTCAGTTCAACCAGTCAAGAATACAACCTGCAGTCTCTTGTTGCAGTGACTCTCTTTACAGTGTTCTCTCTGCCTGGATGAACATTTCCTTTCCCTTTCCATCCTCCATTTTGTCATGTAATCATAGTTATTTATTTAGATTTCTGGTTTCCCACACTAGACTGTAAGCTCTTTGAGGACTAGGACTACACTTTCCTAGTACATGCATGGTTACGTGTACTTTAGAGGTACTTAATAAATGCTCGTTGAATTTATGACTCACTGAAGTTTTCAGATGTTACTACCTTAATCTTTATGATGTTTATGTTTACTACCAAAAACTTACTATCATCTCTACACAGTGAGGAAGGCATAAAAGAATGGTAAGCACGTTGATTTTCAAGGATTCATTTTTAAGCAACAGACTAAAAATTCTGTAGTATGGTTTTCCATTTCACATATTATGACAATTTGGGGAATATCTGTTTCCCTATTTCCTCTCATACAATTTTTGGACTAGTGTTCATGGTGCTCCTTTCTCTGCATAACTACAATAAACCCCAGGTAACCCAGACTCTAATAAAGAGTGATATACAGTTGTTTATGTATTTTTTCATTTTTGAAATTGTTCATTCATCAGGTTTTTAAAGGAGAAAATATTTTAAGGCAATGTTTACTACAAGGTCAATATGGAAAGAGGGAACTCACCTGCACATTACAAAGCTACCTTCCTCATATGGATACACCTTGTTTTAAAATATATATATCTAAGTTAAACTGTTAGAATGTGTATCTCAACATTTTAAGGAATAGCAAATGAGAGCTCCAAATTTTTAAAAAACACAAGCATTTACCAGAATGTACTTTTGTTTTGTGCTTCTTTAAATTTTTAATATCTGTGTAAGAATTTCCACATAATTCACAGATAAATGGTCTTTCTCCTGAAAAGTTAAAAAAAATCAAAGCTCAGTATTTTAGAAACTGCTAAGGCAAAAATATCAACGTTCATGAACACAGTGGTAACATTATTATATCACTTTCTTTCAAATTACCATTTTAATCCCTTGGCTCTAACATAGCGAAATAAAAGCTTCCATACATAGGCACTCCTTTCCTTTATGCAAAGCTTCCCTATTTCAAGGAAAAGTCAAGCCATTTTCACTGATAGAAAGCTCAAACTAAAAAATTAACTCTATCAGACATTTAGTGAGTGCCAATGATATGCCAGACTCTGGCTAAGAGAGGTAGCTGAGAGGGGAAAATGCATAATTATGATTTCTACTCTCAGGTAGCTTATAAATTAGAAAATCCTTTCTATTACGAGGAATAACTTTTAGAAAGATAAAGAACAGTACATTTTCAAAGTGGTCTTTTCCTTTGTTTTAAAAAACCTTGAACATTTAATATGTTCTTCATACTATCTATATACTATCTTTTAGAATAACTATGTCTTTATTAGAATATATCTCTAAAACTTGCATACTGAATATTGTTTCATAAGAAAATCTGACATTATCTTAGTATTACCCATCCCTTTTCATTTTTTGGCATATCTGTACAATTTTATCCAAATCATTTAAAAACTACTGATTACCTGGAACACGTCTTAGAAATTCTACATAATTCTTGACCCAATTTAATCCATACTCCAAACAATAAAAAAACAAATAAAAACTGATACTCATACATTAAAATATAGCTATAGCTAGAGTATGACTAGATACAATATAGTCCATAATGGTTTAAAGTCAATGTTTACATAAAAAGAAATTAGAGAGAACAAAAAATAATACGTTCTCCCTAAACACAGACCTGTATGGGATCGAAAGTGTTTGTTGAGCTCTCCTGAGGAAATAAAACTTTTCCCACAAATACCACATATGTATGGTTTTTCACCTAGATGGAAAATAAAAGATAGCGAAGTGGTGTACTATACCAATATAATATTTATCAATTACAATAATCTATAGTAAGCTATTCTAAAGTATTATTTAAATTAAGACCTCTTTATATTGTATTTTAGAGGTATTTTCAGTGTGCTCCAACTTAAATGAACATTAGTAATTATTTTACACTGTTCATATAACCTGATACTTTTTCATATAATAAAACTTTCTCCAAATATCCTTCCTGTAGTCTAAAAATGGGCAAGAAGTCTGATTTTTATAAAATTAAAAACATGAAAATTCATCAATTCATATTTCAATTCTTGTTATCTACAAGATTATTAAAGGGGAATTAAAATCACTTAGGAAGATATATTAAAAATTACCCTACAAAAAAATGAAAACCTTTGAACAACAGATTTTGCTTCAAAATTGATACTTTGGGTTTTAAGTATGTATTTAATTTGCAAATCTTAGAATGTTTTGTAGAAAAAGTCCTAAGAAGTTACTAAATTGATGTTCTATCCAAACTCATCCCAACCCCTTAACTTTACAGCTTTATTCCAGGGAAATGAAGCTTCAAGGGGCCAAGGAGTTTTTCTAACGTCATAAAAAATGTCTTAACTCAAACTTACATACTGTCAAAATTACCTAATTTTCATGTACATAAGTTACATGATAAAAAAAATTTCACCCACTGTGTATTATTCTAGTAAATATGTCTGTTTTTACACCTAATATTTATGTGAAAATCAGAAACATAAAAAGCTTCAAGAAGCACAAACACAAAAGCCTGTAACCTACTTTTTGTAAAGGCTCAATTTCCCTTTTTCTTTTATTTACAACTGTCCTTATTTTAGGCAATCCCTGATTGCCTAAAATTCTTACCTGTATGTTTCCGAGAATGAGTGATAAGAGAACTAGAGACAGCAAATGCCTTCCCACAGGTATCACACACGTAAGGCTTTTCTCCTGTGTGCCTTCGAACATGGTAGGTCAGCGTGCTGGCTTGGGCAAATCGCTGTCCACACCTATCACAGACATATGGCTTCTCTCCACTATGCTTCCTATTAGTAAATAATTATAGGGATGTATAATAGCAAATGAAACAATCTGAGGATCATGCTACATAGCAAACTTTTCTGTACAATTTTTCATGCAGCATTTTCATTTCATCTGAACAGATCTAGAATATGTATTTTGAATCAACAGTTTTCCCCAGAAATAAAGCCACACACCTATGATCAATTAATCTGTGACAAAGGAGGCAAGACTACACAATATTCGAAAGACAGTCTCTTCAGCAAATGGTGCTAGAGAACTGAGCAGCTACATTAAAAAAATGAACTGGATTAAAGACCTAAATGTGAGACCAGACACTAAAATTCCTAGAGAAAAACACAGGCAGAACACTCTGACATAAATCTCAGCAATATCTTTTTCGATTTGCCTCCCAGAATAATGGAAATAAGCACAAAAATAAACAAATGGGACCTACTTAAATGTAAAACCTTTGGCATAGCAAAGGAAACAATAAACAGAACAAAAAAGACAACTCACAGATTGGGAGAAAATATTTGCAAATGATGTGACCAACAAGGGATTAGTCTTGCTTAACAGCATCAAAACAACCCAATCAACAAATGGGCAGAAGACCTAAATAGACATTTCTCCAAAGAAGACATACAGATGACCAAGAAGTACATGAAAAGATGTTCAATATCACTAATTATTAGAGAAATGGAAATCAAAACTATGACAGAAAAGAACTACAACATATCACATCACACCAGCCAGAATGTCTTATTATTAAAAAATCCATAAAAAACGCTGAAGAGAGGGTGTGGAGAGAAGGGAACCCTCCTGCACTGATGGTGGCAACGTAAATTGGTACAGCCACTAGGAAGAACAGTATGGAGGCTCCTTAAAAAACTAAAAACAGCTACCATGACCCTGCATGCCACTCCTGGTCATACACCCAAAGAAAAACAAGATCCAAAAGGATACATGCACCCCAATGTTCACTGCAGCACTGTTTATAATAGCCAAGACATGAAAGCAGCCTAAATGTCCATCTACAGAGGAATGGATAAAGACGTGATACTTTTATACAACAGAACATTACTCGGCCATCAAACAGAATGAAATGCCTTTTGCAGCAACAAGATTGGACCTAGAGACTGTTACACAGACTGAAGTCAGTCAGACAGAGAAGAAATATATGAAATCCCTTATATGTGGAATCTAAAAAGAAATGATATATATGAATTTACATACAAAACAGAAAGAGGCTCAACATACTTAGAGAAAGAACTTATGGTTGTGCAGGAAGGGGGTTGGGGGGAAGGATGGGAAGAAATAGTTAAGGAGTTTGGGATGGGCGCATACACACTGCTATAGTGAAAATGGATAAACAAAAAGGACCTACTGTATAGAGCATGGAACTCTGCTCAATGTTATGTGGTAGCCTGGATGGGAGGGGAATTTAGGGGGGAATGGATATATGTATATGTATGGCTAAGTCCCTTCCCTGTTCACCTGAAACTATCACAAAATTGTTTACTGGCTATATTCCAATACAAAATAAAAAGTTTAAAATTTTAAACTTTTAAAATTTAAAAATAAAATCAACAGTGTCAATGTATAATGTCAAGAATAAATGTTTCAGTTGTTATGAAAACATTAGTTCTGAGATCAGTTCAAAGTTTTCCCATCAGCTATATGTGGTAGTTAAGTATGCCCACAATACTACAGGCAATGATTTTTGCTTGTCCATTCACTTTCCTTAAACCTTCAGCACCCATCCTTACTCTCAGCTGATGTCCTTGCTTCCTGTTTTGCTAAGAAAAATCTTAGCAATCAGAAGAAAATTTCTACATCACAAACCTCCACCTATAGGCATCTACAGAGTTTGCTTTTCTTCAGAACGGTAGTTCTTCCTATTCGTACGCTTAAGACACTATCCCCCTTGCCTACTCCAGGTTCATTCCTGAAATTTCTTCCATCCTGTATCATCAATCCCCCCCCCCCACCTTTGGGTTATAGAATACAAATATACTGATACATCTCCCATCTTAAAAAAAAAAAAAATACCCCGACCCTATTTGTTCCTCTATTCTTCTGCTCTCCTTTTGGTAAGATCCTGAGTTTCCAACCGTTCTACTTTCATTTCTTCCCCACTAGTCTCTGCTAACACTGCTTTTGTCAAAACCACTGCTAACCTTTTACTTTGCCAAACCCAAGAGTCAATTCTCAGTCTTAATCTCCGTGTCATCAGAATTTGACACAATGACGGCTCCCTTCTGAAATCATTTCCTCCACCTGGATTCTAAGACTGCCCACCATTCTCGTTTGCCCCTATTTTTGCTGTTCCTTCCTAGTCACTTCAGCTGGTTCTTGGCTATCTCTTAGAACTCAAAGTTAGTGTGCTTCATGACTCCATCCTTTGATGTCTTTTTTGTCCATCTTCATTCTCCTGGCGACCTCATCTCTAACATTATGACTTTAAATACTACCTACATGCCAATGACTCCGAATTTATGCTGCTGCTAAGTCTATTCAGTAGTGTCTGACTCTGTGCGACCCCATAGATGGCAGCCACCAGGCTCCTCTGTCCCTGGGATTTCCCAGGCAAGAATACTGGAGTGGGTTGCCATTTCCTTCCCCACCGAATTTATGTCTTCAGCTCAAACCAGTCCCCTGACTTCCAGACTAAACCATCTCTTACACATTTCCATTCAGGTATCTTAATAGTCATCTCAAATTTAACATGATCAGAACTGTACTCCTAAACTCCCACACTCCTACTTAAACTGCTCTATTCACAAATTCCCATTTTAGTTAATGGTAATTCCATCTTTTCATATGATCAAGCTCAAAACCTGCATATCATTTTCAATTTTACTTTTTTATTCCCCACATCCAAATGTGCTGAGAATTCTGTTTGCTATACCTTTAAAGTACATGCAGAATCTGACTACCACTTCTCTCTCCCACTACCTTTCTGACCTGAACCATTATCCCTCTCACTCAGGTTTTATCTATAGTTTCCTAACTAGTAACTTTGCTTTCACTCTTGCAATCTTACAATCTTTTGCTAACAAAGCATCCAGAGTGATCTTAAACGCACACAAGTGCACATCACTTATTTCTCATTCTCAAACATAAAAGCTTCATGCTGCTAAGTCACTTCAGTTGTGTCCGACTCTGTGTGACCCCATAGACAGCAGCCCACCAGGCTCCCCCGTCCCTGGGATTCTCTAGGCAAGAACACTGGAGTGGGTTGCCACTTCCTTCTCCAATGCATGAAAAGTGAAAAGTCAAAATGAACTCACTCAGTCGTGTCCGACTCTTAGCGACCCCATGGACTGCAGCCTACCAGGCTCCTCCGCCCATGGGATTTTCCAGGCAAGAGTACTGGAGTGGGGTGCCATCGCCTTCTCCGATACACGTTATGTATCTATACATATGTGTGTGTGTGTGTCTATGTGTGTATATATACATGCCTTTTGCCATGGCTCTCCATTCTTCCCTGAGAACTTCCCCCAGAGTTAAGTGGGTAAGGTGTGGGCCTCAGTAGTAATGACCATCCATTAACACTGCCCTGGCAGTGGCTGACTGGCCCATTAGTAAACCACTGACTCCATGCTAGGCCAATCAGATCCTCTAACCCTAAAATCCGGGATTAAGATAAAGATGCTGGAACTTCTCTGGTGGCTCATCTGCTAAGACTCTGCCCTCCCCATACAGGGTGCCCAGGTTTGAACCCTGGTCAGGGAACTAGATCCCACATGCCCCAGCTAAAGACTTGCATGCCGCAACAAATACTGAAGGTCCTGCATGCTGCAACTGAGACTGGGCATACCCCCCAAAAAAAATATTTTTGGAAAAAATAAAGATGCTAGCTCAAGTGGGTTGGAACTGACAAGTGAAACTGGGAGCCCTGGACTAGAGAAAGGTAAAGTTTGTGTGCAGAAATGAACATAGCTTAGGGGAGAAAACTGAGATGTACTGCTTGGTTGGATTTCTGCTAGCTTTCCAATTTCACTCAGTAGTCTCTTGGGTTACCAAACTACCTGCCCTGCCTTTGGGTTCTATAGTCATAAAACAAATTACTTTTTTTTCAATGGCCTAACAGGGGCCTGAATATTCACTGGAAGGACTAATGCTGAAGCTGAAACTCCAATACTTTGGCCACCTGATGTGAAGAACTGACTCATTTGAAAAGACCCTGATGCTGGGAAAGATTGAAGGTGGGAGGAGAAGGGGACGACAGAGGATGAGATGATTGGATGGCATCACTGACTAATGGACATGAGTTTGAGTAAGCTCTGGGACTTCATGATGGACAGGGAAGCCTGGCGTGCTCTAGTCCATGGGGTTGCAGAGTTGGACATGACTGAGCGACTGAACAAGGGCCAGGTGTTAGGAAGGTCCAAGGTGGGTACAGACAAAAAGGAATGAACTATTGGTTTAGAATCATGGGTGACAACAAAAAAGCAGGCAGACTTTTAGATGATTTTACTATTGCTTGAAATTCTCTAAAATCCTAGTGATACTACTCCCTTCTCTCCTCCACACATCAGTGACAATAGCCTACAAAACCTTCACCTTCTGAACACCTTAACACCATTCAGACCTTATTTCCCTCCCTTACTTATTCCCCTCCAGGCATTATGGCTTCCTTCTGGTTCCTTCACTGTGCTAATAATATTGTGTGACAGTACCACAATTAGAACTCTACTGTCCTGAATTCTCATACAACAGTCTATTTAAGGCTACAGTGAATGACAGACTTAAAGAGCAAATGTCTTTTTTTGCTTTTATTTTTACCTTGCATGAATCTTGAGATTGCTAGAAGTTGCAAATTGTAAATTGCATACATCACATTTATAGGGTTTTTCCTCACCATGATGCATGCGACTATGGAAGACTAGCTGGCATTTCTGAGCAAATCCTTTATCACACAATTCACATTTGTATGGCTTCTCACCTAAAAGAAAAGTAAATTGAATTTAGAAGGAAATATTGTTTTAGTTGCTTAATTCATACAAGCTTTCAAAAAGAGTTCAACAGTATTAGTTTTCGTATTCACAAAATATTAACTGCTAGAAGTAAAAAAGCATATAGGATCTTTTTCCAGACTGATTACTGAAAACACCAATAAGAGTTAAAAGAAATTAGTGTTTCTTATTTCATAACAATGAAAGGTGATGAGAGAAATATATAATGCTTCTAAAAAGTACAAATCTAGCATACCAATAAAGGTTGAGGAAGCAATGTACATATAATTTACGTCCAGAAGTTGACAAAGTCTAAGGAAGTAGGTAGTGAGATATGTTGGCAAAATCTGATAATCAGCCTGAGTTGTAATTACTTTTTTCTCTTTATCAGTTTTAATGTATTGTCTGTTAAATAGTTAGCAAGCTAGAACTTAGCTTATGCTTACTTTAACTGTGAGGAAATATGGTTTAGAGTTCACGCACTGGGACTTCAGAGTACCAATTACAACAAAACAAAGAGCCATTAAATATTTGGTCACAAAGGTATTTTCAAATCTAACATGCTCAATATTTTTATGAATATAAGTATATACTAAATTTTGGACATAAATAGTCAACACTATATATTAATGTCTATATAAACATTTCAATTACAAAAACTGTACTTCCCACAAACAGTCTTACCTGTATGAGTTCTTACATGAGTTTTCAGCTGGTTACACTGGGTAAATGCCTTTCCACACAAGTGGCAGACATAAGGTTTGACTCCTTTATGTATTCTCATGTGCCTTCTCAAGCTGCTGGCTTCTGAAAACACTTTCCCACATGTGTTACACATTGGTTTGGCCTTGGAATACCTCTGATCCAGCTCTTCTCCAGAGCTTTCCAGTTCATAAGAGTTCTTGACACTGGCTATATTAGACATAGAGTGTTCTTTCAGAGCACAGTTTGGCTGTGATTTTCCACGTTTCCGTTTCACTGTAACAGTCTGCACAATATCTTGTGCTGGGAAAGTATTTTCCACAACTGATGTCAACTCAAGTTCTGAATTACTTCTTTGTGCAACTTGTTCTATTATAGGTGTGGACAACTTATTTGCATCGAGAAATAATTCAACAGACGCATTCTCTAAAATGTCACTGGGATATTGCACTGTTTTATTCTGCCCTGTTTTCTGGGAATTGAAGGCCTTCTTCTTCTTTTTAGTTTGAGATGACTTCTTTGCTAAAGCTCCTTGTTTAGGATTTGCCTGAACTAAATCTGTAGACACTTCTGATTTCTCCCGACTGTTATAATCTCGCAGAGTCAGGAGACAAGTCTGTTGATTCAACTCAATGTTTCCAGTAATACTAGATATCTCTGTAGAAGAGGGATTAGCAATAAAAGCAAAATCTTCCATCTTTATTTTACATTTAGTGACCACCTCTTCCACTTTGAGATAGTCAGCAGCCTGATGGATTTCTTTAACATTCCAACTGTAAGGAAACAAGGCTAAATGACAATATTCTGATCAAAGAAAAAACGTTTTTGAAACACAACTACACAGATATTTCTGTCTTTTAAATACCTAATGAAGTAGAATGATGAAAAATGATTAACAGAACAAATTTTTAAAATTTATTCACTCAGAATGTTTAGGAAAAAACTTCAGTTTTACAGAACTTGAAAAGATAAAAAGTAATGGATTATTCATATGTGCAGTCATGGAAAAACAAAAATGTTAATATCTCTACTTGTTAAAAAAAAACACTTGGAACACAAAAATAGTTGTTGGCAACCTATTGCCTCTTCCCATTTATCCTGAGACCTCTTCAGATAGCAACCAACTTTTCTTTATTTGTAATTAGAAGAGTCTTACAACTATTATCTTCCTCTGCTCCCCTATGAGGAACCTGAACAGTATTTCTTGAAACTTCCTGTGCACTTGAATTACCCAGAGATTTGTTAAACATAGATTCAGATTCAGTAGGTCTGTTTTGGGGCCCAAGTATCTGCATTTCTAACACACTCCCTGGTAATGCCAATGCTGCTGGCCCATGGATCACAGCTGAAGAAACAAGGTTTTAGAATGCACCAAGCTCTCTCTAGAAACCTTCCCATCTTTTTGTGTTTGATATTCAACATAAATTAGCTGGAGAATGTGTCATATTAGAGTTATGTAGAAAAATTTAACGTTCAATTTGAATGTTCAACATTCAAATCAATATTTATTGAGCATCTACCATGTGTGGTACTCAGAGGGATATTGAGACATATCAAATAGTCTCTGCCCACCAGAAGTTTTTGGGGAAGGCTGGTTATTCACTTATGTTAACAACGGCTCTGTGCTACTAGCTGACTTAATTAGGGTAAGTCAGCATCTTTGGGGGCTTCAATTTTTTTAGTTATAAAGTCAGAGAGCTGAGTTGGTATTAATACCAAAAACACTCCTTTTTAATTATTTGAGAATGAATATATACTTAACACACACATACATATATATATACCCTTCAGTAACCTTCCTATTTGTCATCTTCCTCAGAAAGAAATTTTTTTCAGAAAACATTAAGTAGATTTATAGACTAGTCTGGAAACCTAATCACCAGTTTTAGTGAACATTTTATTCTGGGAAAATCCATCCCAAATTCCTAAATACACTACAAACTTTTGGACAATTATATGTTTGCAAACTGACTTCCTTAGCTAAGAATACATTACCTACTCTATTCTTATGGCCTTTGGCTATAATTTTGGAACAAATAAGGAATGATCTTTGTAATCAAGTTAACTCTCTGTTTGCAAAGGTACAGTATGAATGACCCCAAAATAAATACAATCTTATTAGTCTTCCATATGAATTTCTTTGCATGTATATACCATTTAGTCTGTAAAAACATTGTTTCTTAAGCATTTTAATTGATTTTTGTTACACATCCTATTATTAAATTACAAAAAGTGAGAGACACTATTAGAATGAAACCCAAATTTATTCTATCACTTAATATAACAAGGTCTCAAATTACAATTGTTCTTAGTAAATGAACCACAAACTAGGTGAGATAACCTTTAAGACCACTACAAACTAGTACTGAATCACACAGGAACTGTTCAGAACTGAAATTGTAATTCATACAAATTATTTACCTATTTCATTGATAGCCTATAAGTTCAGTTACAGTTAAGAAAATCAGCATTTGTTCATGTCAAAACTGATTTGCTTTTGTTTATAAGCATGAAGTTAAAAGTGTTTGCAAACTTGATTTCACTTTTTGAACAGTCATTGAAAATCATTTATTACCTATGCCAGATATATGGATAACTGCTTTATATGAGTAACCATTTTACATACAAAGGATCAGAGGTTCAAAGTAACTCATCTAAGATCACAGAGCATTAAAACTAAGATTTGAGCAAGGAAACTAGTTCCTGAGTCCACTTAATTCTTTATTATTGTTTTCTTAATAAGTTGTACCGACTTTCTATTTTTGGTCTATATTTTCTCTTACATTTGTGGCTGGGCTCAAACAATTAACTCCCCAGCTCTCCAGGAAAAGATGTGTATCAAAAAAGATTGAACCAAACATCTGGCTCTTCTTCACCTCGTCCTCTGCATGAAGGCTCAAAGTAAGTTGCCCTTTAGTGTGTTCAAATCAACTCAAGATTTTTCTGGCAAAGTTAACTGAGAAAGGGTAATAACTAAATTAAAGATCAACCAAAATTCACTGGTTTTGTGATTATTTTATATTATGCATTCTAAATTTCTAGATCAAAGGCACTTGTATAGCCAAATATTCAGTAAACTTAAATATCATGTGACACTTATCTGTTCCTTTAAGCAACTTATACAGAACTGACACAAAAATTTCATTACATCAAAATTTAAAAGTAATCCCAAACAGCATGAATGATTCCTTTTTAATAAGATTAAGGAAAATCCTGATTCCAGCTTTTCAGAGAAATATATTTTCATGATAAGCTGCAATGTAAAAAAAGGGAAGGATTTTGTTTAATGTGAACACGTCTGTATCTATAGAGATCATCTGGAAAACAATCATCAAAGTGTTAAGAGTGATTATCCATGTGTGGCAGAGTTTCAGATGTTTCCTTTTTTGTTTTTTTCCTTAATTTTTCTCCAATAAATGTGGATTCAAAGGATTTGGAGAGTAGGATAGAAAAGAAGGAAGGAAGGAAACTAATGTTCACTGGGAGATAGTAAATCCTAAATTTTCACAGTTAACAACCCATGTAGTTATTATCATCTCATTTTTTCAGATGGAGAAACTGAGGCCTAGAGAGGATGTATATTGATCGAAGAGACATAGTGACTGACAGGCAAAATCTAATTCTAAAGTTCATAAGTGTGCTATGTCAGATGGTGACCCATTCATGTTTACACTTTCAAAAAAGCTAGAGAAAAGAAGGCAGGAGTAATTTGACGGGTTTCTCTTTCCTTTTATCCCCATCGCCTTTCTCTACAACAACCAGTAAACATATTAATTAGTATTAATCTAAATACACAGTTCATCAAAAATGAAAGACAAAATGCCTGAGTTATCAGGTTCTTCAGAACCTACTTCTTTTCAGTGCAGTGACAGCATTCAACACCTCAGAGAAGCATTCTAGCCGACTTAAGCATTTTATTTTTCTGAATCAAGATCAGGAAGAGGTCCTGCATGTTGCTATTTACGACTAGAAAAGAGGGCACTATTAAAGAACACATTCTTTCTTCTTTCTCCACCTATACCTCCCACCCAAACATGAGGTAGAAGATGAAGAGAGAGAGAGAAGACCAGAGGGAACCTAAAGACCAAAAAGCAAGGGGAAAATGGAATTTAATGACAATTCATCGTATTTCTATTTTGATCTTTAAGTTTCCATTCCTCAAAATACAGACTTTGTTTCAGTAGATAAGTCAAATATGTCAAAAACCATGCTGTAATCCTATGAACATCTGTACTTTTTGTGCTTATGAAATGTAGTCTGCTAACTGCAAACCAGTGATATTGACTTCTTTATTAAAAACAACACTGGGCACATCAGTATTTGAAGACTGAGAGTTCAGGGACTGAATGGAAAAAATACTAATCTGCTTTAGCTCAAGACTATTGACCATCTTTTGTAAGTGGAAATAACATAGGTACCTTACCTGTCAAGATTTAAAGTTCCTGTGTATATAAACTCCAATAGTTTCTGAAATCCATCAGCCTTCACCTGACTCTGATCAAGAAAGACATTGTTCTCAGAAGTGCTCCTGTAGATTGCACCAAAATATTCACTAAACGAGGCAAGCACATTCCTGTGAGCTTTAAACTGGAATTCCCCAATGACTATGGTGCAGTCACAAAGAAAACCTGCTTCCCGTTGTTTGTTCAGTCTCTCTAAAAGGTGCTCACAGTGGTGCGAATACTGCATTTTGATATCGGAATCGAATTCTATCCTTGTTCTAAAAAAACAAGACAGAGAGTAAATCAGTACCACTAAGTTTTCGTCAAACTTTTCTCCCAAGCCATTGGTGAATAGAGACATAGAATCCAAACAAGAACAAAGCCTGTTCTCATTTTACGCCCCTAGAAAATTCTTACCAAGCAAATACGGATAAAAATACCGAAGGGATAAAAATCCTTCCTAGTTTTTATTTCATCTTGGTCAACTAACACAATCCTTTGGACACATCAACAAATGACGATGTGTGAAAACATTTCCACAAAGTGAAAAAAAAAAGCACCGCAAAATTTCACACTTCTACACCGCAGAGTCGAACACGACTGAGCGACTGAACTGAACATCAGTTGAATCTTCAGTTTCGAGCTCAGTAGGAACATGTAAATTACGAAAAAAAAAACCCAAACAAACAAAAAAATAAACCACTAAGAAATTATTCCTTGGGACAAATGGTCAAAGGACATGGTATGAGAATTAAAATTTTCTCAATTGCTTCTCTGCCTTTCGACTAAGATTAAGTGTAAAATTGCTCTCAAATTGCCGAAACCCGTTACCTTCCGCAGAGCATACAGTGGATTAAATGCAAGGCGGGTGCCGAAGGGGGCGGAGAACCAGCACATGGGCCAAGAGTTTTCAAAGATCTGGTCACCCGCCCCGAGGAGGCCACGCTCCTCCCTACCACCACCCCAGTCTACTCGAGACCCAAGGGAAAGTGACAGTAAAAGCCGGTCTCTCCCAACTTCCGCCTTCCTGCCCTTCGCCCAGCTCCCACTCCCCCAATTCCCACGGCAGAGGTTGTGGCCGAGGCCAACATCGGGGCTGCCTCGTCCTAGCTTTCCACCCTAACACCTTCACTCCGGCCTGAATGCGAACTCCACGGAGCCTGCCCTCCAATGCCCCAAGGTCTGGAGAGAGCGGGAATAGCGGCCTGGGGGCAAAGACAGAACTCACCTATAGAAACCCGAGGGGGAACAGTTTCTTCACTCTCTCTCCGCCATCTTGGAAGGACGTCACCACGCCACGCTCCGCCTTTCCCTGCTTCCTCCACGATGACGTCACATCCGGTTCCGGGCGTTCCGCGGGTACGCGGTAGGCTCTAGGACCCTGGAGGTCTAACAGCGGCTTAAGGATAGCAGGCTGGTGCATAGAGACCCCGCTACTTAACCGAGAGAGTCTTGGCCAGGAGACTAAGGGCTTGCTTACGGAGCCACGCCTGTTGTCTTCACTTTGAGCATTCTAGATAGTCAGCATCTCGCGCTCGGCCTGCGTTTTGCGCGAAGGCTGAGCCGCGCTGCCGTGCGGGCCTCTTTGCAGGAACCAAATTGTGCATTGTATGCTGGGGCTTGTAGTTAGTTGCTCGTCTTCTCCCATTATCCTCCACTTCCTTGAGGCCCCACGAGTGGGAACAGCTACTTTGTGTACTTCGGCTCTCGGCCATGGGAATTTTGGAGCTGAGACTGATCACCGCTTTTTATTTTAGGTACTGCCCGAAAGCTCTTGGGAAACTATATGAGTCTTGTTTGCATCAGCCAACTGGAGCCCAGTATCCAGGATACCCTTACCTGGTGATAGAAGTCTGAGACGCAAGAAAGCGGCGCAAAGCAATAGGGCACACTGGGCATGCGCTTGAGGAAAGGTGGGCTTTATACCGGAAAAGGTTCTGCTTGTGGACTACTGCTGCTAAGTCGCTTCAGTCGTGTGCGACTCTGTGCGACCCCATAGACAGCAGCCCACCAGGCTCCCCCGTCCCTGGAATTCTCCACGCAAGAACACTGGAGTGGGTTGCCATTTCCTTCTCCAATGCATGAAAATGAAAATGAAGTCGCTCAGTCCTGTCCGACTATTCGCGACCCTATGGACTGCAGCCTACCAGGCTCCTCCACCCATGGGATTTTCCATGCAAGAGTACTGGAGTGGGCCTATAGACTACAAAACATTTAATACAATTATTTGCATTCTATGCAGATTTTGTACAGTGAGGGAAGCTTGGCAGGCTACATACAGTCCTTGGGGTCGGAAAGAGTCAAACAGGACTGAGCACGCGGTCAACCACAGTGAGGGAAAGGTTATCTCCGTGATTTAAAAAGGCGTAAAAACGGTACGTGCTGATGTTCTTTCATGCTACTCGCGGACATCAAAAATCTAAGAAAACCAAAACTTCAGCGTTTTTTTCCTTGTTAAAAGTTGTGTCAGCACCATGGGAAATTTACTCACGACTTTATTTTAAAGAACATTGTAAACTTGAATTTATTCTTTTTTTTCCTCGAGTTTTTTTTACAACCAGATTTTGTTTGCTCTCTTTGTAAATTCTTTTTTCTCGGTAAGAACCATGTGTATGGGGGAGGAAAGTCCCACAACCGTTAGGTTTATAAGGGAAAAAAATGAGGCTGGTTCTTTCTTGATTTCGTCTTGTCTCTGAGTATAATTTTCTGATTGTTTATTTTTGTCGGAATCCTTTTCGGTAGTTTATTAATTCAGGGATAGCTGTGAGTCTCTACTAGGTGTCAAACAGGAAGTATATGGAAGAGCGCAAAACATGGTCTCTGGCATTTAGAAAAATCAACAATCTCAATCGGAAAACTAATGGAAAACCGAAGACTTGTAATACAAAGAGTGCTGAGGTGACAGGGATTACCAGTTTTTACCCTGCGTTTAATTACTCTTACTAGGCTGTACATTATTTTTTCAGTATCAGCTTGTGAATTGGATTTAAAAACAATTGTTTAACGTCTGGAACCCTTCCACGTGCAAGCTATTAATAAAAATATTTGTTAAATAACATCCACGTAGAAAATTCAAATTCCCAAGGTACTGCAAATTATCATCAGAATTTTGCTTTTTAAAAGGGT